>CM040176.1:16882500-17197500 GCA_022606695.1 Vaccinium macrocarpon
AAGCATAATTAGTGAGTAGTGATAGGCGCGTGGAAAGCTTGCTTTTGAGTGCCTAAGTAGGATAGAGTTAGCACGATTTTCGTGTTTTTAATCCTCATTTTCCTTTTAATGTGTGCCCGTAGTTGAATTTTGTGTTTGTGCTTAATTCGCAGGGAAAAGAAGTGTTTTTGTGCTAATCGGAGTTGTTGGGAAGGCATGCACGTAGACCGAGAGTGAGAAAGGCTGAGCAGACTAAGTGTTGAAGTGGACTTCGCGTGAAAATGATCATAATCCATCAGGAGCGCTACACTAATTATTTAGAGCGCTCAAGATTGACACAAAAGGTCCAGGAAGTGAACAGAAGGTCCACGAGCGCTACACCAAAATGGGTGTAGGCTACCGGTCAACTGGTCAATAGGGAGTCAACCAGTCAAAGGGGGAGATAAGCAAGCGGTAGCGCTACACCACTTTTGGTGTAGCGCTACAAATAGCTTATCTTGGCCAGTGAACGGCAGTGTTTTGGTCGTCCACAAAGGATAATCCTATTTTGTCTCGGATTTTAATTAGAAATTAGAGATTAGTATAAATACTTATCTTTTAGCTCGTAGTTAGGGTTCCACATTCATAACTTAGGTTTTATTTTTCTTAACTTTTGCGGCTGTTTTCAGGATTATCTCATATTCAAGTTTAATTCAAGTTCTTCAGGATTTCCAGTTTTGATTTCTTGTTCTTCACATTTGTTCTCTCGCTGCAAACATTTGGTATCGTGTTTTCTTTATTTCAATTGTTTGAAGCATGTCTAGATCTAGGGTTAATATTATTGTTGAGTTTAATAGAAGCATGAGTGAGTAGTCTTTTTTAGTGCGGCTGCGGGGCGAAGGCGCCGCACGTCTGGACTAATCAATGTTTCACCTCGGGGCCGAATTAACTTAATTTTCGGGCAATTTTAGGAAACAGAAACTTTTCTAACAAACAAAGCCCAGGCATCGCCGGAATCCAAATGCGCGCGGAATCAGGTGACAGGTGGTGCGCATTTGTTAGAAAGCCTTTCTCTTATTCTAGAATCAGTAAAAGAGGAATTGTGGCCCGAGTAAACATTGGTTAGGTTAGTTGCGGACGTTGGGTTCCCTCAGTTGTGCTCTCTTTATTAATTTGCATTCAGTTAAATTAGCTTAGTAGTTAGTACATAAATCTCATCAGATCAAAGGGTGGCTACCTGAGAGCCAGTTAAACTAAAACTCTACACTTTTGAGTCAAAAACCGTTAGCCGTTTCTGTGGTTCGACTCCGGTACTTCCGGATTTATTGTGCTACACCGGTCAAGAGTCCTACGCTTGGGACGCATCTTATTTTTAGTCACCTGGTCGGTCAAGCAAGTAGTTTAAGTGGGCTTAGTCATGGGGTGATTAGCACTCCATGACTTAGGTTTAATTCGTTCTTCTCGCCAAATTGCAAACACTTCTTGTTTAATAAAGTCACGGGTTCATCTTTATGTATCAAAATTTGGATTTGTTAATTTCTTTGATCACACATCGCCAAGGGCTTGACCACTTGGCACGTGTGATGCTTAGGGCTATGTCAATCAAAATGTTTGTCTAAATGACACAAGAATCCTACACTGTATCGAACACCATTTCTAGTTCAAAGAGTTAGGATCGATTTTATGTACTAAAGTCTAGGTTTGTTAATCTTTTTGATCTCTCGTAGTTAAGGGTTGATTCTCCTTTTCACGTGTGATGCTTGGAGCGATGTCAACCTAGATGTTTGCCAAATGGTTACAAGAATTCTAATCTCTACAAGAGAGGAACGAATTAGCCTAAGTTATGGTTGTTAAAATACCCCTAGACTACGCCTTAGTTTAATTTGTCGTTTTTTTAATCTTCCAAGTCGTTCACGAAGTTAAGTGAATTCCATCAACCAAAACTACAAAAGCCAAGTTTGCCGCTTTAAGGCTAAAACTTTCACTTGCAAGACAACTTTCACGCCGGGTGCGTTCGGTCCCTGTGGATTCGACCCGGTCTTATCGGTTATTATGCTACCTCCGACCTAGCCCTACGCCTGGGGCAACAATTTCTACGACACAATCCAAGGTCGCAAGCATTTTTGGCGCCGCTGCCGGGGATCAAGCATTTTTGGCGCCGTTGCCGGGGATCAAGCACTCAGTATCTTAATTAACGGAATTGGCCCCTATATATATATGTATATATATATATATATATATATATATATATATATATATATATATATATATATATTTGTTTATGGTAAAGGAGGTTAGAAATTTAAATTTCTAAGATAGTTTTGTAGTTTGTTTCTGATACCATTAGTCTATATCAGTGGTGGAAGGATCTGGGGTGCTGTAGGGCGCCTAGGGGAGAACGCAAGATTTATCATTAGAGGGGTCAAGAATCTATAATATTTACTCCCTTCGTTTCATTTTGATGGTTCCCTATGAAGTTACATGCAAATTTTCAGATAAAACATTAAATTATTTTCGTACATGATTTTTTCAGTTTCTTCATACTAAATTAAAGATCTCTGTTATTTTTTTAATTTGGTGAGAAAAATTTTAAAATTATGAACTGAAATACTTTTGTTTTTTGTCTGAAAATTGTACGTTTTTTTTGCAGAGGACTATCAAAATGGAATGGAGGGAGTATATTAGAGTAATAAACCAAAAGAGTTCTATTCAATGCATAGAAACAAAATATGGTATATCATGTTACTTGGGGCAGAGAGAGAGAGAGAGAGAGTGAGAGAGAGAGAGAGAGAGGAGTTAAAAATCATGAATGTGGCTATACTCCACTTTTTTCCCTTTGAGGGGGAGTGTGTTAAAAAGATGGAATCACAAAAAAAAGGAAAAAATCAAGGAAGGATTCGTGAATCATTTGGGTAATATTGTAAATATTTCTAGCACATTTGGGGTGAGTGAATTATTTGTGGGGCAAGGATCACAAGGTAAAGATAATGGGGCAAAATTACAAAAATAACCAAAAAGATATGCATATCGTAGGGAGGATTTCCGGCTCAGGGGGGTCAGCTACCCCCCTTGCCCCTACATGGGGCCGCCCCTGTAGGCTGACCCAGTAGTGTGGCATCTGAGTTGTTGATGTTAGTAATCAACAAGTCGGATTTCATCTTAGCAATGGACGGCTCGGATCTCCAAAGTGCCAAGATAACATCAGGAACATCGAAAACACATCCGATGGCGCATGTACCACACTACAAGGCCGCCTTATAGCACCCTGTTTCTGAAGGGACTGGCAACGCAGACCAAATTTTTTTGAAATAATGAAAAACTAAGGGTTCACACGGTCCAGATTGGACCGGTTCTCTAGAAATCCGATAACCAGACCATTCTGACTGGTTCTAGAAAATTAAGAAACAAAACCTTCCCAATATATATGTAAAACCTGTCTAGATCCAAACCGCAAAATCGGACCGATTTTGGTTCTAAAAAATAGCGTTGGAACATTTTTTTCAAAACATATGAACTCATAAGATTATTTAGAATTTGGGGCACAACTCATAAAATAATTATAGGATTTTACAATATCTAAAACCATATGTGGTCCACATGATACACAAAGTACTTGACAATTTACATCAATAAAATAACACCTAAAATTGATGAAAAGAACTAACAAAGTAGCATAAACAAAGAATGGAATAGTCTAAAAAAGAAAAAGAAAATTCAGCAGCATGTCTTTCTAGAGAATTAAAATTGGGTATTAGTAGGGTCAAAGAATTGTTGTAATACATTAAAGACTTCCTAACAAAATAGGATTCTACTCTGAAGTTTACCAAAAAAAAAAAAGAGTTCTACTCTGAATAAACATAAAATAATACCTTACCGGGGGGAAATTTTATATTAACTTACCAAAACAAGATACATAATTTTGTACACGTATAAATATATCAATATACAAAATTATACGGTCTAGTTTGGTTCTAACCGTGGTTCTAAAATTGAGAACCAGTAACCAAACTATAATTACCAGTACTTATTTTTTTTAGAACCATAACCAGACCAATGAATTGCATAACCTAACCAAACAGAACTGTTTGGTCTAGGATCAGATTGATTTAACGGCTATATCAGTTTTCACCCCTATGAAAAATTGAGATTTATATGTCGTACATATTTGCACAAATTTGTACATAGGAGTATGTGCTACTAGGGGTGCAAACGACCCGAATTGAGCCGAGTTAAAGGACATCCAAGTTCGTTCTTTTAGTTTTTAAACGAACTCGAGCTTCATAAAAATTTGACGAGCCGAGCTCAAGCTGAGCTTTCCTAGGTTTGAGTTGAACTCAAGTTCGTTCACGAGTCTTAACATGTCAAAAATATTAAATATTTATACTCTCATATAGGTCTAGAACCTCAATAAAACATTTATTTTATACATGAATGAGTACATACATATATAAAATTATAAATTCAAATTAAAATTTAAGTTTTTAGTACATTTAAAAGTTTATAATGGAAAAGTTATGAAATTTTCATGATGAACATGTAATAAATATATTCAGGCTTACATGTGATATTCTTGTGAAATATACATATACATTTCAGGTTTGTGAGCCTAATCGAGAAAATATCGTTAGGTTCATGTCTGGCTCATTTATTAAGCAAATTTAAAATTGAGGTTCAGGTTTGGTTTATTTAATACTCAAACAAGTTTTTACCAAGTCGAGTTTTGAATAGTTCACGAATGGCTTTGTTCATTTGCAGCCCAAACTGTTACCCATAGAGTACACAAATTTGAAGTGTGAGGATCTTATATCTCCACACTTAAGTAACTATGATTCCAAATTATGAGAAAATTTTGGGTGCAAATAGGGTATGGGTGACGTGGTACCCCTTCGCCTGTAGTGAGTTTGGGAGTTGTCCATTCTTGTTTTGGACGGTTCAGATTTTAAATAAACTATTTGCGCAAACAGTTAAACAAATAATTTAACTGTTTGCACGAATAGTTTATTTAAAATCCAGACCGTTCAAAACATTTTGGATGGCCCAAATTCACTCACTACACCCTGTAATGAGTTTTGCTCACTACAAAGCCTTCCTATCTGTTTACAAAAGTTATTGTATGCATCAAGGTCTACAAAGTGAATGGTTTGAATCAAATTTTTGCGTTCAAAATGACGCTTGAAACAAAGGCATAGCGGCTTATTGTGCCTTTGAACACAGTAGGACTCCTGGAAGGCGGTGACCCACAAAAACGAAGGCATATCAGCTTACTAAGGCAGTGGCCCACAATACGAAGCACCCCATTGTGTCCAATTAATTGCAATTTAAATGGCACCCCTCCAGTTTTTCAAAAGTTTTATTAAAATTTGATAAAATCATCCCTTGATTTTATCAAATGAGAAGGAAGGTTGATAAAATCTCAACTTTTTTGAACGTAAAAAAGCTAAGATTTTATTAATTCTCCTCCTCATTTTGATAAAATTAAGTCTTGGTTTACGAGAGATAAATTTATTTACGGATGTGGCAAAAACCACACTGGCTTTTTGGGTCCCACCAAGCGTATATTGCAATAATTTGAATCGTTTATTTTGTAGAGCCCGCAAAATAATATATCAATGTAAAAAATCAATTTCATCAGACATTGATAGATATGTCAAAAGTTGAATTTTGGTTTAAAAATGGACGGTCATGGACATTTTAACTATCGATGTCTGATCAAGCTGAGTTTTTGCGTAGATACATTATTTTTTGGGCCTTACAAGATGAACTATTCAGATTATTGCAATTATCACACAGTAGACGCCACAATAGGTGATGCAAACCCCATTATTATCGCTACATCCGTAAATAAATTTATCTCTATTTACGCTACCCAAGAATTTGAGGAGCAAACGTATGCATTTATCATCAAATCTACAAGTTAAAAGCCACACAGCTAGATGTTTTGACAAATCAAGTAAGATTCCAGGTAGAATCACCTGGTTCAGACTGTTACCTAAAATTAGGAAAGCATGCAATCACTTGGAAATAATTTACTCTCCTTTTTATTTCACCTTTTTTTTTATATGAGAAATTTTACAATCAAGGATCTTATTCTGATGTGTATGATATGAGCCAGAGATAAGGTTTTGAATCTCATACCGTTGCAACCGATACCTATTGGAATTGACTAAATCTGGTACACTACACCTCTTATTTCGTTTTGGCTCAAATACTGGTCGGTACAGGTCAGTAATTGGCCGATACCGTTGTACCGAAAGGTACAAACAATACCGGACTAATTTTAAATTTATTTTTCTTTTCCAGTACCGATCAATACCGTAGAGGTACTGGTGAATACTAGACGGTATCAGATTATTTTTATTTTTATTTTTATTTTTCTTTTCAATAAACGTATATGTTATGCTAAGTTCTTTGATATAGGAAAAACTGCTCGGATCTAGCCCTTTCCGGTATTTTTTTTTGCTATTTCTCGCGGGGACCCTTAAAAACACATTTTAAACACATTGAACGGTTCGGATCGTCGAAATTTGATCCAGAAAGTGGAGGTACGGATTTTTTAAAAATCTAGGAGTACCTATTATGAATTCAAATGTGACGTTATGAATTTCTGTGCAAATAGTATAAAATTTTGGACAAGTGTTATATGATTATACTACTACATTTGGGTAGGTTTAATTTGAAGGACACTCCCTCAACTATCACATTTTTTCAACATCACCCCCTCAACTAAAAAACTCATCAACCTCACCCCCTCAACTTTGAATTTTTATCGACCTCACCCCCCTCCATCCAAATCTTTGAAGAAATGTCAACATTTTTCACAAAACATAGGTAACTTGGATGGAAAATAAACTTGGGTACACACCATATATATGTACAGAGAGCAAATGTAGAAAATTGTGGAAGCCCGGGGACAAGTCGTCCTTTATTATGCTAGTGTGGACGGTGAACTTCACCAAGCTAAACATTGGCAAACGAAATTCCAAGGATTTAATATTTTTTTGGATAATCTACTCAATGAATTGTATTAATTAACCAGCACAAATCACGATGATGAAATCTAGGTAAAATCCTCCTCGATCGAGAATGCAACACTCAATAGTGGAGAGAGATCTAAAGAGATATTTGAATTTTGTTAAATAACAAGCCATCAGTAGACAGTAGCTTATTCGCTTCTTAATTGGTTTATTTTGATTTAATATCACGTGTAATAAGAACAAGAAATAACTACACTTGCCTTTCAAAGGGGAAAAAACTAACCCACTTTGCCATTTAACCTGATAAAGGCCAACAAAGATACCACACATGAAATCACCAAAAGTTGGAGAAGAATTGACAATTTGAGTTTTTTTTAATCTTTCATTGACGTTTGAGTCTGGTTACTTTGATTACCGTCCCTTTGGATACAAAATGTATATTGTCCGATCTAGGATATCCGTGCTCAGCAATAGATGGCTTAGATCACATCTTATCTAAACAAATCCGAACCGTCCATTACCAAACAAATTCAAGCCCTCCAATACCGAGCACGGACGGCCTAAATTGGAACAACCTATATGCTGTACCAAAAAGTACAACACCATCGCCAATTCCTTTGATTAACTAATGAACACAATCAGATTAGATTGCAACAAGACTGGCGGAGGTACAAATTAACAGGAGCGGGGTGTGTTGTGCTCGGGTGCTTTGCAGGAATGTGGAGTCCACTTTGGATCCCACTGTTTCATCTGAACCGTTCATTTTGTTCGTCTCGGAGAGTATGGAAAACACGTAGAAATTAAGGTTGATAGGATATAGGTAACAATGTTTTCAGACTACATTTTCCATGGAAACAAAACATTTAAAAAAACTGTTGTAGGTGACTTGTTTTCACAAAACTGCAAGTTGAATGGGAACCGATCAAAAGTTACTGATGTTCGATCAACATGAATTTTTGTGTGGTATACATACTCAACGAGACGAACAAATTAACGGTTCAGATCAAACAACTGAACCCTAGATGAACCCACGGCCGTACACAGCATGTGTGTTGTGCACCCCGCACAATGCACGCAGGACACCCGAAATTAGCTAAGGAATGGGGGTTTGGGGGTTTCCATAAAGGAAGGGTCAAGATAACATTGTTGAATATATTATTGGGGAAATGATCATAAGTACTAGTGGAATGGTTAGTGGTTAATTTGTCATAGATACATGCACGCTCTCAAGTCATCTTTTCATTAAATAATTAGGGGGATTAAGCCTCTAATCTATTTTTCCTATTTAGAAATATATGAAGTTTACTTAATTATTTTTAAAGTGACAAAAATACCGCTACTTCTATCTACACCCTTCCATCAACACTACCGCCGACAGTCATCTCCGGCAACTGGAACAGGAAACTTCACCGGCAAATTGGTCGGCACCGAAAAATTCACCGATAATTTGGTCAACATCGGAAAGTTGGCCGGAAAAGTTATTGGTGTTGATCGCTGACTATTGATACCTAAGGTGGTGATCGGAGATGGTAGTGATGGGGAAGGAGATGGTGACTGATAAATAGAAGAAAAATAAAAAAAATGATGATGACTGAAGAGTTTATCTAAACATCTACCACCTCCTTCCTTATAACTACCATCTTTGGTCACCATATCCATTGTCGGACATCCGCAACCATCTCTAGTGCTGGCGCTACCAACTTTTCCTGCCAAATTTCCAGCGCTAGAGACTTTGCCGTTGAACTTTCTGACTCCAACGAAGAATGTGGCGGGAAAACCTGATAGTGACCGTATGGACATTCAATTTGATTTTTTTTTAACGATGGTCTATAAATAAATTTTAAAAAAAAATCATAGTTCCTATATTAAAAAACCTTAATGCGTTGGTTAATTTGGTCTTCATGGATTGTGGTTTTGTCAATTTTTACTTTTTACCTAAAAACTAAAAGTGACTCTATGCATGCACTAAAGGAAATTGCCCATTTTGCAATGTTATCTAGAGTATCTAATTAGAAAGATCAAAGGTAAATTACACGACCAGTTCATCATGTTTTCGTGCAATTTCATTTTGCCCCCCTGCATAGTTCATATACTGATTTCCGTACTTGTGACAGTTCAAACTTGGGGAAGGCACAACTTAGTCTATGCAAACTGACTCACATAGAGCAAATATGAATATATTTAAGTACAATGGACTACCTTTCAATACTCGTGAGTGCTGAAGTTGCATATATCTAATTACATTTGGAAAATAAAAAATGATCTCACACTTTATTTGAGCAGATCTGATTGAAACCTGAATTATGTTTTGGCTTTTCTTAAAGGTCTTATGCAGTGTGCTTTTACGAGTTGCAAACAACAACTATATTAAATCCAAGAGATGTTTCTTAACATAGAAATTGTGATATATTAGTTCTTTCAAAAAATAACAGTTGATAAGGTTGTCTGTTAATTTTTTCCATTAAATATACGATTATTGACAAATGATTAAAGTTATCTCAATCAATAATTTTTGCTTTAAGGAATTATGATTTTGGGTGAAAATTTTGTTTTCTATTTTTTTTGGACACTTATTACTCTGTAATTTCTGGAAATATGTTGTCGATGTTTTGGTAGTTGGAATTTGTGGAAAATTTGAAGTCCCACAAATAATCCGGGCCATTTTTATGGTCAAATTTGGCTGAAGAAGTGTCCTGAAGAGTTATTATGCATTTGATCGCAATTTGCACCAAAGACTAAATGTACTAGAGCGAAATTTTACCATCATGAAAAGTTGATGCTATGTAATGTAATTGGTACAAAAGCAATGAAATACCGGGTAAGAATTTGTGATGCTAGAATTTCTAAGATGACAGAATAACACGACTCAGAAATGGTAGCTAGTAACATGACTCATGCAGCGGCAAAAATATGCTAACAAGGTCATATTCGTCTTGAACAAGCGTGAACCAAATTGGACACGGTCTACATATCTAACACGTGTTGACGTCTTAGTTACTAGCTCCCTCCGTTCTCAAATTTTGATCCCTCGTTCTATTTTAACAAGATAAAAAACTAGTAATAACTTTAAATCAGTAATGAATTTTATGTTCAATATAGATCTTGTTTGATGTTTGATAGATCTCAATTAGTTCTATAAGACAATGTTTTCGAAATCACGTAAAACAATCTAAATTACAAAATATAATCAATTGAAAAGTGACACCAACTCACAGAAGACTTATTTGCCCTTGTGCATGGTTCATATTAGATTTTACATTAAAATAAATACATAAAAACAATACTAACTAAATTAATTATGCTTGTCAACAAATATAATATAATAATTCATTTTATTATCTAAAATAAAATTATTTAATTATTCATTTTAATAATTATGCATACCACCTAATGTTTGTCATTATTTCTAATTTACATATCACTTTTTTTTCCCTATTCGATCCCAACACCAAGTTTTAAATTTCCTTTGTGCAATATGCCCATATTACATTTTATGCGGTTTTTACTTATATTAAATACAAAACTTATTGGTTTTTTACACTTGTCAACAAATAAGCTATAATAACTAATTTTAATAATTTTATATAAAATAACAATTATTCCATATTGAAACATTTTAAAATATTTTTGGAATACGCCACCTAATATTTTTTAATTAGTTGTAATTTACATATTAATTTAGTAATTATGTTGTACCCCAACACCATGTATAGTAAATGGACAAATTTGAACAAGTTCTCTCTCATAAGTAAAATGAAATTTTATTGAAATCTAAAATAATTGTACTAATTTATTTGAGATACAATTACAAAGGCTTAAAAAAAGAACAACTACTAATTCAAGAAAAGAACAATTTATTGAACTCTCAACAAGCCAACAATGGAAAATACTTTTGTAGAAAAAATTTTAAATTTTTTTGCAGAGAATTAAAGATCTCGATTAGCAGTTTAATTGGTGCAAAAAAAAAATAATGTGAGGAATTGATTTATTTTTTTATCCAAAGAAAATTGGAAAGGCAACTCAAGAAGAAAACCAAATAAGCCAACAATGTAAAATACTTTTGTATAGAATTTTTTTTTAATTTTTTCGCATCGAATTACAGATCTCAATTAGTAGTTTAATTTGGTGCAAAAAATTAATTAATTATGCATAGAAGTACTTTATTTTTTTAAAAAAAGGAAATTGCATTGGTAGGGCTTCTGGAAATGAGAGACAGGGAGGGTAAGGGGGACGAGGGGGGTAGCTACGTGATTTGGGAGGGGGCTATATTATAATTTAGTGAGGGAGGAGAGGAGAGGGATTGAGGGGTACTAAATAGAGATAGGGATAACTCATCCACCGCTCCCAAAACTTCCCAAACCATACATGAGGGGTGGACCCGGAATTAGTCATCTCCAGATCTAAAAGTTATACCCCTCCTCATCCTTCATCCAAACGGTAACTTAAAGAAATTTATCTGTCTCTCTTATAAGGCATATAACACATCTTAAGAAATTCATGAAATTTCATTTTGACCTCTGCATAGTTCATAACTGATTTACGTGCTTGTGCAAGGTGGCACAACTTAGTTTATGCAAACTGACTCAAATGAGAACAAACATGAAAATATTTAAGTACGATTGACTACCTTTCAACCCTCATTAGTGTACTTGCATATACCTCATTACAATTAGATGAACGACCAAACACTTTCTTTGAGCTGATTTGATCTAAACCTGAATTTTGTTTTGGCTTTTTTCCAAGGTCTTATGTAGTGTGTTTTTACGAGGTGAAAACTACAACTAAATTAAATCGGAGAGATCTTAATATAGAAATCGTGATATATTAGTCCTATTAAAAAATAACAGTTAATAAGGCTGTCTATTAATTTTTCCCGTTAAAGATGTGATTAATTAGTGGGAGCCATATGCACTGAGCACTACATATATAGTACGTAGTGTGCTTTTACGAGTTGCAAACGACAACTAAATTAAATCGGAGAGATTTCGATCAACATAGAAATCATGATATATTAGATGTCCTTTCAAAAAATAATAGTAGATAACGCTGTCTATTAATTTTTCCCATTAAAGATGCGATTAGTTGGAGCCATATGCACTTATAGTACGTAGTATCCTTTTACTAGTGGCAAACAACAACTAAATTAAATCGGAGAGATCTTAACATAGAAATCGTGATGTATTGGTCCTTTCAAAAAATAACAGTTGATAAGGATGTCTATTAATTTTTCCCGTTAAAGATGCGATTAGTGGGAGCCATACGCACTGAGCACTACATATACAGTACATAGTGTGCTTTTACTAGGTTGCAAACGACAACTAAATTAAATCGGATAGACCGTAACATAGAAATCGTGATATATTAGCCCTTTCAAAAAATAACAGTTGATAAGGCTGTCTATTAATTTTTTCCGTTAAAGATGCGATTAGTAGAATCTATATGCACTGAGCACTACATATCTAGTATATTCTACAAGCTAGCCCAACTAAAAAACGAGCTCGTGGTGCTAAAAAAACAGATGTAGAATGGAAAATGACAGTTTATTTGAGTGCATTTTATCACATTGGGAGGCCAAACTTAGGGAGGCTCAACCTAGTATCAGCAAACCAAAAAAAAATCTTTTTTCGATGATATTATTACAAGCAGATACAAATCATTAAAAGATTCCCTTGTTTGCGCAATGAAGTGGAGCTTTTATTTTGTGCAAATTTGATTGGGGCAAGTGAAATAGCACTTTATAATGCTTAATTGGTAAGCAAAATATGAAAATATAGCTCAGAGACCAAACTTAGGGAGGTTGTATTTGCAACATAGTATTTGTGACCTAAAATCTCATTAAAAAACTATAATGCACGCCAATCATTTTAATCAATTCACTGCATATGCAAAACGTGGAATCTTTTACTCTGTAGGCAAGTGAAATGTAAGTAGTGTAATGGCCCTTTAAGAGCATATGTATTTTTTTAACCAACTTTGTTATTAAAAGCCAAAAAGAGAAAAGGGGTTTTGTAGTGGCATTGAAGAGTGTAAGGCGTCAACATGCTCAATCGATAAGGTGTCATGTAGTGCGTCAATTAATACTGTCAAATTTTAGTAAAGTCATGTGTATAATTATTCACTTCCTTCACATCACCATCTTGATCCAACAGTAGAAAATTATAGAAGGTGAGCTACAAAGACTTCGCATTAGTATATATAGCATAATTTCCTCTTTTTTTAATTGTTTTTTTTTTTTTTGTAATTATCTGTTTTAGCAAGTTGAAAAAAAAAAAGGAATTGATTTGTCCAAATTACTTGAACTAATAGATTTGCTCCAACAGTCCTTTGGGATGAACTGAAAAAAAGATACCCATGGAAGGAGACATCCTTGAAAGAGAAGGTTTGAAATTTGGATGTTATCAAAGTTGCAGAATGGTAGTTACCAAAACTTCCTTGCAAAATTTATGCATGCAACAAAAAAATTATTATTTATGCACGAAAGTACTTTATTTTTTTATCCGAAGGAATTGCATGAGGGTTAGGGAGGTAAAATTGGGTGGTATATCCCCCCTGACTAAATATAAACACCCCTCGATCCCCTTGCTTTTATTTAGTGCGGGTGTGTTTTTTTTCCCAAATCATGGGCTAAACATCACATCATCTCCTTATCCCCTGATTGCCTCATCCCTCTCCTTCATCCAAACGAGCACTTAGTTTTTCATTCACTTCACTTTTACCATTTTTCCCTGCCAGAAATAAGGATTTGATGTGGTCAATATCATTAATTAAGTGATTGCCTTTATTTTATTCCTTAATTATTGGATATTTCTTGGTAACTGTTATTCTTTCCTTGTAAATGTTTGTACTATATATATATATATATATATATATATATATATATATATATATATTATATATATTGTAGAACTACAATGAATGAACGATATTAGAAAATTATTTCACAATTGTGTTCTTTGATATGGTATCAGAGCGAAGATTACAATTTAATGATGGCACAAATAAAACATCTTTGATAGCTAACGTGGGAGATAACGGAACTGTACCAACTCCAATAACGGGAGATGATACACCATTGGCATTGGCAATGGTGGTTTTGGAACATTTAGGGGATAAGTGACTAAACCTATAACGATCGCAAGTCATATAACATATTGCACTGGAGTCAATTATCCAATCACTATTTCCAGTACTAGACTTTGCAGTAAATCCAAGAGTTGTGGATAGATTCCCCTTCGAATCAAAGTCCTCCTCCTTAGCATTGGATGACACATAAGACGTTTTTTTGCCCTTTGGAAGCCAATCTGGATACCCATGGAGTCGAAAGCACGTATTCACCATATGACCAGTACCATTACAACAAGTACACTTCCAATCCGTCTTTGAAGTAGGCTTCTTCCAAGAAGCCATTACAAACCTTTCTCCAATCTTTCCTCCAAGCATAGCATCTTGGTGTTTAATTTCAGCACAAACCATAGCATAAACAACTTGTATATTGGAAAGTGGTATGGTAGCAAGTACGCAGCCTCGAACCCCATCAAATTGAGGATCACGACTAGCCAAAAACAAATACACACGTTGTTGGGAATTAACCTTTGTGGTATATGTTATAATATCATTGGCACATTCCATAACACAGTCATCAATGAAAGAAGACTTGAAACACCAGTCAGGCCCAAATAATCCAGTGGGTTAGCCCAGACCAATTATTCCCTCTCGTGGGCTTTATTTGAAGTCTTCATGGGCTAGATCCAGAATATGATTTTGAAGCATATTTCGACAGCCAACAATTGATTGTTGACAGTAACGCCAATTGCAAACTCCCTTGACAATTTGAACGGCACATAATTGTTCTATGTTTAAGCTCACTCGGTAGAAAAAAAAAAAAAAAAGCCATCACATTTTGACTTTCGCTCTAATTTCATTTGGATTTCATTTGATCTGTGCATGAAGGCTTTGCTTATACCGTTGGTCCGTGCTAGTATTAGCAAAGTGACACTTTGGTCCACGATAAATTGAGTCGCTGATGTTCAAAATGTGCACTTAAAAGTTCCACGAGCTAGCTCTGCCTAAATTCTCTGTCAAATGCAGGGGTATTTACTTATGAAACCCCAGCATGAAGCTCTTGGCCTTTTTCTTGTTTGGCACTTGTTGGGACCATATGCTACCTAGGGTTATGGAATGAGAGCAAAGCGGCCCAGAAAGTGTCGTTCTATAAGTACTAGGAGAATACCAGAGAACATCTCATCTCTCACGGGGAAAGAACAGCCCAGTTTTTTAGATTTTGGTTTTCATCGGAGCAGGAGAGGAGAGGTGGTGCAAGAGATACCAAGGCTACGTACCATACTTTCTAGGAATCAGGGAGAAATCGGATTCCTGAGAAAGGGACCGTTGAATGTGGAGATAATGTTGAGGAAAGGGGTGAAATTGGTGAGTGGTTGAATTCATTTACAAGCGAAAATAATCAAAAAACATTAGCCAAAAACCGGAAGATAGAGCAGAAAAACACTTCATCATATCAGATAAAGATTAGTCATAGCTTTTGCACATGAAGCAGCAGTAGAATAAGTGGGGAAAGTGAAAGGGAATGAAATGCACGAGCACAATTAAATGCTAATGCGCAGCATCTTCTTCTTCGCAGAATTTCGTGTATTCTTTCGGACCCATCAATGATTCTAGTTCTGATGCATTGCTTGATTTCACCTTGATCATCCATCCTTCCTCATATGGGCTTGAATTGATCTTCATTAGGAAATATTAAGCAAGTTAGGAAACTAAAGAACATATAATGCTTCATTTCGTTTTGTTTAGGAAATAGTGACAGCAGAATGCTGTTTACGAAATTTGGTGGGCCAAGAAAATAAGAGAAAATAGAAAGTATTTCATAAAATGCTCATGTCAGATGCTTGACGCTTGGATAAGAGCTTGGGATCCATGTCCAATACATTTAGTCATACACCTAGCAAGCGTATTTCGTATCCATATTTACCATGAACTATGGGTGGAACTCCGATATTATACATGAAAAGCCGTAAGCCACTTTATAAGCACTGGTTATCCAAGAAAATAAAAGAAATATACTAAATGTTTTTCAATATTTTGGCTCATGTCAAGAATGCTTGAGATGAAAATTTGATAACGTGGATACTTGGACACATACCCTCACCTGATATTTTCATAACTTGTCTTCAAATGCTTTTTAAAATGCACTTCTTAGCTGCCAATGGTATAGCCGTATAGGTATGCAGGTGGCACATTCGTCTCTTATAAAGATGCACAAAAGTATCCAGCAGACTAATGTATGAAAATTATGATATGTTCTGAGAGGCCAAACAAAACATGAATAGGAGCCACAAAGATAGAAGAGAAGATAGTAGGGACTTGCCAAACCAGGTGATTCAGAAAGCTTTTTGTTGACCTCCACAATTTCGCCCGAAATTGGGGAGTTAACATCACTGGTGGCCTTTACACTTTCCACGGCTCCAAAGCTGCTGCCTTGTGCCACGGAGCCACCTGTCTCCGGCACATCCACAAACACGACTTCTCCGAGGTGTTCCTGCATAATTTGCGACTCAAAAACTTTTCAGGTTCTGAAACTGAATGAAACAGACCACAGTTTCGAACCTAAGAAATTTGATTACACCCCAACGCAAATCGTTAAGCTAAATTCTGGGAACCTAACAATACCAATGGTATTTGGGAACCTAAAAATACCAATGGTATTTGAATTGGTATCAACATTTCAATTATGCTCATTATAGAATCTCAGCAAAACTATTCGTCGAAAACTTTTTTTCAGCTTGTGCATCAAAATTAGCCCCGAACAAGTATCAATTATTGTGCAAGGGAGTAGAACCACAGTATGCTTTGAAAATTGTGTGTACCTACGTGGGCTCATAATATGGCAATAGATAATTACAACAAGATTAACTTTTAATGTTGATGGTTAATCGAAGGGCTTTGTTTCCTATAAAAGGTCATACTGCACAAGACTCCCCGTTACATCTGAATTGGAAAACATACCTGTAACATAATCGACATGCAATAAAACGACTCACAAATGGTGATACAGATACTTCATGCAGAATGATGCGGCAGATTACTGAATCCATCCCTTGGAGATTGAAAAGTCTATTATAGGGGTTCAAAATCATCCATTACGAAAAATAAAGGCCACGTTCCTTACAAATATCTTGCATACTTTTGAAATTTGTTGAAGCAAAAGGGTAACTCCGATAAATTTCTACATTGCTGTCTGTCCTACTGAAACAAATACAGCAACTTGAGCGTGGTCAATATTCTGTTAAGTCTGGCGTTCTTGTGTGAATAGGCTCTTGATTTTCTTACTTTCTCCTATTTCATCGCTTAACAACTCGTTTTAAAACCTATTGAGAGTCCAATTGATTACATGCATCCAAATTATGGACAGAAACCATCCTATGTTCTGTGCACAGGGCTTTGACACGCCAAATGTGACATTTTTCTAACTTAGTACAAGAACCTCTCCCATGGGTCTAATTCATCCATTGCTGCCCAACACACGCAATTTTTTTCCGCACCTTTAGCGATTTGTAGCAATCTTTAGCCCTCCAATTTGGTTAGTATCAAGTCATTCGTGTTGGGATTCCACCCCGTGTGGGCCGGATGGGCTTAGGCCTGGTTGGGAGTAATTAGGGTTTAATTTTGTATCTCTATAAATACTCGGATATGCCTAGTTTATTTGTGTGACAAAAGTGAGAGAGGTAGTGAGTGTGAGAGAGAGATACACGAGAGAGCTGTGAGACTTTCATTATTGTGAGATTGAGAGTGAATGTGTAACTCAAAGCTCGAATTTTCTCCGGATTATAGTGAAAACCCTCCCCATGGAAGTAGGTTCGATTTGGCTGAACCATGTAAATTTGTGTGTCTTGGTTTCTCTTGATTTTACTGTTTTCGTGCGTGAGATGTTTGTTTGGCCACAACAATATGCACATCAAGAGGGACAATTTTAGCTTGAATTTTGTTCAAAGAAATGAGATTATGAGTCTGACAGACATTAAAAATGAAGATTATGAGACTGACAGACATTATGATTGACATTGGGATGGAACATAAAAACTGAAATGACTCGGACGGAGATGTGACTCCGATGCATGTGGATTCCACGCGCATTGTGTAGAGCCCACGTGTATCGAACGGTTATGTGTATGCATAGATTCCCCCGTGCGCGCGAGAGAGAGAGAGAGGGAGAGAGAGAGAGAGAGAGAGAGAGAGAAACCTGAGCATGATCCGTGATGCCAACTGTGGCAACAGACCCATCAACCTTCACCCATTCATGTGAAGATGCGTACTTCAGCCCCTCCAGAACTACGCAATTTAAAACACTAATTATGAATGGGTTTTTCTTTTGATAAATAATGACTAAATTTAAATTCACAGAACCCAGAAAATTATCTTTTTCATCGGAAGGATGAAGAAAGAATCATTTTTTTTACCAGTAGAGAAGCATCTGGAGAGAGAAAAGGCAGGAGCGAGATGGGATTTGGAAGCACAAGAGACTCCCAGTGCATTTGCCGTTGAAGAAGCCCATATTCTCAGTGCCATTGTGATTGTTCTCTACTCTGCTCTCTCTCTCTCTCTCTCTCTCTCTCTCTCAGCCGCAAGAGGCTAAGTACCATCAAGTGGCACAGAATGCGAGGCTCTATGTAGCTCCGGGCTTTATCTTGGATGAATGGTGGGCAGTGAAAGCCTCATCCTACGACCTCATCAAAAGCCCAAGTCATGTGCTCGTTCAAAAATTCTATAATCGCCCCCAAATTGCATATTCAGAAAACATAAATAACACACAATTTTAGTTGATTTAGAGATCGCGCACTACAGGATTGTATTGCGACACACGAGTCGTTGATATTGTAGTGCGACACATGAGTCGTTAATCAGTCAACGGCTTGAATGCCGTGTAACAACCCCATACTGTGACACCACACTATAGATCTCCAATTCTAAATTTATAGGACATAAATGTGTAGGGCTACTGGGTCAGCTCTACATATTTGTGTATTTATGTACTCGAGTGTGTATTTTGAGTGTAGTTATTAGGGGTGCCTAGTGGATTTATCGATCCATCCAAACCTACAAAATTGAACCCTCCGCAAATCTACTTGATGTATGCTACTGATGGATGCGGATCCTAAGATTTTTGTTTTGGCGGATTCGGTTCAGGTTCGATCCGCCCAATTCGCTCAATAATCTTTCTTCTATCCGTCCAATCCGCAGCCAAACTGACTCAACAATACATCACTCACAAACAAGTGCGGATGAAGAATACGACAATTTGCAACAAGCGTATCGGTTTGGAAACCGACCTGATCTAGCCAAAACCAATCCGGGCTAGCAGTTATAGACTTGTTGATGTTGGTTATGTCTTTCTTTGATGGTGGTCACATTTTAAAGGAATTGAATCATACCGATGTTATGCTCATTCCAAAATGCAAGGATCCAGAGTCAATGAGAATGTTTCACCCCATCAGTTTATGTCAGTTTATCTACAAAGTAATATCCAAAGTGATGGCGAACAAACTGCAACCGTTTATCAATGCTACCATCTCAGAACAACAATTAGCCTTGATTCCTGGTCGCCAAATTCAAGATAATATCTATAATTTTTAATTTTTATATTTTTTATATTTAATATGAATCTTATTTGATAGATCTCAATTAGTTTTATTGAATGAAGTTGTTAGAATGACAAAAAAATATCATAGATTATGAGACAAACAAATTTTTGGGAGGCACAAATACCAAAATAGAACCAATAATATAGGACAGAGGGAGTATTATTTTTTATTTTTCAAAGGTTTATTTTGTAATACTCGATATTTTTATCATCTTCGCCAAAAATCATATTGATTGGATATTGAAAAGAAAGTGATCCATTCGTACTTGTTAAAAAAGAAATGACAATTATAGTTTGACGGTTTATTTATCTTGTGAAAATTATGCTTTGTTCTAATAGATGTTGACGCCAAATTATCCTTAGTTTTTTCATGACTGATGAACTCATCATAGGCTACAAAATGAAAGGCTCAAGTTGTGAGATAAAAAGTTTGTGGTGGCAGATAAAGTTTGTGGTGGATTATATGGTGGTGAATGAGAGTCAATGGTTTGCAGCAAAATTGCGATAGTGGCGGTCACAGTGGTTATGGGCAATGTGGGGTGGAGTGGTAATGATTGCCGGTGCTCGTGGTCCGCATTCCGGGTTTCTAGCCAAGTTTGGTTTCGGGTTTGAAATTTGGGGAAAGGAGGTGGAAAAGAAGGGAAAATTAAAATTAAAAAAAACTCTCATTTGTTTGGCTTCCAAGTAAAAGGAGAAGGTGGTGGAAGTTAACGACTCTTTTTTATCTTCTTCTTGAAATGGGGGGCTCTGCTGTCCGTGGGGGTCGGCAGGCCCCCCGGGTTCCTTCTTCTTTCTCCCATTAGTGTATATTTTCCTTTCTTTTTCACAAAATCAAACAAAAGAAACAGAAAATGTTTCTTTGCTATTTCTTTCTCGTCTCTCCTTTTCTTATTTTTTTTTTTTTTTTTTTATCTTCCACAAGTTCCAAACACAGCTTAAAAGAAAGAGGAAAACTTAGTTGCGGATATGTTGTAAAGAAAACCTTTGCAGAACACCAATCACATTTGCACACGTCATTTAAAATGGCCCTACCGCAGGTGGGGTAAAAGAAAAACAGTTGTTTTCCTCTCAATGTTAACCAAATACATTTGCACACGTCATTTAAAATGGCCCTACCGCAGGTGGGCTAAAAGTTTCAATTGAGCCTCTTTTTAAATCTCTATTTACCACATATTCATAACCAATGAGAAAAAGAGGTAGATGACAAAGAGGCGGGAACAAGCAAATCGCCTACCATTGTTCATCTTCTCCACCATTGGTTCCAATGGTTTTTAATCTGTGATCAACCAAATCTGGTGATTTTATTTCATTTCATTTCTATCAAAAGGCCTCTAGATTTTTTTAGGACTAAGGTAAAAAAAAATACAAACAAAAAAATTCAAGGAAAAAATTGGTTTTCCAGACTTCCAAACAAACGTTGAAATCTGTTTGATCTGGTATTGTAGTCTTATCATTTTATTGTTTCACCTTTTGTTTACCCTATAAAAAAAAAAAATACATGAATAGGTATTTGAAATTTTTTAATTGTATTGTAGATTTGATATGCACAAGCAAACTTAACTAATCTCTATAGTATGCCTTTTGTTCCTTTTACTGGAGTCAACCACCACCACCACCACCACCACCACCACCACCACCACCACCACCACCACCCGTCAATTATGTTTGCTTGTGCATTACTACTGAATGGGAGGACAGAGTCTTATGTGTGGCTATTAGAAACTTGGTATGAGGCAATGGGCAAACATGCCCCATCGGTTATTATTACCGACGACGACGACAAAGCCATGGCAAAGGCAATTGCACGGGTATTACCTAATACTACTCACCATTTATGCATATGACATATCTTGCAAAAAGGTCCCGAGCATTTAGCTCATGTTTATAACAAGCATCCTACATTTCAAGGAAAATTTCACCATTACATTCATGACACGGTTACCGTAGAGGAGTTTGAAAATGAATGGAATGAATCGATTGATTATGAGTTGAGGGAGAATGACTAATTGAAAGACTTGTACATCCGGCGTGCAAAATGGGTGCTAGCACTAGTTGTTCTGCGGTGGAATGTCAACAACACAAAGAAGTGAAAGTCTGAATAAGTTTTTCAAGGATTTTGTCCATTCTAGTACTTTGGTAAGTGACTTTATTCTTCAATATGAGAAAGTATTGGATAAAAGATACCTAAGTGAGAAGGCAAAATATGTGAAAACAAGAAATAATAAACCAATTTGGAAAACTTGTTTGAAAATGGAGGAAGAGGCTGCCGGGGTTTATACAAGGAAAATATTTTTGTTGTTCCAACAAGAATTATTTTTAAGCCAGAAGTTTAAGGCATCAAAGTATAGTGAGGAACGAACATATAGAGTATTAGAAAATGGCAAGGAAAAACTAATAAATGAAGTAGTATTTGATTGTATTGAAAAAAGAAAGGCAATTTGTTCATGCCATATATATGTTCCAATTTGTGAATCATTTGCAAACACATTCTTAGAGTTTTCGATAATAACTCTCTTGTTGATAATCTTCCCCAACAAAACGTTCTTCAGTGATGGACAATGAATGCAAAGGGCCCTCATGCAAGTGAAACTTGTAAGGATGTCATACATGGAGGTAAACAAGATTCTCCTGCTTTGATAAGAAACAACTTGACGATAGAGTGTTTCAAAGAAGGATAGAAATCGAAAAGGACACATGTAAATTTGAAACTGATGGTGAATTGGAAATTTGAGTTCAAGCTAAAGATATTACTCAAGTTTTACTTAGCCAAGAGTTCACTTTGCATAACCCACCACATGTAGCTTCAAGAAAGCGTCCTAAATCACTTAGACAAAAACATCCCAAAGAAAATTATACCGTCACAAAAAGAAAATGTGGCATTCGCAGGCACAGGGCATGTTAGAACTAGTTGCCCTGTACTAAAGCAACCAAGATAAAATATTCTATTATTTTGTAGTACTATGCTGCTATGATATTTTGTTTTGCAATTTAGTTTTATCTTTCAATCCTTTTCTTTCTTTCAGTGGCAATTCAGTGGGAGTCTATCAACTACTAATTTAATTGGGTCCATTATTGAAGATATGATTCAGGTAATTTTTCAAGTATAGCTTTGGTTCTGTATGATTATAGTTGCATAAACGAGTTATCAGAAACATGACCTTTTCTCACACAATCTCATAAGGGCTTCTTTTTGTAAGTATGGGATGGAAATTCTTTTTTACAAGTATAGGTTCTTGTTGTAAGTATGGATGAATATGCTATACCCCTATCTCTTTTTGTTTTGCATGGGGTATGCGATCCACAGGGTTCTTTCTGTATGGCTGTATATATTTTGCACAAGGATGCTTCCCTATGCATTGGAATACATATGATAGGGTAAAATATGAGGGCATAATGGCTTGTTATGGTGGACTTGTATATGAATGGAAAAGTTGGATTTTCATGATTAAGTGGTGGCTCGTGAATTAAGTTGGAATTGGTTGTATGAATGATATGTAGTGCTCTCTCTCTCTCTCTCTCTCTCTCTCTCTCTCTCTCTCTCTATATATATATATATATATATATATATATATATATATACACACACACACACACACACACACATACACACATGACAGACCAATGTTCCAATCCATTACTCTTACCATCCACACATTTCATTTCCCAATCAAATTTTGATGATCGGAACCGTCCAATATGTTTAAAACATGTTTTCAAGGGTCCCCACAAGAAATCATCAAAAAAAATACTGGGAAGAGCTTCATTCGAGCGGTTTTCAATAAAACTGTAATCGAAAAAACTGCTCGGATAAAGCCTTTCCCGATCTTTTTTTTTTTGATAATTTCTCAAGGAACCTTTAAAAACACGTTTTAAACACATTGGATGTATCCAATCATCAAAATTTGATCGGGAAATGCCTCGTCCGGACAATCCCGAACTGTAGCTATACCAGGATGAGATAGTTACGATATATATAGGATCAACTTATAATGAGGAATCCCTCATTTTAAAAAAAGTGAGGACCTCATGCTTCCCGACCACATTTCGATGATCCGAACCATTAGATGTGTTTAAAATGTGTTTTTGAGGTTCACCACGAGGATTCGTCCAAAAAAAAAAATACTTTGAAGGGCTTCACCCAATCAATTTTTGTTAAAACACACTATATCGGATGAAGCCTTCCGGGTTTTTTTTGACGAAGCCTCACGATGGACCTTAAAAACACATTTTAAACACATCTAACAGTTCGGATCGTCAAAATTCAGTTTAAAAAGTGGAAAAATTGCTTGGTCCTCACTTTATTTAAAATGAGGGATCCCTCATTAGAAGTTGATCCATATATATAATCCGAACCTCCCGTTTCCGGACCTCCATGATCCAAATATTTTTTTGACGATCCGAATATACATTTTTTGCAAAAACTTCTTGGATCATGCCCTTCCCGGTATTATTTTTTGAAGATTTGGACCTTTGAAAACACTTTTTGAATACATTGGACGGCTCGAATTTTTCAAAAATAATTTGCAACACAAAAAAATTCATTTTTTTCTTATTTTTGGGAGGTTTGGACTAGGAGTTTTACCTATATATATATATATTTATAATATACAATTTTTGTGAAAAAGTGTTTGGATCAAGCCCTTCTTGGTATTTGTTTTCGAAGATTTTTCGCGTGAACCCTTGAAATCACCTTTTGAACACATTGGATAGTCCAGATTTCCCAAAAACAATTTTTAACACAAAAAAATTATATTTTTTCTTATTTACGGGAGGTTCTTACTAGAAAATTTACATATATGTATATATTTCAAATGCTCAGCTGCTAATGATAATTGTGTCCCAATTGTTTAACTAGTAAATCAAAGAGATGGCAACAACCTTTTTGTTACGCAACCTGAAGACGGAGATTGCAAAGTTGAATTTTTGCAAAATCAGTAAAGTTGATCGGCAGGAGGTTTAGTGTGTTCATCACTTAGCCAGGCATGTGCTAGATGTTTTTGTACCTGGACACCGGTGATGGTTGACAATCCCTCGTGCTGTCATTTTTGTTATTTTATTTTGATGGTGTTTTTTTGATGGTGTGTTATAGTTCTTGGTTATTTCTCTTTGTATGGACTCTTTATGTACCTCAAGTTTCTATTTTAATTATATTTCAATATCTTTATAAAAAATAAAAAAGAGATGGCAAAAGCAAAGAACATTGAGGGATGTCTTGGCAAAAATAACCTTTTAGGCATTGGTTTACTTTTGCGTTCGTCAATTGTTTATGAATAAGTGGTTCGTCTTGCTATTTAGAAATTTACAAACTTAAAAAAAAATTATGATCAAATTTTTTTAAAAAGTCACGAAAAATAATACATTTCAAAACAGAAAGACTTTTTGTCATTATTCAAGACAAATTAGATGGGTTCATATTTTTTTACTTAATTTCCCTCGTCAAGATTAATTTACAAGCGATATAAATGACAGTGTATTGATTTTTCTTTGCCGAAGAGGCATTTGCCGGAAAAGACGGGAGGGACCACGGTGAACCATGGTCTGCTTTGGATAAAAAATCAGTTTTTAGTTTTTTGGTTTTTCTATTTTGTTTTTATTCAAACAAAATTTGCATTAGTTAGTTTTACATCAATATTTTGTAATTTTTGGATTCCTCTCTACGAGACGAATCTAACAAGTAGTATAAATTTATAGTCAAGAATCAATTTTTTTAATAAAGCCAAAATAGGTGAATTATTAGCCAATAATCTACTTATTTTGGCTTTATTCAAAAAAAATATTTTATTTGGCCATAAATTTATAGTTGTTCGATTCAACTCAAAACCAACAAAATCTTCGTGCGAAAGTAATGAATGAAAAAAAAAATTAAATAAAAACAAATAAAAAAACCAAAAAACCAAAAAATGATTTTTAGCCCGAAAGAGTCCCATGATTTTCAAAGTAAGGATTAAATTGACACAGAAGAGAAAGGAAAAAAAAAACAGAGTTTAACTGTTTGAGGTTCGAATCCCATTGCTGGAAAATCTCTTTGGCTGAGAAGAAATCGCCTCCGCCTCCGCCTCCGCCTCCGACGACGGCTTGATCCCGAGTGATTGATAAGCCCTAATTTTGTAAAGCGATGGGTGAGATCGAGGATGACAATCTCGGCTGCGGAGGGGAGGGAGAGACAAAGGTTCAAATCTCTATCAAAACCATCGGCCCTTTTCCGCCCTCTCTCCTCAATGTCCCCTCTCGCATCCAAGTATGCATCTCTCTCTCTCTCTCTCTCTCTCTCTCTCTCTCTCTCTCTCCTGGTGCTGCATGCGTCTCAAAGAATGGTGGAAACATCTATTTTCCATTTTAAAGGAAAAAAATTAGGTTTTCTTAGAACAAATTTTCTTTGTCAAACCCCAATGGTAAGGATTGAGTTGGCTCTCTCAATCAAAAAATTAAATGGTGTTTTATTTCGTGTTTGTTTAATTACTTACTTTCAATTGCGGTTGGCACTATGGGATTATGTATAGGATAGAACTGGAGACCTTCTTAGTTAAGATTATGAATTAAGATCAACTAAAAGCCACATGAACATAGGGTGGATGCTTATTTTCATATTGGAGTTTTCTACCTCTCAGACCGTAAAAAGTCTCGAGACTCTGGACTTTCCATCAGATAATCAAACTGACAGCAATAGCAACTTTATTTAAGATGTTGAATCCATAATTAAATTCATCTTAAATTATGAGTGGATTTGGCATTCCCTAATCGAGGTATTAGAAATTAACTTCCTGCCTTGCCCAGCCACAGTGTTCAATAAGCTTCTCAAAGGCAATCGCAGGATTATGTTAATATAAGGAGTATCAGTACTCCTGTATGAGTAGGGTAGAGTAACAAGTAGCTAATGGCTAAAAAACATGAAACAGCTAATTTAGTATTATGATGGACAATTGGACAATATCTCCTTAAATGGACAAAAGAAAAAGGACAATAACTCCTCTTGTACGCATTTTTCATGAAGGTTGGTTATATCGAGGGCCATGAGCATGAGTATTTTCTTTTCACTTTTTTGCTAAATAATGTGCACATAAATCAATGCTCTGGATGTTGAATGAAAGAAGCATGGTAATGTGCACATAAATCAAAATGATTCTTGGGTCTGCCCTCTCTGATACCTTTTAGCTTTGATTTGAGAGCATGATTCCGCAGCAAACTCGACGGTATAGGGGGACCACTGTTTCAGTGGTATTTTGTGAGCAACCACTTTGTGCATTTATTGCCAAAGGTTAGGTCTGTCTCAAATCCATCTGTTTCAGTGGTATTCTGGGAGCAGCCACTTTGTGCATTTATTGCCAAAAGTTAGGTCTGTCTCTTATCCATCCCCCGCCCATACCCCCAATTATTGGGGACTAAATGGGTTATGTTATTGTTGTTATTGTTGTTGTTGTTTTTTGCTAAATAATATTGTTGCATGATGGTGTTTTCCATTTTTAACTGCGTTGGACCTGCTTTAATAGAGAACAGTATCACCTGTATGATTTTAGTGTTAGAAAACAATTCCATTTGATCGTACTAGTCCTGAACTGGCTAATCCTCAAGGACCTTACTTATCTTTAGGATATCCAACTAGTTCTGGCACTGGTTAAGGCACGCTGGATGACTTTAATCCCTCACACTGTCACACATGTATAAAGTAGTCAACTATTTTAGGCCATTTCATAATCTGGAAACAAAATGCTTAAACTCTGTGCACAAGGCTTCCTCTAATAGCATGGTTTGTAGAGGTAGTTGGTGGGTAGCTTTATCCCTTGCTTTTGTGGAAACCGCCTGCCACTTTGACTTAGATTACTTTCAATTTCGTATTGAACTAAAATTGCATTGGTCAAGTTTAGGAACATTGGGACCGATGTTCCTCCACCATTCCTGTTTAGTAGAGTTGAGTGGTCAACCTTGTTAGGCCATGAGATAAAACTGGAAAAGAAGTTGCGTGAAGGTGCCCATGCTTCGACTTGAATTATCCCTCCATTTTGAGGTGAACTGAATAGAAGTCAAAGTACTTTACAGCTTCCCCCGGTAGAAAGTTAATAGGTCTGATCAGCCCAATTTTATTCTGTCTAATTAGCATTTATGCTAGCTAAGAAAATAGACACGCCAGTAGCTCCATTTTCTCTACTTTGCAATCAATTATAACTTTAAATTTGGTGAGACTAGTGAGAAGGACAATGCTTCCGGTAGTGAAGTCGTGTGATGGACTTAAACTGTTTCTACCATAATCAGGTACAGGAGTTGAGAAAATTGATTGGTGGGAATGCTCATTTACCTACAGAGCATTTGAGCATTATATTGCAAGGGAATGTGTTGCATGACAACAAAAATGGAAAAGAGGAATTCGTCCAACTGAAAAATGGAGGTATAATTTTCTTTTTTTTGATATTTCAATAGTCTTGTAATTTACTCTCCTAGATCAATACCTCTGTATATTTATGCAGAATTTACTGTTGTTTTCAAGATCATTTTTACCATTGGACAACCAATTCCAGAATTCACTATGTGATTTTGACCATGGTCTTACAAGGGTAATTTGGTGCATGACTTCCAGGCTGGATTTAGAACCAAACTACCAGAATATATTTGTGTTGATTTGCTTTAGTTTGAAGCACTTTGAGTTGAAGGGTGGCGTCCCCTTGCTGTTCTGATCTCTTCCCCCCTTCACTCTCTTTTCCACTTTCTTCCATTTTCTTGCCTTGCTCCTCACCCCGACAACTGGGCTTCCAAGCAACTGCCATTCACTGGTGATGAAGCCGAAAGATCCGACGAACGAATGTTGGTGTTTCTCCTCTTTGTCCTCACCCCTACTCCTTCCCTTACTGTTCTTGTAGATCTGGTCTCGAATCTGCCTAAGTCTTTTAGTTTGGTCCTGTTTACCGTTCCCTTTCACTTTGGGCGACTACCTCCTTGCCAAATGTATCTATCTTTGTAAAGGAGAAATGGGGACTACAGCACCCTCTCAAGATGATTACAGAAAACTAGAGATTTGGGATGTTTCTTTATCTTTTTTCTGTTTGGGGTGTTATAAATAATCCCACCTTTTTATGGTGTTTTATAGTGTTCTAAAAGCCGTTAGGCACTAGTTGGGCAGCTGGGCACCACCTAGCACGTAAGTCAATGGGGATTATCAGCGACTAGAGATTAGTTTGGGTTTTTCTTTCTTTTGTAACTTTTCTCCAACCCTTCCCCAAGTTTGAGTAAGTAGAACAACATAGGTTAAAAAAAGATTAAATAAATTCGAAATTAAAACATTAAACATTCATCCATCAAACTAAAAAAATTTAATATTTATTATCTGGAGACATGGAAACTAAGTACAACTAAATAACTAGTCAACCATAATGCAAAGTTCAATGGTCATAGTTCAAACCAAATGAAACCTAGTTATATCAAATAACTTGTCAATTGCAAAGTTGAATACTCAAAGTTTAGAACCAAATAAAACCAAGTGGTATGAAATTAATAGTCAATTACTCCTCTCATTCTCCATATCCCTCAGTAGTACAAAATTTGAAAACTCGCTTATGTAACCCCAATTTATCCCGCCTAGCGGCCTAATTCTCCTCAGTCTTGCAAATTTTGTTTTTTCCGTAAAGTCAGGTCTAAAGTGGGGAATCCTTATCAATAACCCTTACCTGAAAGTCAAGTTGTTTCCACTTCCCGCCTAGTCGTCTATTCTGCACAACTGCCAAACTTATTAGTCGCTGCCTGATCCTGCCTAGCCGATTAGCGGCCGACTAATTTCTCAACACCTAATGCAATGGCTAGCCGCCAGTCGAGGCGGCTGGGCACCGCCTAGCACCTAGGCAGCCACATAAGCTGAGTTTTAGAACAATGGTGGTTTGTGACCCTTCATTCGTGGAGGTTTGTAGGTCTCCTTGTGTGGAGACCTTTCCCTCTCGGGAGCTTTATTGTGCATCGATGTACTTCATTTGTCAACTGAGACAAAAGAATTAGCAGAGGCTGAAAACTCATCCTGGTAATCTCCAGTTGGAATTAAGCAATAATCCTTCCCCTGCCATCCAAAGTGAGGAAAGAGCTGTCTTCAAGAAATTTCTTACTCTTTCTAGCGCTGAGGAAAGTTTTGCTAGGCAAAAATCTAGAATCCAATGGCTAAAATTAGGGGACCAATGTAGCTCTTTTTTCTTCAAATCTGTAAGCAATAATAGAAACAGAAGTAAAATCACTAGCCTTGTCCTTGATGGTTCAACCATTACACATGATATGGTTGTCATTAAGGACACTTTTGTCACATACTACAGCAATCTGCTAGGCAAGCCTCATACTTCTCATTATGATGGCTCTGAGAGAGTTAGTGAGTTAATCACCAAAAAGTTGACTGATGTTCAGAGCATGTCTATGATATAGGACATCACTGACTCTGAAATTAAAGATACATTCTTAGAGCTTAATCCTAAGAAGGCTCCTGGCCCTGATGGATACAATGCAAGATTTTGTATAAGGCCTGGCCTGTTATAGGATATGATGTTACTGCAGAAGTGAAAAACTTCTTTAAGTCTGGTAAATTACTTGCTAAGACAAATGCCACCATAGTTGCTCTTGTTCCTAAATTCCCTAACCCTTCCAAGGTTAGTGATTTTAGGCCCTGCTGTAATATCATATACAAGTGCATTGCTAGGATCTTAGCTAAGAGGCTTCAGGCTGCTCTTCCCTCTCTTATAGACTGTTCAGTTTGGCTTTGTTAAGGGGAGGAGAATTGCAAATAACATTTTCCTTACCCAAGAACTCATGAGAGGGTACCACAAGTCACCCCCCTCTCCTAGATGTGCTATGAAGGTGGATATAATTGAAGCATATGACAATGTCAGCTAGAGAAGACCGTTGCTGGAGGACCAAAAAAATAGATCCTCTTGATGAATGTGAAGAAAGACTCACTTTGAAATAGCGGGCTAGAAAACTTGTCAACAGTTAAGCGCAGAGAATGGTAAGGCGTACTGAGTTCTTTATTTCTTGATTTCTTTTTTGAGATGCTTTGCATCGAGCTGAAGTGCTACTTGTTGGCCTGCGATGAAAGCTTCAAACTTGGTAACATTGTTTGTGGTATTTTTTATCGGTGCTGCAATATATTTAGGCAATCTGCCTTTGCAATACAAAAAAATACCATTGAGTTTATTCTTGGTAGATCAAGAGAACTTCAATAATTTTCACAGGCTGATTTGTTTCGAACCAAACTACTCAAGTACTGTGTTATGGGTTTGGATTCTTTGAATTAATTTATAGAGCTGAGTGGAGGGGATATAAATCATTCTTCTGTCCCTTCGAGTATCCCTTAGTTCTAGGAAGGGGAGGGGGAGACTCTTAGTTAAGTTTTGCTATTCTTTTCAAGATCTAGGTTCCCTATAAAGGCTTCCTATGTTTGGCTTTGACTTTTGATTCAGTTCTCACTTGTACAATTTGGGAAAATACTCGGTTCTTTATAAATAGTATTGTATCTGCTGAAAGGGCGACAAGTCATGGCTCCTTGCATCATCACTTGCTTCACTGTGACATTGCTAAAGGAGCTCACTTGTTTGGCCTTTGGGGTTATTATATGCCAACTCCAGTGCTTCAGCTTATGTGGGGGAAGAGGGTAAGCTATACATTTGAGGATCCTGCCACACTTCTTGTGACAAAATATTGTAACGAAATCAATTTTGTCACAATAACTCCACCTTCTATGACTTGATGATACAAAATGAGATTTTGTCACAAGTAAACATATTGTGACAAAATTCATTTTGTGAAAACTATTTTCTTAGCAAGAACTAGAATTTGTTGTAGTGGACGTATCATAATATATTGGTCCACAGGATCAAGCTATGTTTGCTCCATTGTGCTAGTATTTGGCCTGAAGCAAATATTCTGATTCTTCTTTCCTTGGTGGTTTCTTGTCAAAGGCTTCATTTTCAAGACGGTTCTTGTACTTGAAAGTTTTTCTCCTGGTTAGCTTTCCTAGGGTACATCAGTGACTCACGATTAGCAAATTTTCTGTAATACTTGTTGTCATCTAAGAAGCTTTAAAAAAGGGTAGTGAGATTTGGAGAAAGAGTTTGGTGATCCAGAACTAGATTAAGAGTTTGACGATTCACTCTTTACGTGATTAGTTAAATGTGGTATATTTAAATGATTGCATGAAGGGAATATGGATTGTGGAGTACCTCAGATTAAGAGGGCTTCACAATTGTTGGTGCCATCTCAAAATTGTGATTTTAGTTTCTGGTACCTGGTCCTACATTTCATGACGTGGACTTACATGATGGATGTTACATGTGAAGTTGGAATGGAGATAACATCTCAACCACAGGTGCCACAGAAAATCCTGAAGGGTTTCTTTTCCAATACATTGGTAAAGTGCCGAGCTCTGAATTTCACCTCTTAAATAGCCATCACTGGTGCAGGCAAAACTGTGAGGTTAGTATGTTGCATCCGTTACCTAAGAAAAGTTGTCCTAAATTAGGTTCAAGTGGCATGTACCTTGTTAGGTCAATCAGATGGCAGTGGAGAATACATCTAAAGCAAAGAGATATCAATATCGGAGTTGGAGCCGGGGAAAAAAAGAAGATACAGATTTTTTATTTTCAGAATTTTTTTAAGATGAGAGACAAACACTGTATGGGTATCTATGTTAGACGTTCTTAGAGTTCAGAGCAGGTGACTCTTACAGCCTAGTTGTTCTAAGTGAAGGGGAACGAATGTCAAACAATTAAAAAAAATGGAGAAGCTTGTTTGCTATAGTTAATGATGGGAAGACTAGTTGTCAGAAGATAGAATATAGCTAGGACTATAGAAGTCAAGAATGAGGAGAAAAAGTGATGGTATATAATGGAACTAGGGACTAGGATGTATTGAATAGGCGAGGAGGTATCTGACGAAGGATGGAAGCAGTGTTGGGCTTTTGCTAGGGAAGGTAATCAATTTGGGAAGAGGTTGATGTAGATGAATAAATTTTGATCCGTCATTTTTAAAGATATTTGATTTTCTATTTATTTTATAGGACTATACAAGCAACTTGCATATAATTATGTTACAACTAGCAATAAGATCTTGTAGTAAGAAATTTGGATTGACGGGATTTCCTCGGTAATAAGCCCAAATGATTCCTATTCACGACCTCAATGTGGATTTCTAGGAAATTTCTTGAATGATTTGATTTGATACAAGAGATTGTCGGTGTCTTATTTTCTCTTGTTGTGATAGAATTGCGAATGATGTCCGTTTTGCTGTAATTTATTTTTCTTTGGTTCCGTATTTTGTTTTGAATTTCAATTTGGCTCGCTCTGTACTTCAGATTCATTGATTGTTGCTGTTAAACCAAAGCCACCAGTTAAACATATTGGTGATGGGTTAGATGAAGACGATGATGAAGAGGATCTGGTTAGAACTAAGCAAATTGATGCATTTAGCTGAAACTATTTTTTGGGGGGGTCAAATTTACTGATTCTCTAATCCTTCTTTTCCTGAATGTAGAAGTTTCAGCTTCCTCAGTTAACAAGTGGGTGGAAAAGGACACTTTTCTCATTTTTACATGATAAATTGAGACTCCCTGGTGAGCTTATGATTCCTTTTAGTTGTGCTTCTCTTTCCTTTTTTTTCCCAAAAGAATTGGAGTAACTTTTCAGTGATGAAAGGCGTTTTGTGACAGCTGCTTCTTTTTATTGGTAGATATGCTTTTGATGGCAATTTTCTCCGTCAGTTTGAAGGGGTGGGCCATAATTGTTATGTGGTTTATATTGGCACCAGTTGCCCATAGATGGGATTTGGGACCTTTGTATGTAAGTTCACTTGTGCTCCCTACGTGCTATTTACCTGGGTTCTGTTTAGATTTTATGTCATTCTTTTTGCAGTTTTACCACGACAGTTTGTTCTACAAGGGTAGCATAACATAAGCTTTTGGTGAAGTGAAGAACTCACAAAATGATTTCTATTAAAATATTGAGAGTTTCAGCCTTGAAAAACACACACACACACGCACACACAAAGATTCAAGTGCGTTAGCTTGGAAGACAAACAGTTGTCCAGGTAAGAAAAGTTATGCTATCCAAATCGAGGGCTAGGGGACAAGTCATCCAATTGATATGTTTCCTTGTGTATCTTGAGATTAGACAGACTGGATTGATTGGAATGGTGAAGCAAAATTCATCCGATTGACCCCAAGTAGTTAGGAAAACGTAGTGGAGTTGAGTTGACTTGAATTGATTATAGAGAATTAGAACACTCAAACATTGCTTGTTGCATCATAAGTCACTTTGTTTCTCATCACCTCAACCTTTTTGTTTTACCACCCTTAAAGTGGATCAAAATCAAATTTCCCCTCCTTTCAGACACATTAATTGGTCAACAACGTTCACGATTATACCATCTCAAATGGCTTTCCCTTTCCCTCGTATTATCATCTGTTGGTACCACTTTTAATGTTTCCCTTAAAGATTCATTTCTTGTTTTATTTATTTCACCTTTCATCTATCTCAGACCTTTCATCCATCTCAGCATTATTGTTCGGCTGCACTCATTTTTGGACATGACATTAGTACCATTGGTTCCCTATCATTTATTTGACCTATTTGTCTATTCTCACCAGATCTATTGCTTGAGAACTGCAAATTTTTAACTCAGTTTTGCTTGGTACTGCAATTTGTTCAGATACTTGCCACAGGGTTTGCTATCATCTTCTTCAATCTTGGAAAACGGCAGCAAGGTGACATGAGGTATGTGCTATAATAATCATTCATGGGATACTTTATTGGAAAGTCTGTTTAGTACTTTTTTGATGTCCGGACGAGGACGTCTGTTTAGTACTTAATTACTGGTTTAAGTAAACATGACCTTTTCCTTCATTTTCTCATCCATGTAAGATACCTCCAAGCATTATTGTTTACACATTTGTGTAATGATCTTTTAAACGTAAAGTTCAATGCTAATACAAAAGACACCACCTCTTGTTGAACAATACTCGATTAAAACATATTACCCTGATTTTGTCTATGCTGAATATCTGCAGCGCATACTCTATCTTCAATGAGGATTTCAGAGAGCTTCCTGGGACCCTTAATGCAGATCGTCTCGACAGAGACATCCGAGCAGGCCAGTTTTAAGCCTGCTATTGCTACTAACCATGTGTATGATGTACCTACAGAACAGCACAGTAATGAAAATGAGATCCTTTCTTTCAACGAGGGTAGTTTATAGTCACCTTTTTGCATGCTCATCAAGTGGCGAGTAATATGGTGGGTATTCATTCGTGTAACCATTTCCAAACATGCGTAAAATGAGTAGTTTTTCCGTTTGAAGTACATGCACTACAGATCAAAAATTCAAAATTTGGAAATATCGCTTTCGAAGATGCATATTTTACCTCATCGACACTGCCAATTGACGAAATTATGACACTTTGCTAGGGCGAGACAATACACTAATATGTGGCAAATCGTATGTTGTAATATGGGTTAGTAAAGCCGATATGGTTGAAGAAGCTACTATAAGATTTCAGAATACGCTTTTACCACCCCAATGCCGCACAACCTTGTGCAATAACTAGTTTTTGTTTTCCATTTTTGCGTTTCCTCCCTCTTGCTTGCTTCAAAAACTAGAAGCCATTTTCTGTCACGACATAGAGGTCAATCCTGGAAAAGGGGGTGATTTTTTTATTTTATTTTTGATAAGAAAGAGGGTAAGAACTTTCTGTACCCAAACAGATTCCGAATTGAAATGTTAGACCGTGCCCTCTCAAGTCATGCTTCTCTTGCCAAAATCACCACGACTATGGATTTCAAGTCAAATTGGATAGTTTCTGATTCAGGCAATGTAAAAAACACGCGCAAGATACTGCATTGAACGGCGATATGTGTCTCTGATTGTTCTTTTCATGCAAGCAGAAGACTAGGAATTTTGTAGAAAAACAGTAAGAATTCAAGTGAAGTTTTGTTGCTATGGCATTGCAAGTTTAATGGAAGTATTTTGAAAATTCATATAAACTTGTTCACATGCAGTAGCAAAAATTACCTTATTTAAAATGGAAAACAACAGGTATGTCCGCACTTCTACATATTTACCAGAGCACGAAAAATGAAACATATGATGTTGAAAACAGTAGATCTGTCTCTTTACATTGTTGGAATCATCAGAACACTGATCTCTGTTACTTTTTCAAATTGGCGAGGAGATGACTTTTGCTACCAAACTAAGAGCGACAACAGCAGCTAAGTAAAAAATTTGCCCAAAATACGGTGTGCAGTGTATATATATACACCCTGACACCATCAACACTCCAACAATCTATCCATTTGACCTTACCTCTCATTAAAATAATATTTTTCCATTATATATATATACACACCAAGGTTCTGAATCTCATACCGGACGGCCGAGTGGTACCGGTTTTTTCTTATTGATGCAGATGCGGTGCAGTCTGGTACGGATGCATGACAGCATACCGTTCGATTTAGCGCTATTTTCATTATATATAATTATAAATATATTTTTATAGCATATTTTATACACAAACTACATTTTTTTATAGCATATTCATACAAAATATTTTTTTTATAGAATATTTCATACAAAACATTTTTTATATATACTTTAATAGCATATTTTATGAAAAATATATTTTTTAAGCATATAATCATTTTTGGATTTAGCACTACTGCCTAAATATATATATATATATATATATATATATATATATATATATATATATATATATATATATGTATGTATGTATAAATATATCAAAAAAAATTCCATGTCATCTAATTCATGATAAAATAAAATACTACAGATATTTTGAAGTACCAAAAAGTTATTACGAGGACCTAAACCTTAGGTTTGCAAGCTTTGTGGGGGCAAATGTGTTCTACTAAAATTTTGTAAGGTCTCATAGTGTTATAAAATGTATATCTATCGATCAGCCCTAACATCCCACTCATATCTTTTCTTTTACTTTTCTCCAAGCCGCCGCACACTTGGACTTGGTATTCTTCTCTCTCTCTTTCTTGTTTGAAAGGTGAAACCCAGATCTCTGCAACTACATCTCCTCTTCAACTACAACATCCACCTCTCCTCATCTCTATCTCCATTTCTAACGAGTTACACAGATTGTCGGAGCCAGACGAGGTCGCCGGAGACGAGTTGAGTGCGTTAGAGACACAAATCGGGAGGTTTTGTGGCTATAGCAATGCGTAACTGGCACTCTGCAATTTTTCGGACGAAATCCCCGGTAAATGTATCTCGGCCGGTATTGACCGGATTTGCCGGTACCGACCGGTAAAGGCCGGTATTGGAGCCGGAACGAAATAATAAGTTAGTGGTACCGTTTACATGTAAATCCGGTACGTACCGGTCGGTACCGGCCGGTACGGTACGGGATTCACAACCTTGATACACACACACATATGTGCGACTGTTCATCGTCTTCATTAATTCAAAAAAATTCGAATACACAGTAGACTGTAAATCATCCCTTACCTTGCCACCGTCATCAAGTCCCATCGCCCTCCATCCTCGCCTGCATCGCCGTCGATCTGTGCCTACATCTAGTCAGAAGCTACAACCTCGAATCATGCGATTTAGGGTTCCGATTGTTACCGTCAATGGTCGTCGGCTATTTAGGGTTTCGATTCCGTCGGAAGCTTCATCGTCGCTTCTAGGCTTGTGGTTGCCTAGAGAGAGAGAGAGAGAGAGAGAATATAAAATATGGGATGGTGATGAACAGTACCACAGTATTTTTATCTAGGTACTGTTCAAATATGGATGGGGCACAGTGATTTACCCAACCTGCTGGACCTCCATTTTCTTCTTCTTCTTCTCTATTCTACCGAGAAAGGAGGGTTTGCCTGACCTGCTGCAGTTGCTCTAAGAGCAAAAATAGTAGCCAAGCCAAAATTTTGGCTACAAACCTTGTGTACAGTACATATAGACAACCTGTCAACATCAACACTTCAACAATCTATACATTTTACCTTACCTCTCATTAAAATACTATTTTTATTTTTTAAAATAAATAAATAAATATGTATATATAGACAGATATATATATATACACCGGCGATCCAGTCAAGGATCCCGGATTTCCCGGATTGAAGCCTTTTTCGGTGTTTTGATGCTTTTAAAAATTGTTTTTGGAAAATCCAAGCCGTCCAATGTGTTCAAAAGGTGTTTTCCAGGTCACGCGCGAGAAATCTTCAAAAAAAATCGGGAAGGGCTTGATCCAAGTAGTTTTTTAAAAAACCGTAAATATAAAGTTTTTGCAAAACCGCTGATCAAGCTCTTCCCTGATTTTTTTTGAAGATTTCTCGCGTGGAACCTTGAAAACACCTTTTGAACACATTGGACGGCTCGGATCGTCAAAAAAATATCGAGAAGGTGGAGTCCCGGATCCGGGACTCCCGGACTAGATCGGGACTCATATATATATATATATATATATATATATATATATATATATATATATATATATATATATATATATACCCCTTGCCGTCGTTCATCCCCAATCGATCTCGTTCTCGTTGAGAACCAATCGAAGAAACCCACTTTGATCATGGTCCAGCAGTCCAGTCAAAGAAACCCACTACGATCGTCGCTGTCGACCATTGTTGTGCCTTCGTCGCCATCGCCATCGCCCTCATCTCCGTTGCCGTCGCCGTCGATCGTGGTCCAGCAGTCGGGTAGGGGAAGAGAGAGAGAGAGAGAGAGAGAGATAGAGAGAGAGAGAGAGAGAGAGAAATATATATATATATATATATATATATATATATATATATATATATATATATATATATTGAGAAGCTGATGAATAGTGCTAAGGTATTTTTAGACTACCACTGTTCACATATGGATGGTGCACAGTGAAATACCCAAGCTGCTGCAGCTGGGTTTTGCTCCTTTCGCTAAGCTAAAATAGCCAAAAATGGCATTTAGCTTAGCTGCTGCTGCTGCTCTAAGAGCAAGTGCAGTCATGATAGGTAAAATACCTAGTCAAAATGTAATTTTGTACTTTACCTAACTACTTTTTCGTGCACCAGACAAGCAACATAGCTGTCAATCTCTCTATCTCATTAAAATAATACTTGTAAATTGATGACATGTCCGAAAAGTGAGTGATATGAGAGAATAAATGAATATATATATATATATATATATATATATATAAAGACTCATTTACTATGTCCTAAAAAACGGACCTATATATATATGTGTGTGTGTGTGTGTGTGTAGAGAGAGAGAGAGAGAGAGAGAGAGAGAGAGAGATGTGATAACTTAAGTTGAAGGATTAAAATTAATCTTTTACTCTTTGCTTTGGAACAGTGCTTCGCTAAATGTGCCGAAGAACTGACAAATGTACAATAGCTACACGAGTACCAGGACTCTCGCAACTGGTTTTTCATGTTTTACCTCTTTACTTTAGAAAAATTCCTCCTTGACCTATGTTGCTGCTGTTGCTCTAACAAAACTGGCTTAAAAGTTAAAACACACTCTCTCCCGCTCTCAAAACTATCACAAGAGATGACATATCCACACGACCGTGTGTCCGTGTCCCGTGCGTGTTAGGATGAGCATGGCGTTTATAGCATACATATTTCAGAGACTTTATCGTGTTATGTCCAATGAATTTGTATGATGGCACCTGTTTTCTGTTTGTCTTCTATTTATTTATTCTTTTTGCTTTTTGAAAATACTACCAAGGTTGGACTTTCGAGTTTCTTCTTGGTTGGAATTTACGGTGCTGGTTATTGTCAATGTTGCCTTATATGGAATTTGTCTGAAGAACAGTGTATTCCTCCAAATGATCTCATGAGCCAATTGAAAATACTTGCAGGTGAAGTCAATATTTTTAACTCAATCTTCTTTGTCAAACAGTTGAAAGGAATTACAAACCAGTGTGTGCAGACGAAGTAACACTGTTCTTCTAGACCTAATTTTAGTGATGCATGCAGGAATGGAATTCCATGAACTGCTAGACCCCCAATGTGATAGAGGGAAATGGCATGACGATGTTACTGTCATGGTGATATCACTCGAAGGAAGAATTTCGAAGTCCTCAGGATAATACCCCTGAAACCACCATGTAGTACCCCAACTGGGAACATTGCAAGTGAAGCCAAAGCTTTGATCTACAAGCTAAGGCTATGCCCACAAGTGTAGAAGTTCTGAGGCTGAGCACCCCTTTCATTCGCGGAAGGGTAAATCTCACAAAAAGCACATAGTTACAGTTGAAGAGGGCAGCCCACAGGATGACAGCATGGGCTAATGGTACACACGGTCATCAGGACTCAAATGTGCACACCAAATTATTGGTTTCGGATGAAGGATAGCTGTTTTGTTGTCAATGGGAAATGATCTTTAACAAAAGAGATGCATTATTTGTTTATTTCTGCCTTTTTCTTGAAGATTTTGCACAGAACTTAAGCATTTTCCTGTGCCAAACTGAGAGCATCTGTTATTCTGGTGGTGGATTTTCCACCAAACCAGCTTGTAAAAATCAGAACAAGTTGTGCTTACAAAATAGTGGTTGCAACACAGACATCACAATTACTCTTGACATCGCATCAAAATTTCACTGAGGGACTTCTAAATATGTTCTGCCAAGATCAAGATTCTATAAAATTTTCAAAATGAGTTACAGTTATAACATGATACAAACGTACCGATTTATGAGGTAACAGCAAGAGATGGAGCCTTTGATTGTGCCCATGCTACTAGATCTTCTCTTGTAGCTTGAAAAAGCCCAGCTTTTTCTTCACTCTGCCTAAACGGTGCAGCTAGTTTCTTCACCTGAGATTCAAAAGCACTAGCCAGTCCTTCTGCCAACTTGTGTGTTCCTGCACCGGTGGTAGCAGTAAACATTTTCGGCAACTCCTCTTTCTGATCTATGGTTTTTGCTAGAGTCCCCATCCATTCTTCGAATGCAGTGTTGGCCGCACCAACTGACAAAGATCGGACATTCAGACGCCACTCATCAGGTGTCTTTGTGTGTAATCCCGGATATAAACCGTATACTGTCCCCATGTAAAGCAGCTCGTGCGCCCTCTCATGGAGATTTCCGTTTCGACATATATCAATCAAGCAATTGCAGAAGGGTCTTCGTGCATCGACTATTGTGGCGTTAATTATGCCTCTAAACTCCTCTCTGATGGTTTCAAAACTAGTTTTGTCTTGCTCTAGCAATTTGATGAATGAAACTAATTCTGGGTTTGCGTGTTGTAAAAGAGCAAGGACCTTATTGACATCTTCGCCTTCGAAGTATGAAATGATAGACATCAAGCACCCACACAGCCTATCATCTGGCTTAACACCTCTTTCCATTGCGAACTCAAAGACCCTAACTAAGTCGTCAATCCTCTTGGCCCTCCCCAAGCATTGTATCAAACAAGTCACTGCCATGACATTTACCTCAACACCTGTCTCAGACATTTCATCGAACAACTTCATCGCCTTATCTACATTCCCCCCACTTCCGTAAGTGTTAAGCAAAGCGGTGTAGCTCCAACTATTCGGCCTAAAATTCAACGATTCCTTCATATCATCAAACAACCTCTCCGCCTCCTCCTCTAATCCTAGATCAGCACACATGCTCAACAATGTGTTGCACAAAAACAAATCCATTCGCCAACCATTCGACCTCATTTGCTCCCACAAATCCAATGCATCTCTGGCCCACCTAGCCTTGCCATAAATCTTAACCAAAGCAGTTAAGGTTTTCTCATTAGGGGTAATCCCCGATTCAACCATTTCTAAGAATAAACTTCTAGCCAAACCAGGCTTTCCAGCCTTCCCCAATGCTTCCAACAATGTGTTGTACACAACCAAATTAGGTTGCATCCCAAGTGACTTCATTTCATCGAGCACATACCTAATTCCATCATAGTCCCCAGCTTCACCAAACATCTTCCCCAAAACAGCTAGGGCAATGTGGTCAGGTGCCCACCCACTTGCCCTTGCTCTCTCATACAAACTCATCACCTCGCCAACTTTCCCCAGTTGAGCATACACATCTAAAACAGCAGAGTATGTGACCTCATCAGGCATCAAACCAGTCTTGTACATCCTCTCAAACCACTCCACAGCCTTATCAAAAAGACTGCACCTTTTGGCACAAGTGATTATAGTGGAATAAGTAATGTTATCGAGCTCAATTTCATTATTTATCATATCGTTGGCAAGATCTTCTATGAGCTGAAACTGCCTACCAAACCTCAAGGACTTCATTGCAACATTGTAGAAGATTGTTTCCATGGGAAACAATTTCTGGGTCTTGATCCAATTGAAGAAAAGGAGGGTCTTTTGCCATTGCCTCAAGCTGTTGAGCACCAAAAGTGAATTTTCTCTACTGGGTGGGTGAGGTATCTCTTCTATAGCTTCCATGAAAGCAGCTTCAGAGGTTTCACATTCATCCAGCTTCTTGGCAAAGTGCTTGAGGTCTCTGATCTGAGGATTGTGCGAGTATTGCTGAGTCTTTTTCTGCCTTTGGAGGTTGAGAACAGAAGGTTTAGGTCTAGTTGGGTTGACCCAAGTGGATTTTGGCTTGGTTAGGAGTTGGGCTTTTTTGGATTGTTGTTGGCCTTTGGTGGGGTTTTCATTGAGGAGGGTGGTGGAAATGGACTTGAGTTGGTCAGATAGTGAAGGGTTTTGTGGGTGAATGTCTTCCAAATCAGGTGGAGGTTTTGGAAGAGATTTGGAGGAGGAACATGAAACGGTGAAGAATCTTCTCCTGTTGGGAAGCCTTAATGGAGAGGTGAAGAAAATTGAGCGATTTGAATCTGAATTGGGTTGTGGAGTGCAGTGGACATCTGCTGCGGAGAGAGTTGCTGCCATGGCGGGCGCCTGAGAGAGAGAGAGAGAGAGAGGGTGTTTTGTTGGAGGGAAATAGAGGGTTCGTTCTTGCGAATGTCTTCGGATATTTCCGTGACCCTTATCTGGATTCAGTGAACTGGGCAAACCCTGTTACTAGAAAGGCGAGGGCCTGTTCGGAATTTAAAGAAAGTTGTGGGAAAAGAGAGGAAATTGAGAATTTTTCTCTCTTAACTGTTTGGTTCTGCTCCAGGGAAAGAAGAGAAAAAAATGTCGTGGAAAATAAAGGAGAAGTCGAGAAAGGAGGAAGAAAATAAATGAGGAACTACATACCACGGAAGAAACCCAAAAAATAAAAAGATCTCATTCAAGTTTTTAATATACCAAATTTTTTTCTCTCTCCCTCTCTCTCTCTCTCTACCCAGCATACCAGAGAAGAAACCCACACTCCTCTTGATTTACATTACAGTAAAGGTGAGTTTTCGAATAGATTTTATTAAAATCTGACAAAATCAAACATTTTATTTTATCCATTCACGAGGAGAGTTAATAAAATTTTAGATTTTTGCATTAAAAAATCTAAGATTTTATCAACTCTCTATACGAATGGATAAAATCAATGCTTGATTTTATCAGATTTTGATAAAAATCTAGATAAAATTCATTCGGAAACTCACCCTAAAAAATAGACGAAGGAATAGGTGAGACTTTGATTTCAACTTGAAATTGACGAACCCATTTCTGATTTGGGTACATATATAGCAGGTGAGGGCATAGTATTCTTGTGGCAGATATAATAGTTATTTTTCCTTTCTATTTTCTTTTTGGATCCAAACAAGAGAGTATTTTTCTTCCTTTTTCCACTCATTTTCTTCCTAGTATCAAACAAGAGAAAGAAACCCATTTTCTTTATAGTTTCTCTCTCAATTTTTTTCTTTTATTTTCCTTTCCTTTCCACATGTTCCAAACAAACCCTTAGGGTTTATTTTATGTACCAGAGGTTGGGCTTATTAATCCCTCTAATCACATGTAGCTAAGGGTTTAACTACTTATCATATGTGATGTTTAGGGCAATGTCAATTTAAACGTTTGTCAAATGAATCGAAAAACCTTAATCTTTGTTAAACACATTTTTCTTATGAAATGGTTTTAAGCTCTAAATCTTCCGCTCAGGAGCATTTGATGATATCCCAAGCCAGTAATCAAGAGAAGAACGGATTAGCCTTTGTCAGGGTTGTTAAAATCCCCTAGATTTTGCCTTAGTTTAATTAGTAGTTTTAATCTTCCGAGTCGTTCTCGAAGTCAAGAGAATTCCACCAATCAAACTACAAAACCAGTTTGTCTCTTTAAGACTAAAAACTTCATTCGCAAGTCAATCATCAAGCAACGTGCATTCGGTCCCTATGGATTCAACCTGGTCTTACCATTTATTATGCTACACGATACGTAGCCTTACACTTGGGGTGTCACCATCTACGACACAATCTAAGGTCGCAATCACTACTTGCAGAAGATTATAAGAAAAAAAAAATCTCCTTAAGCAATAAACATGATTTATCATATGGATGGTTGTGGGCTGAGCAATGAGCAGCATATCCAAGAAATTTAAGGCATAGACCGGATGTAGCATATTTGATTGCTACTGTTGCTTAATCTTTTATTGCTTTCTCCTTCTTTATACTTTGATTTTTTTCCATTGCATTACTCTACTTATTAATCTTAAACCTAGTCAAGAAAATTCGGTATAAACCTGCCAAACCAAACCAAACCAAATCTTTAATACTCCTATTTGATTTAATTTAACTTGTAAAATAGCCAAACAAAAATATTCAATTTGATTTTGGAAAATATTTAAACTAGACCAAATTATACTAGACCGAATCTAACTGTTTATGCGAAAAAAGTTTTCGCTGCCGGTTGCCCTTCCACTTTTGACATTTGCACAATTCATCATCTTACTTAGGGTTTGTTTGGAACATGTGGAAATAAAAGAAAAAGAAAAGAAAATATTTAAGAGAGAAACTATAAAGAAAATGGTTTACTTTCTCTTGTTTGATACTAGGAAGAAAATGAGAGAAAAAAAGGAAGAAAAATACTCTCTTGTTTGGATCCAAAAAGAAAATGGAAAGGAAAAGTAACTACTATATTTGCCATGAGAATACTATGCCCTCACCTGCTATATATATACCCAAATCATAAATGGGTTCATCAATTTCAAGTTGAAATCAAAGTCTCACCTATTCCTTTGTCTATTTCTTACTATAGGATGCTCGCAAATTAGAAATGGAATTGATTTCGTGATGAAATCTGTGGGTTTTGTGATATAAATCAAGAGGAGAGCGTGGGTTTCTTCTCTGGTATGCTGGGTAGAGAGAGAGAGAGAGGGAAAGAGAAAAAATTTTGGTACAGTGATAAGTCTCCAATATTGTAAATAAAGGGACTTATCTATCTCACTTTTGGCACACACGCACACATATTTTAGCTTTTATATGATTGATATTGTGCGTGGGTAGTTTTTGTTAGTTACAGGAAAATCAAAAGAATAGGCTTGTCTTAACACCATGGTCGAACCAAAGGATGCCCGAGCACCCGAGGCCACGTGGCACTCCACCACCAAGTCCGGGAAATCAAGAAAGAAGCATCGAACAAGGCTTGGGAAGCCCAAAAAGACCAAATGAATAGATGATCAAGTGAAGAGAAAATGAAGAAAAAGTTCAGCAATTCTCCATACCAGTATGGCTTTTTTTCCCATACTGGTATCCAGCAATCAACAAAGGCAATCAGGAACTCTACATACTAGTATGAGTTTTTTCCCATACCGGTATCCAACAAGCAAAAAATTCTCACAGCAACTCTACATACCAGTATGGGAAAAAACCCATACTGGTATCCAAGAAACACTAAGGCAGACAGCAACTCTACATACCAGTATGGGTTTTTTCCCATACCGGTATCCAGCCTATTTTCTGCAGATTTTTAGTCCGATCTCAGTTTATTTTCAGGGTCATTTTGGACTTTTTGTACACATTTTGGGGGGCTATAAAAGCCCCCAAACATCAGATTATTAGGTCATAACTGATTTCTACCTTCTCTCTCTACCTCCCTTAGTTGTAACTTAGATTTGCTCTACATTCTCTCTAGAATTCCATGCTTGGCACTTAGATTCAAGGTAAACCCTCTCATTTAATGTTGTAGTACGCACTTTGAACTTTGTATAACTCTAGTTTATTTCCGTTTTTATCGGTAATTTCGTTTTTGTGTTTTCCTAGCTACTTCCTTGGAAATCTCTATCTTCTAAGTGTTGTGTGTGATTCTCTCAAGTATTAATGTTGTAGGTAGACCTCTAATCTTCCATAAAAATTAGTTTTTAAAGTCATTTGTTATGTTCTTTATTTCCCTTATAAAAATAGTCATGTTTTACGTAGTTATGATTGAGTAGTCGTTATAGGCTCGGTCATGGGGTGATTAGCACCCCGTGACTTAGGTAAATTCACTCTCCTCGCCAATATTGCAAACTTTGCATGTTAATCAAAGAGTTAGAATTAATTTTATGTATCAAAATTTGGGTTAGTTAATCCCGTTGATCACGCGTAGCCAGGGGCGTGACGTCTTGGCATGTGTGATGCTTCGGGCTATGGCAATCAAAATGTTTGTATAAATGGCACAAGAATCATATTCTTTGAGAAACACCATTTCTAGTTAAATGAGTTTTAAGTACCAAATCTTCTGTTCGGGGTCGTTTAACGACGCCCCGAGCCGGTTATTTTAGAGGGGTATGAATCGGCCTAAGGCATGGGTGTTTTGAACCCCTTGACTTAGCCTTGTTTTTAATTAGTCTTTTAATCTTCCGAATCCTTCACGAAGTTGAGTGAAATCCATCCCCCAAACTACAAAAGCCAAGTTTGCCGCTTTAAGGCTAAAACCCTCACTCGCGAGTCAATCTACACGCTCAGCTCATTCGGTCCCTGTGGACTCGACCCGGACTTCCGGTTAATATGCTATCGCCTGTCTAACCCTACGCTTGGGGAATCAATCCAAGGGCGCAAGCATACAGTAAAAACTTGAATGAGATCCTTTTATTTTCTGGGTTTCTTCCTTGGTATGTTGTTTTTCTTTTATTTTCTTCCTCCTTTGTAGACTTCTCCTTTATTTTCCATGACATTTTTTCCCCTTCTCTCCCTAGAGCATAATCAAACAGTTAAGAGAGAAAAATTCCCAATTTCCTCCCCTTTCCCCCACTTTTTTCAAGTTCCAAATAGGCCCTAACTCTTTGATCAACAAGAAATGTGTGCTTTTTGACGAGAAGTATGGATTAAACCCGAGTCATGGAGTGTTAATTACCCTATGACTAAGCCTATTTAAACTACTCACGAACCATAGTAAGAAATAAGACTAGAAATTTGAAGGGAGTGCAAAACATGAGATAATCAAAAATAAATTTGATTTTATAGAAGATCTAAGTAGTATCTACAACATTAAAACACGAGGAATTAAACAAAACATGAAACTTACATGAGTTTTCTAGTGAGAGAGAGAGCTTGAAATCCTCTCAATGGATGAGAGAGGGGAGAGCTAAAAAAGACTTAAAGTAAAAGTAAAGGTGAGAGAGGAAGAAGAGTGGAGAGTTAAATATATACAATTCTTTCTCTCTCTAATAAAGTTTCCAAAAAGCTCTCACAAAGGACAAGAATTTTCATAAATGGAGAGTCCAAAAAGTGCTTCAAAATAGCTTCCTGGACGTGATTGGATTGATCCACATTAAGCGGTGGATCGATCCAAATGGCTTTGATGAGAATTTGGATGAGTTGGATCAATCCAAACTCCGTCTGTTTAGATAGATTTTTTATCCAACTTCGCGGCCACGCCCTGACTTCGTTTGAACTCAGAATGAAGCAATTCTTGAACTGTTGGAAAGCTCTGTGAGTCTACTTTCAAACCCAATTGACCTTATATTCATAGCCTTTGTATTTAGAGTGAAATGAGTCTTTTCCTATCAGCGTGTCAGATTTCCTCGAGGTTCATAGCTCCATTTTCATGTTCATTTGCTCCAGGCCTTCATTAGACCAACCAAAGCTCCTCAAATCTACTTCTAAGCTTCGGTGAATGTCCTCCAAGGCATTGAGGGTCCTTAGGTACTTCCGGAAACAACCAAAAATTATTTGGAGCTTTAGACACGCATTTTTGCTCCTATTTCTTGAAACTCATAAAAAACACACCTCGCGCAAAATCAATTGTATAAAGCCAAAATATGTATGTGTGTGATAAAAATGAGTAGATGCCCGAATATCTACAATATTGGGGGCTTATCAAGTAGTAAGAAGCTATGGGTCATATGCAATTTTAAAGTACGGTTCAAATAGGAAGTAGGAACGCTATCGATATTTTAATATTTTAATGTACATAAGTAAATTCTACCCAGTCCGATTTATTTCGAATTGGAGATTGGGAAACAAAACCGAATCGATCTTTTTAGTTTTGACTAAAACTTAAACCGGAACAAAACGTTTACCTCTAGAAACCAAAATAAACCAAACCACAGATTTGATCCCGTTAAACGCTTACCTCTAGAAACCAAAATAAACCAAACCACAGATTTGATCCCGTTTAGATTTTCAATTCGGTTAATTTGGCTTAATTGAAGCCTTTTTAGAATAAAATACCACTAAAAAGAGTCCGCTTCTCTCTCTAATTTTCCTTTTTCTTCTCTTCTTTTTCTTCTTCTGTGCGTCCAGATCAGGGGTAGGCCCCCCCCTCCTACTTTATCCCTCCCCTTCTACCCCACTGTTGGTGTGCTCTCCACCCCATCGGCTCCGTTCTTCGTTTTTCTAACGTTGATGGTTTTGGTGCTTCGATCCCCTTTAACGGTCTCCAGCAAAGGCGGTGGTTCGGCTTCGGGGCCTTCACCTGGTAAGGAGAAGGACGGGCGGGGTGGTTCGGTGTTAGGCAGCTACCGGTGTGGCTAATAACGGGTGAGGAGGTTTTTGTTTATTTTTTGGTCCCTAGCTGGGTCTCCCCTAGTTCGGTATGTTTGTTGGTCTTGGTCTAGTTCTCCAGATCCGGTGGGTGTGGTGGTGGGAATAATTTGTTTGTTGTTTTTCTGTTTTTATGACCGCCAAGAGTGGTGGTTTGTTTTCGCTGCGGCTATTTACCAGCGGTTTAGCCTAGTTTTATCTAGTCGGGAATGTAATGACTCAGTTTCTACTGGCAACATGCCCGTTTAGGATCAGGACATTGTCCGGTTTGTAGGCAGCTTGCTTTGCCTTTGTCTTGTACTCATGTATCTGTACTTGATCCTTATGGATCTATCTTGTTAATGACATTGGCAGCGTTTTCCTCTTCAAAAATTAAAAAAAAAAAAAAAAGATTTTCAATTCGGTTTATCAATTTTATCTTTCACCCATCAGGGAAAGTAATAGTATTTTTTTGTTTTTTTGGAGGAAGTATAAACATATTGTATTCATAATGAAAGACAAATACAAAAGACTAACAATTTCAAAGTATAATATAACAACACAAAACAAAAAATAGAGCCAATTCCCATCAAAGTATAAGATAACCAAAAAAAAAATAAAAATGGAGCTACCCACCGATCCACCCCGTTCAGTTGTCAAGAAAGAATAGAAACGATCTACTTCAAAATAGAGCCAATTCCCGTCACAAACTCCACCATAGCAGTTGAGAAGAAGCTCATGAATCCGTGGCGGAGCTGATGAGAACAAGAAGAAAAATCGTATTCACACCCCCTTAATTTTTAGCACCCACAGTACTCAACTTATTTGTATTTTGCATCAACCCCTAAACTACCTCCTAATTTCTCAATACGCACGTCCTTTCCTTTTCACCCATCACCAAACCCAAACACAAACGTCTCACACTCTTTAAACCTAGATAGAAACCCTCATCAACCACCATGGGAAACCCTAATTGAAGAGAGGCAATTCCACAGCTGCCTCTATTACCCCCACCACCCTCAATCATTAAGCTTGTAATTCAAATTGAGCTACACTTGTTCGGTTTCAAATTTTACAACAAAATAAAAAATAATTACTTACTTTCGCCTAGCAAAATAATAATAATAATAATAACAACAACAACAACAACAATAATAATAATAATAATAATAATAATAATAATAATAATAATAATAATAATAATAATAATATTTTTCGGATTAATATTTTTTGAACAAACTACGTACTTTTATTCGTTCTCTAGATTCTAAATCAAACAAATGGTGATTGCTGGATTGGTACACGATGAATGACAACTTATTGTTCGATCGTTGGTGACAGAATAATCGTCATTTGTGGAGGGGGGTTTGGTAAATTTGGTAGATAAAACAATAATTAGAATATTTAGAATATTGTTCTTTTTTTTAAAAAAAATCTTTTCTAATTTCACAGCTACCACCATTACATAGAAAAATGATAAGTGGATTGTAAAGACTGTTCTGGTTTGTATATCTTAGACATTTTAAAAAGTCTGCTCCTTTTTCTTCCTCTGCATAGTTCAATATGCTTGCCTTTATGTAATTCTTGTTTCGCTTCTTCATTTATTTGCCTAGATTTTAATAAACTTTACGTATCATTTTTAGAATGCTAAATTTATCACCTTTTTATTCGTATTCTATGTATTCTATTTCGTCATGTCTATCATTTTAGACAAGTTTTTCATTTTTCCCTAATTTTTCTTTAATTAAGAGTTATCATTCTAATACATTTATCATTCGTTCTGTTTACAACACTTCACATGTTTTGCTAAATATATCAGTGTGTTTTTATTGATTTATGAAAGTCTTCACATTTTTATACTCCAAATGCCCAATGGTGATATTTTTTTGAATCTTCTATATATATTTTTTTATCTATATTAATTTACCATTCTAGCTAGTAGTGAAATGGTAAATTGCGTCAAATGTGATCATTTTGCTATATTTTTTATTTTTTTCAGAAAAACTACGATTGTATGGTTCCAAAAAAAAAAATCTACCATCACCGCACAATAATTACTACTATTTAATTAAAAATGTGTCATTGCCCAAGGGTGGTGAAAACCCACAGGGGTTGTCACAGTGGTTAATTGACTAGTTTCAGTTGGGTTTATCATGCCAAGGCCGCAAGATCGATTCCACTCAGCAACAATTTATTCTTGGAGCCACCTCACACAAATACATGGAAAAGACTGTGAGAGGAGCTAGAGAGATTAGATCGATTCATTACGACACTCTTCAATACCAAAAAAAAAAAGTGAAAAATGGAAATTCAACTATATTTTCCATCCAAAACGTGCTCACATATGAATCTTGGCTCGCATTTTGCCCGTCCATAAAAATTCTGAGCTGATTTTATGTTTTCCATAGCTACAGTCATTGAAGATCACTACTCCCTCCGTCATTTTTTAAGTGTGTTGCTTTGTAAATTCAACTTAATCAAATAAACATAATTATTACACCTTTCAGATCGACTTTTACCTCCACTTTACACTTTTGACATAAACTTTTATCTCCATTTCCCAAAATAATCCTCCACTGTTACCCATTAACTCTTTACCTACCAACTTTTCAAAAGTGTAAAATGATAATTGTACAAACTTTTATCCATTAACTTTTCAAAACACACACTTATTATTAAAGGACAGCCGGAAATGGAATTATCAACACTAAAAAAGGAATGCAGGGAGTATTAAACTACTACTATGAAAAATGGATTTGTTCACCCTTCATTAAAGGAGGGTGAACAAAACTCTCACCTTCATTGGTTGAAATGGTGTGGGGTCTATAGAATCAATGCGCTTTTTGGTAAGCATGACACCACTTTGTGGTGAATCCACACTATTTTTGGTGGACTCCATACCATTTCAACCAATTAGAGTGAGAGTTTTGTTCACCCTCGAAGGTGAATGAATTTTTTTCCTGAAAGATATGAGTTAAGTAGAACCATACGGTGGTAAAAGAAGGGGATTGAGTCGTCACATCTGAAAACGCACAAGTAATTGTAAATTATTCTCTTTCATTCATATTAAAAGTTCAAGGCCTCGTGCCCAACACGAGTGTTATGCCCGTTGAGTTTAAAACGTTGATACTCAAGAGCAGGAGTTATATATACATAGGTGGATGGCTACATGTTTCGCACGAGTGTCATGCCCGTGTTACAAGTTAATTTCGGTCTATATTTTATGCACTCATGCTTTCAAAGCATGCTTAAATAGTTATGTTCTCATTAGATATATATTACATGACGACCTCTGCAAACAAATTTGACACACCAAACGCTAGAATGTGTTGAGGTCATGAGTAAGTTTTAGGAAAAAAAGATATTTGAAACTGGAATGTTGTTCAACACAAACCATAAAAAATCTAATTGATTGATAAAACACTTGAGATTTAGTGCGTGGATGAACAATAGTGCAGTCCAATGCTTTCCTTGCTTGTGATTTCATTGTGCAGATTATACTGTTACCCTCTGTAGGGTAGGCATACAATCGTTTTGGGAGGTTTACAGTGGCAAAGCTAAGATTTTGACCCGAGGGGTCCCGACTTAATAGACATATTTTTATCTAAGCATATGTAGTATTTATTATATCATATGTCTTTTGTTTTTCAACATAACACACACACACACACACACACACACACACACACACACACATATATATATATATATATATATATATATATATATATAACCTCAAGGGGTTGGCAAAGTGGTTTTACCTTAGGACTTGGGGGTTTACTCTCATTCAATCTCAGGTTTGATTCTTGCCAGCAAACTTTTGGGGCCACTGTGGTTATGCCTAGTCGTTATCTTTAGGGCCTCAAAATTAGTCGAAGTGTGTGCAAGCTGACTCAGACATCCGGTTATAAAAAATAAAAATAAAAAACAAACAAACATATAGTTATATTGAAATTGTTCTAGCCTAATGAATTAAAAGTATATAAATCGTTTCGTTGTATTCTTTAGGCTACCTAACACTCACTTGATTGTTAATTATGAAATAAATTGAGAAATAAAAATATTGTTTTTTTCAATAAATCAAACCAAAATTATTAAGTTCATAAAAAAAATTATATTGATAAATGTCAATAATATGAAAAATTAATATTATATTAATAACAATTCAAAAACCTGGGGGGGCCGGGGCCACCCCCAGCCCCCATGTAGCCTCTCAGCCACGCAATAAATTCAATCCACAGTGTCTTATAAATTTAGTTACAAAATTAAAATTAGCAAGTGATCGATTTGATGTATAGTAGCGTGTACGGAAAAAATTCCATTAGGATGACCTAGGTTAGAACATCGGCTATGAATTTGTTGTCAGTGTAATTTGTGTGGAGAATTAGAATATTGGTCATATAAAGAATTAGAGCATTATGAATTGGGGAGTGATTTTCGCACCGATCAAATTGTTAATCGCACCCCTAGGGGGCAGTGCGAAAATCAATTTGGAGTGATTTTTGCACTCCCCAAGTTGTTAATTTTGGAGGGTGCAATAACCAATTTGAGGGATGCGAAAATCATTCTGAATTGATTTTCACACCCCTGTAGTATGCGGTTAGTAATTTAGGGGGTGCAAAAATCATTTGCCAAATTGAATTTGGTAGAAATTTAATGTATCATAGAAGATAGAGCCAGAACAATTAGCAAATGGTTCTCACAAAAATATACTCCCTCTGTCCCCTTTTAAGTGTTTAACTTTTTATTTTGGGCTATCCTTAAATAAGTGTGGTTTAAAAAGTTAATGGGTAAAGTTTGTACAATTATCATTTTGCTCCATTGAAAAGTAAGTGGATAAAAGCTTAATGGGTAAAAGTGGAGGATAATTTTGGAAAGTAGAGATAAAAATTGATGTGAAAAATATAAAGTTGAGAAAAATTTTGACGAAAAAAGTGTAATAATGAAGTTTCTTTAATAAGTTAAATTTACAAAGTAACACATTCAAAAAGGGACAAAGAGAGTACAGAATAGTAAAAGTGTTTGGTCACCATGAGTGCCGGACGAGAAGTCGAAAAAAATTCCAAGTAATAACATCTATTAAATGAGCCAAGAGATCCCCCTTTAGAAACTGTTTGCAGCACATCACGATTTTTTTAGTTTACGGTGCAATCATGTACTAGAATGATAATAATTTTATTATTATGCTCAGAAGTATTACAATATCGCCACATGGTGCCACAATATCTTATCTACTAGTACATATTTTTGTGGACCCAGGGCAATGAGTGGTGGGTAGAGCTACAAATGAACCTAGCTCTTGTACTCGGCTCATCTCGTTAGGGCTTGGAAAGTTTGTTCAGTAAATCAACTTCGCTCAAGTTCAAGTTTGAATTTTAAGCTCGTTCAGTAAATGAGCTAAGCTTAATACTCTAAAGCTTGGCTTGGTTCAACAAAGCTTCGCTACTTTGCATAGGCGCGGTTGGTTTTGTAAATAAACTTGGATCAGCTTGTTAAGGGCTTGCTTGTTTACAACCGAGCTCAAGCTTGAGCTTTTGGCTTGTTGAGTAAAGAAGCTAAACTCGGCTCGTTCGCATGTCCGTAGTGACGATGGATTTTACAAAAACATGTAAGAAATAAGGGTGTTGGGTCACCATGTTGTCGTGCTCAGGACAGGGAAAAAATTAGTATGAAGTAATAACGCATCAAGCAAGCAAAGACACCCGACTTCACAAAATGTTTGTTTTAGCAGCATATTGTGGTTTTCAGTTTACGTTGCAATCACATAATTTCAAATGATCCTTGCCCAGTAATGTATATTCACAAGAAGACAGTAAACAGGCTGAGCCCATTAACAACTGAACATCATATTATGGGATAAGTATACCAACCCACGCCGGAAAAAATAATTGATCGTACGCTGTAGTCACTTCTTAATCAAATCAAAATTTACCAATCTGCTGTGCTAATTATGAGGTCCTCAAAAAGTTTCTGAACCAAAAAACCAGAGTCCAGAGGAGCTGGCAATCTCATCAGGAGAGCAACTTATGATGGCTAATGGTAACAGAGTTTACTATAAGAGGTGGCTATAGTAGGGAAACAAAGATTTTGAAATTTTAAGAAAGGAATAATTGAACAACTTCTGTATCGAGAAAGAGGCTATAAGCTGTGATGAAATAGAGTATCAAAGCATTCATTCTGGTATGTAAATGTGAAGATTAATTAATTTGGCATCAGTGTCTGTCATCTTTTTCCAGATCAGCTAGTTGTGTGAATTTGTATTACAAAGATCTCATGGTGAGTCCATCAATCTGTATCTCCTCAATAGGAGTTTTTGCGGTCAGTTTTAGTCGATAGGGATTTTTACCAGATAGTGGAATAGCTGTGGGATTGTTCCAACAGGTGCATTTGACATGGAATAGCAATGATATAACTTGAGAGTTTTCCGAAGAATCTCAATGCTTGGTCCGTAAATTATACCTTGAATTTTGTCTTCCTGTTTTGCAATGTGAATATGTGCAGAAAACAGTATGCCAACCATTAGGTGCAGCTGCCATTGAAATAAGGAGGCACACATATTAGCTGAAAACAAGAGCTAACATAGAACCCAGAGATGTTTTCCAAACCCAGAAAGCCAATATTAAAAGTAAACAGTAATAATAGACGTTCACTTACATGGATACTATAGAACAGAGATAAAACCAAGCGCTGTGCCTCAATAATATCTCCTGGTCCAGATAAATTTAGCAAACCTTGCCCATGAACTCCCAAGTTTGCATTAGAATGTATGACAGCTTGTTCCTAAAAAGGAAAAATAGCAAAGCATGTCACTAATGAGAGATGAGTGCTGGAGAGTAAGACAATCTAGATGATGGAATAGCTGAAGCACCCTGAGAACAACTAGATTATTAGCTTCAACCAATGATGTCTCCACATTTGCCTCTCCAACAGCATCTATAAGCATTGTCGAATTCCACATCAAGAACATTTTTACAGACATCCGTAGAGCTCCGTAAACCTGAAGTCATCAAGCACAGTGATCAGACAACTTATAATTATCAAAGAATGAAAACCAGAGGGACAGATGCAGGACAAGCTAACCAGAAATGAACTAGCATCGCTAGAATTATATATTGTCTAGATGAAATTCAAAAGAACACCACAATGCACACTGTATCCAAAATTTTCTAGATGAATTTCAAAAGAACAAAACAATGCATATTGTATCCAGAAATGATGCGAGCATGAAGAGAACAGTAATCCTGAACACCAGGAAAATCATTATAGAAAAGGTCAAATGGAGTTTCAAAGTGCATGTGAAACGCATCCACCTCTGGCATTGATAAGTTTAAGGGATCACGGCCTAATAAGGTAGATCCAAACTGTCCATATCAGGTCCCGGGTCAAAGAAAGTGATATGAGCGAAATGAGAAACCAATTCAGAATTAATAGACCGAAATAGAGTGAGCCTTTTCCTCAAATGTCTTAGTTCATACTTTCTCGGAGAGAGGCTAGGTTTGACAAGAGGAGGAAAAGGCACGGTATTTGGGCCCATAACTTTGAGGCAGATTATTGGAGGGAGCACAATATGAGGATTTTTGAAGTGTAGAGACTCCTCTCTCTTCTTCTTTTTTTTTTTCTCTCTTTTGACGAGTAACGCTTGGAATTTTACTTGGTCTTCAGGAGGAGACTTGAATCAAAATTTCAATTTGTGGAGTTTTCATAATGGCTTCTTGCAGAGAGTTTTGCATAGATTTGAAGTACACGGGTGGCACTCCATTGGTGCCTTTTTGATATATAAAACACCTTTTGACTTGATGACGATCGGAGAAATGCCACTACCTTTTGACTTGAAGTACATGGATGGTCTGACTGCTACCAAACACGTTTTACCATACTTGTCAGTCGAGCTTTAGCAGTCATACCGGCCTCCCAAGCTGTGGCTACAGTAATCTACCATGGAATCCAGAGCATCAAAACTACATCTAATTGATTGCAACAGAACACACATCCTTTCCCGATTTGAAAGCATTCTCACACTTCGCAGACTGAGCTTTTCGCATCATAATAAGCCAGGGCCATGTACTGATGAATCAGATGATTATGGAAGGAATACTGACATATTTTCCAAAAAAAGGGAATACTGACATCTATCTATTTTTGTTATCACCTAGCACAAAGAAAATCCTCTCAAAAGACTCTTGCTCATAGGTCATAACTTCTGAATACGATTAGTGTTTGGCTCCATCCAAGTGCACTACAACAATAGGTTCACTATTTTAAAGTTTTCCTTTCCTTTCTTTTCTACGTGTTCCAAACAATCCCTAAAGGAACGAGGGAAAAAATGTCCTCTTTCAACAAGCTGCACCCTTTAAAAAAGGAACAACATATGCTTAGGAAAGGGAGTCCAATAACATACAGTAGGTAATCAAAACCTGCCATATAACTCCAAACACTGTAGTTACAATTGGACAATTTTGGATGTCAGGACAACAGAAAATAGGAGTCCGAAATCTCTTCCCAAAAAATCAATATTCTCTGGTTAACTTTTTCGGCTTACTCATGTTAGCAACATTCCAAAAAAAATATTTAGGAGCCATATTGTTAACCATTATTATTACTTGATGAATCCAACTACTTATTTTCTTTCACTCAAATGTCGAAGCTAATTCTTCTTGCAACATGAAACGAACATTAGAGGACCTCATACCAGAGATTGTCCTTTATTGTGTACACGTTGCACAATAAAATCTTAAAACTCGTGGCAATGAAAACTCTGAAAACTTGTTGGACCAACTCTCAAAGCTAGGATGAAAGGACTACCCTTATCTAGAGCAGAGAAACCACCAACCCATTTCTTAGTGCCGAGAAAAGTTGCTTTCCCCGTACTTGGGAAAGGGAAAACTGCGGCCATGGGAAAGTACAGGAAACTGATGTCGTAAGGAAAGAATGGGTATGTGAAGGCTAAGAAAGGCAAGACCGATATGTTTAGAAAGAATGAAAAAGCATATAGATTGAATACTTACGGATTATGGAAATAGAAATACATTTGAACAAGATAGACTGAAAATGAAGATTCATTCAAAGGAAAATATGTACACAAGATCCTTGGCAGGGTTCTAAAAGGCGAGTTAGGGTGCTGAGGCGAGGCACAACCATAGTGGCTTAAATAACTTGAGGAACATGAGGCGCACCACGCATGCCCCCCACGCCATGAGTCTTGAGCCTTGCGCCTTAGTGACTTTTTCCAGATCTTTCATAGATATCATCTCATCCATTCATTCATAAGGTATTATAAGTTCAAAAACAATAAATAAATCCTCAAAATTAAAGGGGTTCCGACGTTTACCCCAGTTGCAACAAACAAGGACAGATAACATAAGGCCCCAGTTGACGTATGCTCTACTTTTTTTTTTTTGATATTTTTAGTTCATTCTTCTTGTATGGATTTATTTCCTTCACTTTCTTCTCATCCTTATTCTTCTATGTTTTTTTCCTCCTCTATTTTGTGTACTAAAAGAAAATAAAAGATGGAAGTAATTGATCTTGAGGACGATTAATAGGAGCGCATGATTCTGTATTTGATTGCCATATACAAGTAAAACATGCTTTATAGAGGTCTTTAATTACTAGGGAAGGAAGTTAATTGAACTCGTTAGGTTACAGTGAACGAAACTGCTACAGGTTCCAGAGCACAAACCTAATACTTTGTAGGGAAAAAAATATGCTACGAAACTGCACTCTATCAAGACAGATGGCTTGAAACTGATAGAACGGCGAAGCAACTAATATCAAGAACGATTTGGTTTATGACCTATCCAAGCCAGCAAAGGCGCTGCACATTGTGTCCTACTGGACGACGACGCAATGTCAAAAAATATCAAAAAGCAAGGAGCTTAGCTTACAGGTGATATTGGCCATAAATTAGTCCACTATGCACCAAAAAAAGATTGGGATAAAGCCTTCCAAACAAAAAGTAGAGTGTGAATGGGAGCTAGAGGAGCAGCAACGGAGCAAGAGGGTAGCAATGACAACAGGGCCCACATGGTCTACAGCTCAATCAGGAAGCAAACAAAACCTCAAAAACCAAATGACATATGTGCATACCTCTAGAAATTTCATCACTGTTACAAAATGGAAGCGGCGTTCTGTTTTGGAGCCCTTCTGTCACAACCTAGAGACGAGAACATCAAATATCAATCATATATGGGAAGGCACCAGATACCAAGACAAATAACTGAGAAAATGAACCAACATTGAATACAGTTAGAAAGTAACTTGGTTAAATTTCCATGAGACCAGAATGCAAGTTAAATGGAAAGAGATCAGAATAAGCAGTTTACCACAAGACACAAATATGCAACTCTAGAAAGAAACAAGGTATGCACAGTTACACACAAAATTCAAGTAAGGCCTATACACCAATTGGTTAGTACCTCTATGAATCGGCTGAGCAACAATCTCCCTTGCACCTTCAGCAGTGTATGGATAATAAAACCTGCCATTTGGAGACAAAAGAAGCGGATGCCTCTCATAATCCCATCGCACAAATGGAACCTGCAACGCCATTCCACTAACACCTACAAATTATAACCCTGACCAGAAAATAAAAATATACAAATATCTGAGAGCAATATGGGTAACGCATGCAACTCATAAGCACAAAAAAATAAAGGAACACTTCTCTTTAGCAGCAAACTGCAAATATTTCGATGGGCAGCCAAAGCTTTAAATTTTAGGCAGCTCCACAATTAAAAAGTAAACAACAAAAAAAATTTAGGGTGGTGCTAATGCCAAAACCATTTTTGTTTGTGCCAAAACCGTGTTTGTTTGTGCCAAAATTGTAGTGCTTAAAAACCTTGTACCATGTGCTAGGTACAAGCCTTTTATGCACTACAGTTTTGGCACAAACAAAAATGGTTTTGGCATTATCATTTCCCAAAATTTATTCAGATCCGCACATAAATTGCTCTTTCTTTCTTAATTAAGTCCCATATACTTGACCCCTTAAAATTATTTACAGAGCGAGGTTTACCTTAACTTGAACGGTGGAAAGGAACTTTGACTACAGACAATTCAATAACTTAAATCCAAGAAGGAGAAATACTATCGAAGAATAAATTTTTAAGAAAGTCCAATTGACTGCCAAATGTGTAATTTCCTGTATCAACTACTCCGCTTATCTGAAACGGAGGCAAACAACCAATACAAAACAAATGTCAACGGAGAACAAAAGCCACCTTAAGTCTGTTCGTAAGTAGCTCAGTGGTAGAATGGTCGGCAGTTAACTGACGAGTCATAGGTTCAAATTCTACTTGAGGAGAATCTATAGTTATTGCTTTTCTAACCTAGCGACACATGTCCTCTGACTCCATATGAAGTAGAAGAATCATTGGAGTTCAAAAATGGGAAGTTGATAGTTGGTCCTCACTCTTGTATAGGTAGACTTTGTTCATAGCTGTCCACACAATAAAAAGAAATTATCAGATCTTACAAAATCTCTGCCAAAAAAGCCTTGACAATGAGATGACAAAGCAATCCTTCTCAAAAGAAGTTCACAAGTATCATTTCTGACCAAGCTAAACAACCAAAAACCAGTACTTTTCATACCAAGTCCATGAACTAAAACGAAATTACCCAGAAACGGAGACAAAGTATCATGATTTATCTAAGAATGTACCTGAGGAATCGGCATTCCACATAGTTTTGCCAGGTTAGATTGGCATAACCAGCCATCTGAAGGAGTGTATAACTGCTGATTGTTGGAATAATTCCGCCACAAAATTCTGACAAAGTGCTACTATCTCTACTGAAATGGCTGGAGAAGTCACTAAGTTTTTACTAGGCTGCAACATATCCCCATCACTCCCTCCATCCTAATTTGTTTGTCCATATTTGGAACTCCCACTTATTAAGAGGACATAATGATTACTATAAAAAAATGTTTTTGACATTTCAAGAATACCCCTAACTTTTTTAGCATTAAATGAGAGTGCACTTTCTTCAAAGTATAATTTTTTTTAAAAGAGGTGGCAATTAGGGAATTTTTACAAGTTAACTTCAAATTGAACATACAATTTGAAACATGTAAAAGTCAAAAAGTAGACAAACAAATCGGGACAGATGTAGTATCTCAATCTCCCAGCACATCATCGCTCCTACCAGTCCCAAACACCTCATATCTTTACTCATAAGTAATATTATTGCATGTACAAAGGAAAAACAATCACAGCTTCCCATAACCAATGTAAGCTGAGAATAACAAGAAATGCCAGAATAACCAATGTAAGCTGAGAATAACAAGAAATGCCAGAAAGAAGAAACATATAAATCTTATTTCGTTACAAACAGGACCCAAAATTCTTAACGAGCAGGATGTTTTAGGCTAAGTATCCACTATGGTATTTTCAGTATTTTTGGTATTCTCCCACAAATTCTTCTCCTCACATGCATCAATTGATTTGAAATTTAGCGGAAACAAAATAAACATTTGACTACAGTGGAAAGACAGTATTTTTAGTGGAAACTTAGCCATAATGATGGTTGAGTTCTTTCATCCTGGGTTTTTTGATAGAATCAAAGACAACTACACAAGGCAACGGATAAGACTAGTAAAACCTTTCAACCAAGTTCGACGTGGCTCATGCTATCAAAAGAGAAGATTTGGGGCTTATGAAGACATTAACTATAATTCAACGTGTCGGTATGCCCTTCTAGGTTGTATATTCGCTTAGCCTCCCTTTATTTCATGCTAATTTACACCCCCAAAAAAAAAAAAACAAAAAAAAAAAACTATAATTCAACGTGTCGGTGCGTAAGCTAGCCCAGACACTTGGGTTGTCCAAAATGAATCAGCACCCATAAAAATGTTGGATAAGCAATTGATAACAAAGCAAACCACAAGATGAGCATCAAAAGAAAATGAGCAAAGAAAATAAGAACTCACAAGAACTACCAAATGTAGATGATCATATGAAGGATCCAACTCCAAAATTGAACAACTCTATATGGCGACTCTATGGCCAGTGGATGTATTGCTCACCTATAAATGTTCTCAAAGTGAGCGCGAAAAAGGGGGAGTAGGGGAAGTCGGTCGCCAGATTGGTAAAATGGCCAAGGGAAAAAAAGCAAGGGAAAACATAGAAACAATGATAATTTACAGGACAAATTTAGACTGTCTATCATCCACATCTCTCACTAGGAACGTTTCACCGCGGAATCCAACAATTCTTTGATATCGCTTTCTACTTTCGTTCGGAGAAAAGCATGAGGCAAACGCTCAATCACCTCAGCTCCAAAGGAGAAGATGAGCGCTCTTCTAGCCGTCTCTAAGTCAACTCCTCTTGCCTGAAAGTAGAAAAGTTGGTTCTCTTCAAGATCACTAATTGCAGCTCCATGTGAGCACTTCACATCATCAGCAATAATCTGGAGATTTGGTTTGACATTTACGGTTGCACGGGGCGCAAGGAGTATGCTTCTTGTTAGTTGACCTGCATCTGTCTGCTGTGCATATCTGCTCAATGGATAACAATAACCAAAATTACATGGACCATAAATAGTTTGTAGCATATGATTAGGAGAGAACCAATAAAAGCATAATGTCCAAATGACACTACACAAATAGGTTCATAGTAGTTGTTAACAAGGGAACATTTCATGCCAATGAGCTCAAGCACGCATTAAAGATATCAAACACAAATTGGCATATAACACCATTTCCAAAAGGGTAGTGGATTTCGCACAGCCTATTTTTGTATCCCAAATCTCTTCTTTGTCATTATTCATGTGAATTTATATATTTACATTTTCAGTTGTTCACTTTCACACACAGGGAAGTACAATATTGCAAACTTACGTGAGTGAAGACAAAACAAGGAGTAGACATGGTAAAAAAGGGAGTGCTAAAATCAATTACCTTCATAAATGCTAAAGAACTCACAGAGTAAATCGATGGTAATGGATTTTGCATACCCTTTTCTATCACTGCCTCCTTTTTTGTCTTTATTCATGTGAATGTGCAACATTGGACTTTCATGTGTGAAAAACAACATGAATGAAAGAGTTTTTTTTAAGTTACATGGGTATAGACAAAAACTATAAATAGACAAAGGGTAGTGTGTTTTTAAATAGGTACACAAGATAGTGAGGATACACATATTCAGCTTAGAAAGTAGTCAAACTATTATGGATGATACAATCTCGTGGCCAATCAAAGAACATCGGATCAAACTTTTTTTTGATAAGTGACATCGGATCAAACTGTACATAAAACATAAATGTACTTTCAGAACTGCAGAAGATCCGATGAAAGATAATTTACCTGTTGACCTTGACGTTCCCATCAAATACACCCTGTCCCAGAGAATGAGCCACAATGCACTTATGAAGTTGCCGAGAAAACCCTCGAGGATGATCCAACACAAGTTTACTATGCAGATCTTGTGTTTGGTCAGTGAAACACAAGTGAAACGTCGATAGCTCTGTTACCGTGTCTGGGCCAACTTGCTGAACATGGAGATTGTGTCTGCTCAACTTCCCACCAGTGCTTACCTCTACTAGCTCATACGTGCTTTCTGCTTCCTGCAAATGGTGAATTCTTTCAATGCTAATGATCTACCTTAGAAGGTTACACCTCTAATGTTGCTGGATAAACTCATAGATGCAAAAAATCAGGAAGTTGCATAACACCATTACCAATTGATATAAGGCAGTTTTAGTCTTATGACTCTGATGGATAAGACAAGGTTGACATCACAAAAAATTACATTTAACTGGAAACATTTTCTTAAGAATCGCATTTTCTCCTAAGATTGGGAGGCAGGGGATTGATGCAGGACACGCAAGTGATTATTAGAGACCTTACAGTTAGCATTTTACTGTTCATTTGTTCCTGTGCTGTGAATAGTTATAAGACTGATTTTTTTAGCAGAAACTAAAGAACGAAGAGAAGAACTTTAGGAATCATTCCTGGAACTAGGCATCACCCCAATGGAAAAGAATCGCATCATACAAACTGCTCAGCCAAATGGAAGAACAAGGTCCCACGCCTCCTGTCCAACTAGGTTGCAACTTGCAAGAAAGCTTCAAAACTCACCTAAGCATCTAGAGAAGATTAGTTTGTCTACCACATAGTCCAAGAGGAACTGCAGCTTAAAGATGCAGCATTGCAGCTTAAGTAGTAAAAAAAAAAAAAAAGAAGAAAGAGAGAAAGATAGATATATCCTCTCCTGATTATATTGTTTTGCCGAGAGATCCTAGTCCATGTGGGAAATGGTGCTTCACCTCATTTCTTTCTTGCTTATTTGAAAGATTCCTAAACCTCTTGATTGAAAGAGGAGTTTTTTGTCCTAGTTTCAACTTTGGTTCCTGCACATACTCGTAATATCCATGTTTTTGGTCAAGGAAGCTGTTCACTCTCCACCAATAATAGAAAAGGTTATACTCCTACAACTTATAGGTAACATTCCGACCACCACCAACAAATTTAAGTATCATGTACATGTAGAACTACTTCTACGAAGGATGAAAAAAATTGTGCCACAAGACACGTACATACTACATGGTTGCCTATTGCAATACTCAAGGCTCTAAGATAACCAGATATATTTTCCTTTCACTCAATGAAACAAAAAAACCAAAGAGTTTTGATGACATAATCCAACTAACAATCCCAAGAAATCAGGATTCAAACAAGCAAATAAGGAAATACAGAGTGCCTATGTGAACAAGTAGATAAATACAAGTATAAAGCAACCCCTTAACAGTATATGAACCAACCATCACGATGAAAATTAAAGTAAGGGGGAAAAAAGGTTTACCTGCCTAACTGACGTCCACTTGATATGAGCAGCATTCAGAGACTGACTCTGAATGTAAGAATGGCTAACCTTTGCCCCTTCTCCAACCACCACTTCGGTAACCGAATTCGTCCAATAACACTTCTCCCCATCGCCCCCCACATACTCCTCAACTATACCAATCTCTCCTCCTTTCTCCACCACCACTAACACCCTCGGGTTCGAAATGGGTAACATTTTCGACCCAATATCTGCCCCTTCAACCGAACAATACCTCAAATGCAAAGGACTCTCAACTCTACAACCGTCTGGAACATACACAACAACCAAATCAGGTGCTCCGACTCCATTAAGTGACCAAAACAAATCCCCTTCGAAACTGGACACAAATTCAGACACCCTTTTCATAATTGCCTCTGAATTGAGGCTTAATAAGCTACCAACAAAAACTCCATCAGGGAATTTGGGTAATTCTATGAGTGAATTCACAAGATACCCGTCAATAAAAACAAGATTGGGAGGCAGGGTATCCGTTGAAAAACCCAAAGGATTCACAGATTGAGGAGGTGAAGGAATGGGTTGAATCTCAGATAGTTTGATGAAGGAAGTGTCAGTGAACCGAAAAGGCTCGTCTTTTCGAGATGGCCATGGGGTTGAGAGTAGGGACTGTGCTGAGGTCTCTCTTAGCTTTTGAAGAGGAGGTGGTTGTGGAGTGGGAGAGAGAGAGTCTTCTAGGGTTTCTGCAATTTGGAGAACAAATGGGTCTGAGAGAGTTGCGACTGGTGTCAGAGAGCAGTTTATTGTCGAAACTTTGAGTTTGGTTGGCGTGGGTTTGGTTCTGATACTGGGTTTTGGGAGGTTTGATAGGTAGGGTGACGTAGACGTAGGAGGAGATACGTATGGCTTGCAGCGAGAGATGGGTATGATGACTGAAGCAGCCATTGATGTTGGTTGATGAGAGAGAGAGAGAGGAGACGGTGTAGCTCAGCTCCTCTGAACCTGTTGCTCGGCAGTCGGGTGTCTCGTGGAATAGAATTGTAAATCGCAGGCCCTACAAACAGGGCTAATATGATCGGTTTGTCTATGGGCTGATACGGTTAAATAGAAAAATTGGCTAGTTTTCGACATAAACAGGGTCCTTAGCTCAGTGGTAGAGCAATCGACTGCAGATCGATAGGTCACCGGTTCGAACCCGGTAGGGCCCTTTCTGAGTAGGTCATTTTTGGCCTTTTTCCTCTCTATACTAGACAGACATCTCTCCATTATTTTTCATTCTTTTCTTTTCTTTTTTTTCCTTTAGAGCATCCTTATTAGGGTCAGTAAATTTTGGACCAAATTTAAATTCAAAAGGATATTTTATACTTATAATAATCACTTTTAAAAAAATTCATAGAATCATACTCTCTACTCTAACTTTATATTACATATTAAACTATTAATTCAAATATCTTTCTAAATTTTTTTATTCTTATTATTGTTATCTTTCTATATTTTAATGTTACATGTCTGGTAATTTTAATTGGAAAGTAAATTGTGTCATGATTTAAGATTATTCTTAATTTCCTATTAACCAATCAAAGAATTGACCACAAATATTATTTGCAAAAAACTTATTATTTGCTTTATGTGCATTTTATTATTTTGGCAAATAATAGCCCTATGAAATAAAAAGGTGACTAAATGTTATATTTTTATTGATTTAACGTGTAATATAAAATATTACTACTGACTTGCTTAAAGAAGAGAGACACTATTGCAAAAGTGAATTGGGGGATGGTATTGTTCATTTGGAAACAGCATAGATGCTAGACCCATCACAACCACCCGTAGTCAGCCACGGATGGATCAAATTTGATCCCCTCTCCTCCTCTCTCTCCCCAAGTTTGCCTTGGTAATTAGAACTAAATAGCACAAAATATTTTCTTTTTCGTTATTTTTTCTAAGTATAACTGAGTGTGTCATCCACTCTTACTCATAAAAATAAATCATCACACTTTATTATGACCATAATAAACCAAAATGTATTCAGATTTGAGACAAGACATATCATATGAATATATCTAAGGAATAATTAGTCATAAATGCACAATATTTTGTTTATTTGAATGGAAGGACAAAGAACTTTGACAATAAAACATAAAGACATTGTTTGTAATTATAATTTAATAAATAAGATAAAACCTCCTCCACCTTTACCGCCCAACGACTGGACATCGGCTTTTGGGGCTCCTCAATTGGAGCAGACAGGTGATCCAATACGAGGTTGATTGAATTCTCGAAATAACTATTTGACTCGGGAAAATTGTCCTCAAGAATACATTCAGCCTCAGAACTACACTGCAGTCGTTGCTCAGAAAAACTATAATGATAACCTAGACCATTTTTTGTTATCGGCAGGATCCACAAACTCCCTTTCCACCGTTTCTCCACCCAGCATGTAGTTGGATACTGCAAAAGTCATAATTTGTAAAAAGGAACCAACATACTTCCAGTGCGCACATAAAAATTAAAAGAAACGTATAGAGAGTTGCAAAATTAACAATCCATTCACTAATTTTATTTATAAAATTTGAGTGATCGGCCTGAGGTAGGGTGGTGATTTTTTTAATTTGAAGTTTGAAATTAGAATTTTCAAAAATTAGTGACATCTCACTAATTTTTTTGGTCGCCGGAAGTGGTCGGTCAGGTGTGGGGTGGTGGTCGGCCAGAAGTGAGGTGGTGATTTTTTTAATTTTATGTTGGTGATTTTTTGAATTTTATGTTCGAAATTAAAATTTTCAAAAATTAGTGACATCTCGCTAATTTTTTTTGGTCTCCAGAAGTGGTCGGCTAAAGCTGGGGTGGTGTTTGGCCGGAGGTGGGGTGGAGATTTTTTTGAATTTTATGTTCGAAGTTAGAATTTTTAAAAATTAGCAACATCTTACAAAAATTTTTGGTTGCCGGAGATGGGGTAGTAATTTTTTGAATTTTATGTTTGAAATTAGAATTTTTAAAAACTAGTGACATCTCACTAATTTTTTTGGTCGCTGGAAGTGGTCGGCTAAAGGTGGGGTGGTGTTTGGCCAAAGGTGGGGTGGAGATTTTTTTTGAATTTTATGTTCGGAATTAGAATTTTTTAAAATTAGTTACATCTCACTAATTTTTTTGGTCGCCAGAAGTGATCGGCTAGAGTGGAGTGGTGGTCGGTCGGCCGGAGGTGGGGTGGTAATTTTTTGAATTTTACGTTTGAAATTAGAATTTTTAAAAATTAGTGAAATCTCACTAATTTTTTTGGTCGCTGGAAGAGGTCAGCTAAAGGTGGGGTGGTGTTCGGCAGGGAGTGAGGTGGAGATTTTTTTGAATTTTATGTTCAAAATTAAAATTTTTAAAAATTAGTGACATCTCACTAATTTTTTTTGTCTTTATTTTCAATTGCAAAAGTTCCTTGTCCTTACTTTTAAAAATGTCAAATATTTTTTGTTTTTATGTTCAATTGCAAAAGTTCTTTGTCATTCCCTTTAAAAATGTCAAATGTTTTGAATTTTTGGCTAAGTGGCCCTGTATCTAATCATGCCCGACATCAATTGAAAAGTGTTACAACCATAATTATTTTTTAAAAAGTTCAAGCATGAAGTACAAACTAACAAAAGCGGACTACTCTTTTCACAAAAGTGCAAACAGTTTTGATTTACACTTCACATATGTATCTGTCTAGACAATGACAAAATAAGATTTTGAATGCATAATCCAACCATATCAAAATAGAACTCAACGTTCTTTCATGTGTGGAAACACCAAATAAGCCCTCGTTGTCTTGCTCATGTGATTTTGTTCTACTTGAGTTCCCCCTCTCCCTTCACTTCAATGCGTTTGTGGAAATTATAAGAGTCCGTTTTTAGTTTCTTACTTAAGAAAGTAAAGGAAAACAAAAAGCCCAACTAATCAAAGCAGAACATTTGAGGCCCAATTTTCGGGGTAAGGTTAAAACGTAAAACAATCTTTATTAGGTAGACCATAAAGTATAGCCCAGCAAATTCTCTTTTTGTTGAAAATCAAAATGTAAATGGGTCTGGCCTTTGTGGGGTGCCATAGCATACAAAATTAGAAGGAAATTGATATTTGCACTCACAATTTTGATGCAAGGGCTCCATGTAGAGACTCGTAGATTTTAATTAATTTAGTTATTATTTAAATAATAATAATAATAATAAAAAAGAGTTGAGAAATTGTCAGGATTTGAAATTAGATTAAAGCGGGCCAATTTGAGGGTAGTTTATGCTTGGGGCGTATTTAAAATGCATTTGAAACTTAGGGGGGGTGTAGTGCATCAAATGGGGTGTATATGCCACCATATGGCTGAATTTTTTCATAACACACACACACACCTCTCTCTCTCTTCCTCTACAGCGTCCCTCTCCCTCTCTCTCCTCCATGGCTTCTCCCATTTCTCTCTTCACAAATCTAACTAAAATTCGAGCTCCAAACTTAGTCTCTTCACAAAAGTTTCTCCAAATTTCGTGCTCTACGCGTTGATGTATCTATTTCATCCCGGTGTTTGAAGAATTTCACTTGGAGCTTAGAGGAAGAGTTGGGGTTTTGCTCATCGGTGGGTTTCAAGCTTCTAAACCTTCAGGTAGGGAGATTTCTACCATTACTAAGTGTTTTGAAGTGTGTGATGTGTAGATTTTACTCATTTTTGTTCAATCCCTCTTATTTTTCTTGAAAAACCCATTTTCTAACTCCATGAATTTCATTGAATGTTAATTAATGTTTGTTGTGGTTGTTGGATGTAAACTAGTTCTTGCAATACCCTCTTGGAGCTTGTGGTGTTGATTTTTGATCACAAACATGTTTGGTTTGGTTTGGAACCCAATGAAATTCCCTTGTTGTTGTCAAAAATTTGTTCGTGAGGTTTTTGGATCGATCCACTTTGGGGTTGGATCAATCCAGAACCATTTGATGAAGTTGCAGATCATAGTGGATCGATCCACTCTCGTTCTAGATCGATCCACTCATCACCCGGATCGATCCACAACCTTCTGTTTTACTCTGGACCAAGGTGGATCGATCCACTCTCATTCTGGATCGATCCACTCTCACAGTGGATCAATCCACTCCCCTCTTCACTTCACCAAAACTTGTTTTCGTCGATTTCGGTCGCTTGTTCGTGTTATTACTTGGCGTAATCATCTCCTATACCTCAAAACTCGTTGAATAACTCGTCCCTAGTCTATCCTAGTATAATTGGTGACTCGGTTTGATTTTTGCACGACACCTATGTGGTCATACACTTGTTATATATGAATTGAAGTTTTTTTTTGACGAAATGCGTGAACTTGGGTGATGATCCGAGGTATGAGTGATATGATGACACTTGTGCGAAACCAATGAATGTGAATTGAAATGAAAACTTGAAACTCTTGATACGGGGCCGAAAGGTAACCCGGAATGATACTCGGGCCGCTCTATGGGTGTGTCACAATGAATTATGCCTTGGCCAAGGGGGAGATTATACGGGTCGAAAGATAGCCTGGAATGATACTTGGGCCGTCCTATGGACGTGTCGCGAGGAATTTCTAAAGATCCAATTTAAATACAATGGTTAACGCGACACAACGGGCGAATTTGACACTTATGAGAGATGACGCATATCGGGAATACTGATAGGCGCGTAATGTCGTAGATATAAGCGCCTAAGTAGGGCAAGTTAGCGCCTTAGAGGCGCGATTTTATTCCATTTTTCACTTGATGTGCTGTGTTTTCGATTTTTCGTGTTTTTGGTTATTTTGTAGGAAACAGGTTGTGAAGAGCGCGTGAAATGGACACATGGCGGCCGGGCGTGTTGAGAGCCAGTGGGACCCAAGCCAGGACGACCAGACAAAGCTGAGGAAGCATTTTAGAGGGTTCGGTATCGATACATGGATTCTCCTGTATCGATACAAAGTGGCACATACGGGAACAGAAAGCACGAGTATCGATACAGGGATTATCCTGTATCGATACCAAGGGCATTAAAGGCAGCCGTTTGACTTGCCACATGGTTTGACTTCGGGAAGGAATAAATAGCCCGATTTTAGGTCGAATTAGGGTTCGAACTTTGCTTGCGACCTTGGATTGTGTCGTAGAAAGTGTTGCCCCAAGCGTAGAGCTAGGTCGGAGGTAGCATAATAACCGGTAAGACCGGGTCGAATCCACAGGGACCGAACGCACCCGACGTGAGTGTTGTCTTGCGAGTGAGGTTTTTAGCCTTAAAGCGGCAAACTTGGCTTTTGTGATTTGTTGGTGGATTAACTTAACTTCATGAATGACACGGAATACGGAAAGACTAAATTAACAAAGGTAAAGCCTAAGGGTTCATAACGACCCCAACCAAAGCTAACCAAATCCTCACGCTCGGTAACCGACTCGAGCCACCATTAGGTGCACCCGAGCAAATGGTTTAGAAACTAAACCATCGCCTAGAAAAATGCATTCCACAAAGAATAGGATTCTTGTGCCATTTAGACAAACATTTGAGTCGCCCTATCCCTAAGCATCGCACGTACCAAGTGGTCATGCCCCGGGTGACGTGCGATCAAAGGGGTTTACAGACCCGAATTTTGATTCGTAAAAGTTGTACCTAAGTCGTTGCTCGACAAAAGTTGAAAGCCTTTGAAATTGCGCGAGGAAATGGACTAACTTTGGTCATGGGGAGTTAATCACCCCATGACCCTACCTATTAAACTACTCACACATCAAATTAACTAGGCTAACTAATTTAATAAAAGAAATAAAGAACATGATTAATGACGTTGAAACTTGGTTTTTAACAAAGATCCTATGCTAGCCTAACACTTTAATACTTGGAAAATTAACAAACAACCAACCAAACCATGTGTTAACTAAGGAAATAACAAGATAATCAAGTAAACTAAATACTAGATGGAATTGAAAATAAACTAGATTTCTAGGTAGAGTTAAACAAGAGCAACAACATTAATGAACATCAAAATAACATAAGGTTAACACTTACATGAAGAAACTAGAGAGAGAGCTTCAAGAGTCTCCAATGGAGAGCAAAAAAAAATAAGCTAGGAAATGAAAGTGTAAGTTGTCTCGGAGAGGGGTATTTATACTAAAAACCCTTTACATTGGCTAATTATCCCAAAAACATACTAAAAGTGGAAAGTTTCCATAAATGGAAGATATTAAAGCAACAAAAAATCTGTCAAAAATCGCCAAGAATGAGTATGGATCGATCCACTGTAGGTTTGATGATACCTTGACTTCACTTGGTCACTCCCTTGGCCTTGCGTACTTCCGAACTTGCTCCAAAACACGTAAATACGTGGTACGACCCTCGAGAGAGGTGTTCCTTGGTCAATTGAGTGATTGTTCACTCCCGGACTTCACCGGGAGTTTTGTGTGAGCGTGAAGCGCGGCTTCAAAGCCTCCGGCTACTTGGGACATTTCGGCTTGCCGGGCCTTAGCCAAATCATCGTTTCTTAGCTTTCAAGGCCCGGTGTTGGCGTGCTATGGGGCACGTGGCCCTCGGTAAACGTGGCACGGTTCTTAATGCCCTCAAAATGTGCTTAATCCACGCGTTAAACCTGAAACTTTACAAAAACACAACTACGTGCATATCAAACATATAAAGCGCGAAATCGCGCGCACGTGTAAACAAAATGAGCTAGATAAGCCCCGGATATCTACAACATTTGGGACTTATCAAACTTAGCATTAATTTTTCTTCTAGTTTTGCAGCCGTTTTTCCCTTTGAAGTTATTACTTTCCGGAGCTTGTTCCATTGAGTTTTTGGAAGATTCGTTCGCTGATTCTTGCTTATTACGGTAACGTTTCTCTTTGTTTACATTAACTTGAGTTCGCGGGAGTTTGTCTGCGTTCTGAGATTCGAATCTTCGTTGTAATTCTTATTCAAGTTCAGTAGAATGTTTTATTCCGGAAATTTGGTATATGTTCTAGTCAATATGAGTGGGTAGATTTATAAGTATGGTCGCGGGGTGATTAACACGCCGTGGCCAGGTCTGGCTCTGTTCTGCTCTTATTTTCGAACTCGATAATTAGAAAAGCAATTTTAGGTTATTAAAGAGTTTCCGCTAGACGTATCCGGGCATTGTCAGAGCCCATGTAACGCGGGGAACGGGGGACCAAAACTTGTTCTTCGCTGTACATGGGTAAACGGCGACCACGAGGATTCGCATCTTCCGGAGTATCTTTCTCTCTCTAAAATCAAACGTTTTCAGAACATTGAACGGAGCGGAACAATCTGGATCTGGTCGCTGGTGTTATGAACCCTACGACTGTACTTGCTTTTAAATAGTTTAATCAAACCAGTCTTACTCAAGTTTAGGTAATTTTCCCAATCAAACTATAAAGGGTGGCCACCTAAGAGCCGTGTTTAACTTAACAACCCGAGTACTTAGTGAGCACTTTCCACCTTCTCTGTGGATTCGATTCCGGTCTTACCGGGTATTGTGCTGCACCGGTCTCAGCCCTACGCTTGGGGCAACCCATTAAATTAGGTCTAGGAATTCGGTCAAGCAAATACATCGGGTACACTTAGGTGATAACAAGGGATTTATAAACTTATATGTGATTCGTTGGACTCTCGTAAAATCTTGGTTATCTTGTTTAACTTTCATCCTCATGTCTCATCTTGCATCTGCATTTCATTGGGTTTAGTTTTGGTAGACGTTTCTCTACTGGGCTAGTGTAGCTCAACCTATCATTTTCAGGTACATGCTTAAGGAACATATGTTGGATGCTTTGGAATGTGGATGCATAGCATGAAGCTTTTTGATCATGAAGTTATTTTATCTTCCCATCTTTAGTATATTATTGGGAGACGATTATGTAACTTTAGTTTTCTCATTCATTGGACAGTATTCAATGTATGTAATAACTTTAAATCTTTTTGGTACTTGTGTATTTGGGTTTGGGTAACCCTTTAGAGATAGAAATGAGAAATTTTTATGTGAATTTGTACTATTGACTTGACTTTCCTACGTGGATTTTATATGAATTTCGGTTACTAAAAATGAGGGCGTGACACTCCAAGCTACAGTAATTTTCCAAAATTACCTTTTTGCAAGTTCCATGATTTACTTCAAGCATTCCAAAATATCTTTACTCTTCTCTTTTACTTCAGACACTCCAAAAAGCAAATGGTTTCTCAATTCCTTTTAGTGCACGTCATTGAATTGCCAAATTCCATATGTAATGGTTCCTTGGTTAGAGTCTTTATGTTATTGTCTCCATATTCTGCACTAGAACAACCTAGGAAAAGTGGTCTTTGGCTTATGATTGTAGAACCATCCTTTTGTCCAAGCAAAGTCTCTTGAGAGGTATATTACTTTTCCTCTCAAGAGTTCTCTAACTTTAGTGATTTGTTTTGTTTGTCTCACTATAAGTTTTAAAATGTAAATTGACGGTCGTTATGAAGATTTTGAGGGAAAATGGTAGATAATGATTATGAAAATATAAAGATATTGTGTCACAGCCGTTATGAAAATTTTGAGCACCAACATTTTCAATAGTGTGTTGTTTACTTCGGAGAATTCTAGTAAAATTTTTTTTTGGCAAAGTGGCGTGAAGCAATTTGATATAGATGCATGTTTAATGTTCAGAACCTAATATTTAATGTTTGGAACATAATGTTAATGTTTAAAACCTAATGTTTATTTTAGTTTTGGTTCATTTTTTCATTTGAAGTGCCTTAGTAAATGAGGAGATAATTTGGGGTGAATTGCTTCTAGTAATTTTTATATGTTAAAAATGATAGTTTTGTAACTTCATTAAATATTGAAGTGCCGGCACGAAAAAAGTAAGCTCCAAAATCAACACCCTGCAACTCTATAGTAAGCGATTGTTCATTAGATTACAAGTTCTGTACCAACAATGTACTTTTTTTTTTGGAACCGTGTTAAAAATGTCACTAAAAGACAAAAAGGGTTAACAATTGGTTAGATAAAAATGTCACTAAAAAGACAAAAAAGTGGTTAGTTAACAATTCCGGGGTGTGAATATCCACTACCTTTATTTATTCAGGTCTTTTCATTTCCCTCCTTTTATCTGTGTGTATTTTGTTCAGACATATAAGAATGACTGGGTCAGTTTGTGCGTAATTCTCGAGCCCTAAGGGTAACGTGAACCAATGTTTGACAATTAGTAATTAAATTGTCTCTCAAAATGCAATAAAAGTGTTAAGAAAGTGAAATTCTCCAACATTCATAAAGCTTGACATTGAAAAAAATTATATTCAGGCCGGGCTCTAGCTAGGCCTTGAGATTTTTTTCAAACTCATCTCATTAACTAATCGGACTTAAAATATCAACACGGCCCAACCCTATAGGCCTAAATATATATCCCAAACCCTAAAACGATGTCATTTTGCTTTTCGCCTAAAACGATGTCATTTTGCTAATTTTCTTGGTACACCTCCAAAGTTTTCAAAGGCTTTGTTTGGAGAGTTAATTTCCCAAATAACCTAAACCCTAAATCCGAAGTGTCTAAACCAATTGTACAATACCCCAAAGAGCCTAAATCTCCTAAAATTGAAACCCAAAATTAACTCTCCGAACAAGATCCTTGGAAGTTTTGAAAGTGTATCAAGAAAAAAATTGTTGGGTTTTTTGGATCCACCCCTTAGTGGGCCCGGTTTGCCCTTTGGGCCGGGATGGCCTGGTTTGTTTCTCTTTATAAATTGTTCTAGGGTTCACTTGTATTGGTGTGTGCACATTGTATGAGTGAGGGAGAGAGCAAAGAAAAGAGTGAGAATTGACACAAAGAGGGTGAGAGTTTTTTGTTGCTATTGTCTATGATGGTGAAATTTTCTCTTGGAAAATCTACGCGTGTCTTTTACGTGTTTATTGCTTGCATGCATGTGCAGTGGTGCGCATAAACTGGGCTAAGAAAAACAACAGAGGGCCGAAAAGCAGCACCCTGGACTCTACAAATTGCCTACATTCTCTATTGCAGCCCTCTCACAAGTGTACCACTCTTTTAACTTCTAAGGATTTGCATGACTCTAATACAATATTTATAATATACTAATTATAAAGAAATATAAATAAAAACATTTGAGATTGCCAAATTTATGTTGTTACCACTTACTAATGACAGCCACGTGCATGGTTGTTGAACCGTTCCTAATTTCCTATGATGCAAAAATAAAAAAATACAATGGAGTCTCCGTATGGCAAGTATGAAAGATTGGAAGCCTACTCCCTCAAGGAAATGGCTTTGTGGCGAATGCCTGAGAAGTCACGATTTTTTGTCTAGAAGTTACGAGATGCACAAAAATGGTGCGAATATATTAGTGAAAATTTATGATTTTTTGTCTAAAAGTCACGAGACGCACAAAAAATATTACGAATCATATTTGTGAAAAGTTATATTTTTTGTAAAGCTACGAGACACATGAAAATATAACAAATCATATAGCTAAAAAGTTACAACTTCTTACTTCTTACTCCCTCCATCCCATACTGTTGGGTCTCTTTATCTTTTTGAACGTATCAAAAAATTGTTTATATCTCATAATTTATGATTTTTTTTCTCATTCCAACAACTTTATTTAATAAAACTATTTGAAATCTATCAAACAAGATTCATATTGAATATAAAAAACTTAATATATTAAAAATTATAAACAATTCTTTGAGGCGTCCAAAATAAAAAAGAGGCCCAACAATATGAGATGGAGGGAAAGTTATGAAACACCTGAAAATGTTATAAATGACCGGTTTTTCGTGTCATTTATTATGAGATGACATAATATGAATCACATAATAGGTACATATCGTATACACCTTTTAAGAGGTGTGTATGCTTTCCCCCTAAATTTTAGATTCGAAACCTTTTTAGTGCTACCTGCTCTTGTAGGACCAGTTCATCCACTAAATGGACAATGGTATTGATTCTTTATAAATGAGTTAAAATACGTGTAAATTGGTCTAGATACAATGAGTTTTCAATAACACTTAGAAGCCTACTTGCAAAATATCAGTAATTTTTAGTATCCTTAATTAGGGTTACTCGTCTCTCTTCCCAAAGACAAAACCTAGTGGCATGGTTCGCATGGACATGCCAAAAGAGCTCAATAGTCAATATCCAGTTGACATGGCCGCCGAAAAGAAAAAGAGTTGAAAGCGTCAAAATCTATGAGAGTGACAATTGAGAACACGAATGGATGACCTTTGAAAGATTATGGCTGTGTTTGGTTTAGAGTTTTAGTTTAGTTTTGATGATGTAAACAGGTGTAATAAGTGGAGAGAGATAGAGAGAGAAATGATGATGTTATCAAAACCAAAACTGGCTCAAAACTTGTAAACAGGGCCGGCTCCGAGATTTAGGGGGCCTAAAACCATATTTTTTCAAATTGGGTCATCAACTCTATATCGTAGTTAAAACTCAAAACTACTTAGGAAAACAAAAGATTTCATAAATAAGTCATTTGAAAGCATAACTACTACACAGACATAAAAAATTGAAGGCCCCAAAATTTAGTCTAAATTTGGAAGCCTAAAGCAGTAGCTTTATGGTCTTTACCCTAAAGCCGGCTCTACTTGTAAACGAACATGGCCATATGACTTCAAGGGTGAGCCCATTTATTTATAGACTCAGACGGATTACCCAAAGTAGGGCAAGCTTTCTGTCACAAATTAAAAACAAACAGATAGATAAATAAACAACTAGTAAAATGGATAATACCAAAATGATTCGTTTACTAAACTAAAAGGGAGATTAAATAATAGAAATTGCTGTGTCACTGGCTGTTGGCGGGCACCGGACTTGTGGATAACTGTCTTTTTTAATACAATTGTTGATCTATAAAGTTCAATATTTTAACAAGGGGCCTCTTTTAAGGACACATAAAAAATAGTATTTGTTTTGGAGTCCCACGCTAATAATTTCTAGCCATTCAATTTATTTAAAACATGTTTTTAAGAATACTGTAAAAATTAACTCAGTTGAGTATTGGTAAGTACTTGATCCAAACAATTCTTAAAACACCAGTTCCAAACAAGTTTTTTGAAAAATTGTTTAGATCAAGCATTTATTGATTTCAATTGAGCTAAAATTTTAGAGGATTTCCTATTTTATCCATTTAAACGAAGTGACAGTTTGGATCATCACAATATAACCCTAAACAAAAGCGTGTGTTATTTATGTGTCCCTGAAATCGGCTCTTTTAACTATATTCTTTTTTTGTTATATTGCCAAATCATATGTTTTATGCCAATAGAATTTAAACTATGAACAAACAGAGGCGAGGCGTCCACCGGTGGAAAGCTTATTCTTATATGATTCAGGTGTGTTTTTGCTAAATAATTGAGCTGAATTATTTTTTGCCCTTATTAAATTTTTTTATCAATTTTTTGTGAATTATTGATTCATCTCGATGAGAATAATCTAAAAATAAAAAATTGATTATTGATTCGTCTCGATGAAAAGAATATAAAAAAAAATTACTATCAAATCTTCAAAAAGTTCACTAAAGACAAAAAAATCCAAAGCAGACAGACTTTTATAACAGAGTGAATTATTATTATTATTTTTGTCATTTTTCAAAAATAATTTAGGCCTTGTTTCCCTTAACTTTTTATGCTTGTTTTTTTTTTCTTTTTATTCTTTTTATTTCTTTTTTTTGTATTTGTTAGTTTTGTGTCAAACTTTTTAAGTTCTGTGATTCGTCTCAACGACAGGTATCAAAAAATATAAAATTATAATCGAAACTTGCTCCAAAAGCACAGAAACTTCAAAAAGTCACACAAATAAGTTATGTGAAACAACCCCTTAGTTTGGTTAATTACTTTTTACTTTTTAACTTCCTCTCATCGAGAAGAATTAATAATCCGTAAAAATTTAATATAAAATTGACAAATTAATGAATTTTTAAAAAATGATAACAAAAAAAAAAGTACAACTCAATTAGCCAAAACACTGCCCCTAGTGGTATGGAGGATTTGAATTCAGATTTTGATCCACATTTGGGGAAAGTAACCTAAACGGTCACCTCAAGCGGTAAGAAAGATCCAGGTAATTGTTTTACAAGCTTAAGTCACTACTTGACCTGGGGTTGCTGCTGCTGTGCACAAGCTAAACAGCAGCAACCCCCGTCAGCCCCTAGTGGTATGGAGGATTTGAATTGTAATTTTGATCAACATTTGGTGAAAGTAACCTAAAAGGTCATCTTAAGCGGTAAGAAAGATCGAGGTAATTGTTTTACAAGCTTTGAACTCCTACTTAGGGGTGTTTTCCCAAATGATAAAATGTGGATAAAACCCTTGATTTTATCATTTGGAAAACACCCCTTAAGAGTAAAATTTTATGGGCAAAAAAACTTGGGCGAAATAACAGTGAAAGGAAGCTCTAATTTACGATGCGATCACACGAACTAAGGTTGCTATTAGTGGCACGAACTAAGGTTGCGATTAGTGGAATTGATGCCGAGTTACCAAAAAAACTCTTGCCTACTAATCTTAGACTATCAGTTTTTTTAATCAACATGCAATAAAAGAGTTGGACAAATTAATATGGCTAATATTGCTTTTGTTTAGTGATTAACTGAATTACGGAAAATAATTATAAGGAGTAGGGTCAATGGATACAAAACCTATACATACAACCGAGTGATCTTCCTCCAAACAAATAAAATGAAAAATACCTACAGTTTCATCCAATTTGAGTACATAGTTGACTTAAGGTTCTATCCATGTGATTAATTTTAAGTGAATTTTCCAACCGAAGCTTAGATAAGTTATCTAAAGTCTTCGCGGTCGTTGTATATCTCAACTAATTCTCTTCTTGATCTCGTCAAAGACAGATCATCCAAACCGGGACAAGAAGATTCACAAAAAATTACTTTCTTATGGCTTGACCCCAATAATTAAATCTTAATCAATTTTGTGAAGAACAATCCTATCAACCAACCGGCTTATCCTTGGGGCTAAAAGTTATGCAGTTCTACCGTATCAGATATTTACATGCCGGCTACTTTGACAGTACTTATCACAATTCTTCTTCTTTCATTTCATCACAAAACAAAATGAAAGCTTGTGCTGCTGTGCACAGTTATAGAATTGCGAACTCAGTTTTGTCCAACTGTGTCTATTTTTTTTTGGTTTGATAGTTAGAGATGTCCGGCGTATACCTCGATTAACAGTTTGTGATCTTGTTTCTTCGCCGAGATTAGAGATTCACAAGAAACTACTTTCTTACGGCCTAACTTCAAGAATCAAATCTTAATCAATTGTTCGGGAAATAAACCCACCAACCTACTGAACTAACCCTTGCACTTGCCGTCAAACTGCGTCAATGTTTGTGTTGGTATTATCGGTCAAAACAAAATACAATGGCTCTGTTCGTTTCCCAGTTTAGTTTTAGTTTTGATGACATCATCATTTCCCTCATTTCTCTCTCTCTATCTCTCTCCACTCATTACACCTTATGACATTATCAAAACTAAACTAAATTATCTAACCAAACATAAATGTTGTTCCGGATTGGGAAGGGAATAAGGCTGGTGTCATGTGACTCATTGTCGTGATGTTAGACTTTGACAAACTAACAAATTTCATTCATTTTTTAATTTGCGCTGGGTTTAGATAACAAATTAATGGCTAAGGGTGACTACCTTGAACCATTAATGTAGGGTTGACCCTACTAGATAACTATGGCGTGGAGTGTGGGTCAAGTGACCTAATGAGCTGTGAAATTAATATGATCACATGTGCTACCTTTGATATTAAAAAAGTTCTCCCAACGGCTCTATCAAAGTAGTAATAATGCTTGGCCTTATATTTTTGTCAAGGATGAGTCTTAAGAAATTAATTTATTCGACTCATCAATTCTTGCTCCGCTTATGCTTTTAGAATTATAGATATAAGAAAGTCGAGTCAAGAAGTAGTAATTTATCCAAGTTAGTTAGACTTTAAAAGCTCAAAAGTTTTAAAAAGTTACAACTTTTTAAAGAAAGATTATTAATCGATGAGCTTAATAATCTTTTATTTGTTTTCAAGGGAACTAAATTCAATATGAATTGTTCAAATCTGATGATTTGATAGTGAAGGAAAAGAAAGGAAAAAATTTAGTTTAGTTATTTTTCTTCTCTTTTAACTCTCAATTTTTAAAATTTTCTTTTCTTTCTTTTCCTTGGGTTTCAAACAAAGCCTGAGTTTCAAAAAAACACAAATGTTTTTGGACTTTGGTTCACAAAACTGACTTATTTACGAGTCAAGTTATTCTTTCGTACTACACTAACTCAAAAGAAAAGGAAAATATATAAAAACTGACTTAAGGAAATTCTATTGATTTATTGCCAATAAATCAGTTGGTAAAACCCCCATTAATTGTGCTAGTATTTTTTATTTTTCATTTTTTGAAAACGTCAAGTTATATAAAAGCAACAATCACCGAGACAAATATCTGATCAACATATACTTTAAACCGGGCGGAATACAACCTAAAGAAAAAACAAAATTACAATCAATTAGCAGCTAACCAATGCGCTCCTCTATTACTCTCTCTTTTGCACCACTGAAAACGCCATTTCATAGATTTTGCCCAAGATCTGATGTCCTCTACAATAGCAGCTATATCCCAAGGGCAATCGACTCTGTCATCAACGACACAACTAATCAACCGTTTGCAATCAGATTCGAAAATTACCTCATCAAGATTTCCCTGCTTTGACGTAGCACATTCAATGCGAAAAGCTCAAGCCTCTATCGAGAGGGCTAACCAAATCGTCACTCTACCACGACGCCACCATTGAGCTGATCCCCCACTATCTCTAGCAATAACACCAAAGGCAACCAAACTGCGAGAGGAATTAAAAGCTCCATCCAAATCAACTTTGTGATACTATAATTATATCAATCTCAAAGAATTTTTTGAAAAATCAAACACGAATCCAACTTGAATAACTTATTTTTGGGATTCGGGGGGCCTACAGTTGGTAAGCTCACTACAGGAATTACGATTGTCTGTTCAGCAATCAATGATCTTAATTAAATGCAATTATCCTAGATGTAAGATACTTATCTTTTATGTAAAATAATTCGGACTGTTGATTGCTGAACAGATAATCGTGATTGCTCACTATAAGAGTACAATGGGCTTAGCGAGTAAGCTCACTACTCTCTTTATTTTGACAACTCTACACTCTCCTCCCCGGATTTGGGGAGCCTATTATGCGTTAGGTGTATGGAACTATGCTATGCACCTATTTGTCTGTCCGTTGCAAAAATGCACGTTGTCGGACCAAATCTAATCTCATTTGAGAGCTACTACTTAAATTTGATTTGAACCGTACATTTTCGCAACGAATAGCCGTGGGGTGGTGTATACTGCATAGCAGACCCATTGTCCCCCTTCCCCAGTCTCTATTTTATTCATTTCGTTCCCATAGAACATTCCATTTACACAAAATCAACTCAATTTTTCCTCCATATATATGTATTGGTTTTGATCAACCCATTTGTACTACAACACCCAAGAAGTCAGCCTCTCTCTCTCTCTCTCTCTCCCCGTTTCCAATTGTTCTCTCTCCGTTTCCAATTATTCCTGCTCCTGAAAACCAAGAGAGAGAAATATGGCCGTAATACCCAAGACAGACCCATCACCTGCCTATCTAGAAGCAGTAGAAGAAATCATGAGAACATACAAAACCCTTCCCCCAAGACCCACAATCGAAGAGGTTGAAGCAGCCACATCTGTACTCGATACTGTAAATACTGCCCAACATAAAAAACTGGAGGAGATCTCAAGCCAAGTGGGCCCACATGACGTTCCACCGGAGCTTTTCTCTGTGCTGCAACAGGTGAGAAAAACCCAAGTCCTGTTCCATAGCCATGAGCAGAGGAAAGAGGCCGTCCACTTGGTTGAAACTGACAAGATGTTTCAGGCATTCGATGAGCTCATTCAGAGGGCTTCTGAGTTGGTGTTTGGGGGTACCCAAGTGGAGAAAAGGGTTGATTTGGGGGACCCAGTTGGGGAAATCGCAGGAGAAATTGTGATCAAGAAAAAGGATCGTGGAAAAGGGGAGATTGTTGATGGTGGTAGTTTTAGGGGTTTGGTGAAGAGTTCTTCGTTTCAGGGAAAGATTGATGATGGTGTTTTGAAGGGTTTGGTGGGAAGTTCTTCCACAAATAAGCCAGCTGTTTTCATTTCAGGTTATTTTGACTTTACCTTATTCACTGAATTCAATCTTGTTTTTCTGTTGGTAATTATCTATGTAATGGATTTCTTAGAAAATTTATTGAAGCCCAGATTAGTGATTAATATACCCTTGATTTTGGCTGGCTGTATTTAAGAAAAGTCAAAAGCTTCTCTTAAATGTGGGAGAAATTTCAGAAAAGGGTTTTTATAAATCCTCATTGATCGATTGACCAAAGCTTTATTTATTTATTTATTTATTATTTTTTTCAGTCTAATTGGATCTATCTGTGGGCATGAATTGTATATTGCAGGAAATGACTATGCACTTCCTTTAGCTCTGGTTTTTTTTTTTTTTTATTTCTTTGATCAACTTAGGTTCAGTTTGGATGCCTGTAATCTTTTGAGGAATAGGAATTTGATTCCTGCTCCTAGTAATTCGATGCCTGGAGTAATTCTATTCCGGCGTTTGGATTAATTCAGTAACGTTCTCTAGGAATTATTTATTTGGGAATTTTCATTTCCTTTTTGTATGGATTGAGCCTGGAAATCCAAAATGCCCATGGGGGTGGGAGGGATCAAATTCCTCTATTCAGGAATGTGATTCCTTGTGAATTGGGAGATTAGTAATCACATTCCTGTTCCCAATCTTCCCAAACATAGGAATGTAAGAGTTTCAGAATCACATTCCCATTCCCCCTAAGATACCTGCTATCCAAACACAGGCTTAGCTCTTGTAGACCATGGATTTGTCATATTTGTGGAGACTGGAGAGATTACAACAGTAAAACAACAATAAATTTGAAGTAAAGAGATAGATTGTTTTGTCCAGTTTTAGTACTATCATTTTTCTTTACCCCGGAAATTCCTCCACAAATTCAGGATAGCAAACACAGGCTTAAAAGCTCAAATTATCCTTATCATTTGCTTTTGGTAGGAGTTAGGGGTGTACATGGTCCGGTTTGGACCGGTTTTGTTGAAATCCGGGAACCAAACCATATCTAATGGTTCCAAATAATTAAGAACCATAACCAGACCGTTACACATATAAAACCAAACCACACCAAACCATTAGACTGGTCCGGTTTGGTTCGGTCTCCGATTCTAAACCATATTAGCATTCAAAATTTGCTAAAAAAAAATTGTCCACAAAATTTTTGCAAATCCTTCGTAAAACTACTACCATTAAACCAACGCATAAATAGATTAAGGAGTCCATCAGAAACTAAAGTAACTATTAAAATATCACTATTAATATAGATGGCAGATGCAACATTAAGACTTAAAACTAACAAAATTATTAAGCATGTGTTGGTATATAGGAGTGTATATATTATATTGTATTGTATAACGGACCGGTTTGGTTCAAACCACGGTTCCTAATTTTGAAACCAAGGACCGAACCAAAATATCCGGTTTTCATTTTTTTAGAACCAAAATCAATCCATTAAACCATAGAACCAATCCAAATAGACCGGTTTGGTTTGGTCGGTCCGGTTTCACGGTTTTTTCGGTTTTCTTGTACACCCCTAGTAGGAGTAGGACAAAATCGTTTTGGGGTTTGTTAGTAGCTATTTGGTTTTGTTAAGGATTATTTGTGACAGAGAATATGTCTCGTAAATACCAATGTGGTAGACTTCAATTGGAGTCTTGATTTACCGAAGAATTAGTACGGTTTTTGACAAAATTGGAGTCTATTTAATGGCTGATCATAGGTTTTGGGTGCATTTATAGGTGGTGATGCTGAGAAGTTGAGTCTAATGAAAGTGGCCGCCATAATTGAAAACTCTGCAAAAAGTGGTGAAAGGGTTCTTGATCTTCAAGGCAAGTTGATGGAAACGATAGAATGGCTTCCCGCTTCACTTGGGAAATTATCGAATATATATGAATTAAATCTATCTCAAAACCGAATCATGGCTCTTCCCTCCACCATTGGCAGCCTCTTAGCCTTAACAAAGCTGGACCTTCACTCAAACCAATTAATAAACCTTCCCGAATCATTCGGCGAACTGGTTAACCTAACCGATCTTGACCTCCACTCCAACATGTTAAAATCGCTCCCTGCTTCTTTTGGGAACTTGAACAACCTCATCAATCTTGATTTGTGTTCAAATCATTTTACCCATTTGCCAGACGTGATGGGAAACCTAACCTCCTTAAAGAAACTGAACGTAGAAACAAATGAGCTAGAAGACCTTCCTTACTCAATCGGATCATGCTCGTCAATCGTGGAACTGAGGTTAGATTTCAATCAAATTAAAGGGCTTCCGGAAGCAATTGGAAAGCTTGAGTGCTTGGAGGTTCTTTCATTGCACTATAACAGAGTCCAACGATTGCCAACGACAATAGGAAATCTTTCGAAGTTGAGGGAAGTCGATATTAGCTTCAATGAACTTGAGTCCATCCCCGAAAGCCTTTGTCTTGTGGTGAGTCTTGTAAAGTTGAACGTTGGGCATAACTTTGCGGACCTGAGAGCATTGCCAACATCAATAGGAAACCTTGAAATGCTCGAAGAGTTGGATATCAGCGATGATCAGATAAGAGTGCTTCCTGAATCCTTTAGGTTTCTGTCCAAATTGAGAGTTTTTCGCGCGGATGAAACGCCCTTGGAAGTGCCACCAAGACAAGTATTAAAGCTGGGGGCTCAGGTAAAATCTCCAATTGCTAGGCTTATTGAGTTGCACGATAATTTGCATATTTGGCTGGTGGCACTAACTTCTTTTTATTTTTTTTTTTATTTTTTTATTGTGTTCATTCTTAGGCTGTTGTCGAGTACATGGCTGATTTTGTTGCGAAGAAAGATCTGAAGTTTCAACAGCCAAAGAAGAAGGGATTCTGGTCACGTTTTTGCCTGTTTTTTCGCAAATGAGACAGGATTAGATGAGAAGAACATAATGGTTATAAAATGCCATCTTGATTCTCATATTCGCCACGGTTCATCATAACAATTTACTGTATTTCTTTTTTCTTTCAAATTTTCTAAAATAATTCATTTGTTATGTTGGTGGTATTCAAATCTGTTTGTTGTACAGATCAGTCAATGGGATCTACCAACTTCTGTTCTCAGGTTGTTTTTGTACAAATCCGTATTTTAGTTTTGAAAATGTTTTGTTAAATGAGATGAGAGAATGTCGGCATTGTTTGGTTTGGTTCCTAAGAACCGGTTTTCTCAATTGTTATTCAATTATTACCCCTATTTTTAATTTTTATTTTTATTTTTCTTTCTATCTCTCCAATCATTAATACCTATTTTTTAATTATTACCCATATTTCATTCTCTAATCATTACAAAAATCAAAACTCAAAACCCAAACCAAACACAACCGTCGAGACATTTTTTACACAATCACATCAGCGCTTACATCACATAAAAATATCTTTTGTATTGTCAAGTACTAATTCAACTCTGCCACAAAGTCAGTTCTCATTCTTTGAATGGAAAATTCATTTCAAACTAATGTGGCCGTCAAGTATTTTGGAATTAGGTTTTGTTCTGTTGTTTGGGTTTCGTCAATATATGTGTTTACTTGGAGCTTGTTAATAAATAACAAGGCCGGTTGCTTATTACTCTCTCTGTCCCAATTTGTTTGTTCGCTTTGAAAAACGTATATTTTTGTAGATGTTAAAAAATGTACACCAAATTAAAGTGCTCAATGAGCACTTTAATTTGGTATAAAATAAATTAAAAAATAATATAGAGAAATATATTTTGTAGGAGTTTGAAATTGTACGTATTACCATTGTGAGCAATCAAATTGGGACGGAGGAAGTATTGTTTTTGGATTTGCTTGCTTTATTTTTGTTGTTCGATGATGTTCGTTAACTCTCGTAGATGTCGTTGGTAGAATACAATTATTCAACAAATGTGAGGCTTATTTTCGTTGTTGTTGGGACATGGGGTTCCTATAGTGCACCAAAAGCACTACAGAGTGTAAATTTGAACGTAATGGCAAATACCGTTCATTTTATTGATCGTTAAGCATATTTGTACTGGGAAAAAAAGAAGAAGAAGAGGCTAGTCGTACATTTACAGCCACAAAATCGAAGAACCTTGTCTTAAATTTGTTTTCGAAATGATACTAACAAATTCATTTGGAAAAATAAATGTTGTTAGATCATATCGCTTCTGAATTCTGATCAATCTAATTTTCAAATAAATAAATTGTCACAGCAAATGAGAGACAATGTAAGCAAATGTTGTTGCACAATATTCACAGCAGTGCCTAATTACATCACATGGAGTAATTTTTTCCCGAACGGAGTTGCATCACGTACTCTAATAAATGGATCTGGATTTTTGGGTATTTATTATTGGGCTGCTTTTGAGATGATTGTATTGTGAAGTTCTTTTCCTCTTAAATGTCCAAAGTGGGTGTGAGTATTTAGGGTTCGTCTTGCAAACCTTAAAAAAAAAGGCTGTAAATGAGCCGAGCTGCTCGGCTCGACTCTTTTACTAATTGAGCTGAGCTCGAGTTTTTGGGTCGTTTACTAAACAAGCCGAGTTCAACTCGTAAAAGCTCGGATCATTTTATAAGCTTGGCTTGTTTAAAGAGGTTTGTTAAGTAAATTAGTCTAGCTCGGTTTGTTAAGGGCTCAGTTCGTTTACGACCGAGCCAACCTCGAGCTCAAATTTTGAGCTTGTTTGTAGCCCAACCTTCAAATAAGCAAAAATAAGAACACGGGGAATAAGAAAAAGTATACGCAAGTTCTTGAACAAAGCAAAGGGAAGTAAACACCATTTTGATAAAAGAATTTACTAAACATTATGACTAAAACACCCTCTTAAGAATAATTAATTTTTCGGTCATGTTGTCTATGGACGGACGTATTTTAAGATTGGGTGAACGAACATTAAGAAAACTTCTAAAGTTAACATTACTTTTCCCAAAATGATTGGTTGTAAATTGTTCAAAATAATATTGGGCGGGCAAACATACATAATTTCAACACTTGCAGGGGAAAAAATTACTTTAATTCTTGTAAAAATGTAAATCGTGAGTGGCGTGGGCGCCTGGAGTCATCAACCCTCGGTCCATCCATGGTGTTGTCTTTGTGTAAGTACTACATTCTTAAGGCATGTTTGCTAAGGGTTGTAGCACAGGGTATTGGACTAGTAATCCTAGGGGATTGGTAAAATCACGTTTGATTTGGACTTAGAGAGGGGGAGATTAGTTGTCCATCCGAATTAATTAGTAGTATAGACCCAAAATGAGGGTTATAAAGAACCCATGGAGGGTAGTTATTCTCAGTCCATTCCAGAGTTAATGTGTGTAAAAGTTCTGTTGTTTCCTTCCATATTTTGCTACATTGCAATAACATCAAGTTTCATCTCTCTTATATTTTCAGTTCAAAAAAAAAAAAAATCCCTCTTATATTTTCATTTTCTTATATTTTTTTTCTGATAGTTCATTTTTTTTAAGGTTAATGTATTTATTTTATCTTTAATAACTAACTATTTTATGAAAAAAAATCCTACATCATCTTAAATTATTCAACAGGGTCCCCTTCTAGTCCGGGATCCGGGACTCCGGACCCCTATGATCCGATCATTTTTTTGACGATCCGAGCCGTCCAATGTGTTCAGAAGGTGTTTTCAGGTGTTTACTAGAGAAATCTTCAAAAAAAAATACTGGGAAGGGCTTGATCCAAGCAATTTTTGTAAAACTGTAAAATATACGCTTTTTGCGGCTTTTGGATCAAGCCCTTCCCGTATTTTTTTCAAGATTTTTTCGTGAACACACTTGAAGACACCTTCTAAAAACATTGGACGGCTTGGATTTTCCAAAAACAATTTGCAAAACAAAAAAAAAAAACGTTTTTTCTTATTTATAGTGCATAGCTTCTTTCTGTTTTTAAGTTTATGTTATATTCTTTTGGATGCCATATATTTTATTTGCTATGTTATTTACTTGTGTTGTCAAAAAAAAAAATTGAGATGCACAGCTTCAAATGGAGTAATTTATTTTTAAAGTTGAATGAATTTGGTAAGTGAATCGAGCCAAGGACAATTTTAACATTTGAGCATATAACTCCACAATTATAACAACAAATCAAACGAGTTATTAGTAATAAATAATCAACAAAATGATTAATGCAATAAAAAATAATTAATGAAACGTACAAAATGTTAGAAAGGGAAAGAAAATTGGGGGTGAATTTGTCATTGTATATAACCCAAATCTGTTATCATAGTCCGGAGCAAATCAACAAAGGGATTTATTAATACATTTTCACTACCAATTACAATTTCAATTTCGCGTATTACGAATCTCCTAAAAATTATTACAATCGTTATCAAACATGGCCTTAGGATAAGGATAATGACGAGATGGTGATTTTTTAGTTGACTAATAAGCCTTTTTGTGGTTGGTTTGACAATTTTACAAAAGAAACCATGGGCTGGAATCTGTTTGTCAGCACTTAGCTGGGCTTTGTTTTTAGAACCTCCTGCAATTTCCGTATAAATATCTGTTCGGGCAAAAAGCAATATGGAAATAAAGTGGTTAGTGATGGCAATCTCACCTGAATCGATGGGTAACTGAAGTGTAACTGTTTTTTTACCCGAATCATAACTGAAATATTTTTCGTGGGTATAGATATGGTATAGGATATGAGATAACCGAATGGGATCGGTTCGGTTATGATTTGAGCTGATAACCAAACCGATACCCGAATTGGTCCATTACCCAAACTGAACCGAATATATCCATCCATATCCATACCGAAGACCGAAGAGACCTCTATATGAGAGGGTTTTTTTAAAAATTGGCATGGTCATTTGCCAATTTGGGACAGTTTTGTCCTCCAGCGTTGAAGAATGGGTATTGGTTTTCTGGTTATTTATGTGCCATTCAATGGGGTTTGTGGTAAATTCATTGTTTTTTTGGTTGAAAGTCCGAAGTAGGTTCTCTGACCGTACCAAAATTTCCTCTTATATCCCCTTTTCTTTCTTTTTGTCGTTGGTTGAGGGGCTTTATTGAATATATGCACACGCGTATGGAGGGTTGAACGGTGGTCAATTTTCGGGCCTTGCACAGTGTAAGGATGTACAGGCTTTATTCATAAAATGCAGAACCAGAGAAGATAACCATTTGCTTTTACCAAAACCAAGAATATATACATCATTCTACTGCTCTTATTGGAATGTATACGTGAATAGAGATTATTGGGAAGAAAAAAAAACAATCAAACGCACGGGTATAATGCTTGAAAGTGTGACTTTGTGAGGGAAAAAAAATACGGTTTTGGAGAAGGAAAAAAGGAGGCTCAGGAATTGAACTAGGTACCTCTTGGATCGAAAAACTAAACTTTTTCACTAGGTTAGATAAGAGCATTCCTAACAGTCTCCTCAAATTTTTCTCTAAAAAAATTCATGAACAATGCACATTTTTTATTTTACCAATTCACGTTTCCAACAATTCTCTCTATTACCCTCCCTATTTTTAATAAAATATCATATATGGAATGAAAAAAAAAGTAGGGGAGAGAGAATTTAAAAAAAAGAAGGGAAAGGACATCAGATGGAGGGGGGGGAGAGTGAGAGAAAGAATAAAAAAAAATGCGTAGGTAGTGAATAGTGTCTCCCTAAATGGGAGATTTTTGGGAGGTATTGTAGCATTTTGTATTTTAGGGAGGGGTTTAGAGAGTCTCTTGGAGCTTAATTTTGGGGGTAATTTGGAACTGTATCTATTGTGCAAAACCATGTCGTTGATATTTTCGATACCTAATGTCTTTAGTTTCATGGCTTCGTGCATTGCACGAGTGTGATGCCCGTGTGTTCTTTAGCTTTGGTTTATATGATTTTCTTAGTTTAGTTAGATTTAAAAGAGGCGAAGACACTTATCAATCTAAATAAATAAGAAATTCCAATGTAGCGTTCACATACCTATCAGATTGACTCACACCTAATTTATACAGCACAAAGAAAAAGAAGAGAAATTATACCTGAAACACAATCATATAACCAAAGTGTATAAACAACTGGACTGGTTTATGCAGAGTACATAGCTTGAGAATTGGATGTCAAGTTGTTTCCTTCATCGATTTGTGGTTTCCTGTGCAATATCTAAGCCTCTCGTGTTTTGCTTGTTTATCCTTTGAGCTTAGGTTTTGAGGTGCTATTGTAAACTTCCGTTTTCCTTATTTAAGCCTGTTTTAATCGGATTTAAAATTCTTTAATTATTGTAAAAAAAAAAATGCCTATCGCACCAAGTAGCGCGACATATTCTACACACGACCTTTCTTGTGATACTTTAAGTAATGGAGTTTTCATTGTCATGTTTTTGGAACTAACCATGTGAGTTTTGTTTCCTTTGTTTTGGTGGTGGTTGAAAATACGTATGCACTTTAGAAATTATGTTTAGGTTGCTAGCTAGAGAATATTAGTTTGCTGCTGGCTGAAGAACAATTGGATTGCCTCTGAAAATACTCTTTCTTGCACACTAATTGGAAAAGTGTGGTAATTACGCATGCCTATGGTTGCTGGTTTCAATTTCTATCTGAGAGCATACAAAACAGTTTGTTGAATTGCATCAGTTATATTCAGGCTCTACTCGAATTGGACTTTCATTTAATTGCTTAACCAATACCTTGCATTTTATAAGCACCAACAAATTCCTTTCATCCAAACTTAAAACAAATCGTTTTCCAAAGTCCACGGGCATCACACTCGTGCTATTCACGAAGCGTTAAAAATAGTATATATATACAAACGCTCCCCTATCTAAACTCCCAGAATTTGCAAAAATCCAGACTTCTCACGCTGGCTATTGGATCTGATCCAATGACTAAGGAGAGAAACGGGTTAAAACATATCTCGCGGGTCAATGGGAACGGGTTAAATGGTTCCGGATTGTGAAAACGGGTCACTATAAAATCCCTCATCCACCCAATTACCACTCATTTCACACGGTTTCCAGAGAGAGGAGAGAAAGGGCGATTGAGAAGAAGCCAGACGAAGAAGACGACACCACTAGCACTCCACGACCTCAACCTCTCGATCTCCAGGTGTCTGTGTGTGTGTGTGTTCAGTTTATTTCGAAACCCTAGATTCGAACAAACGAATCCAACAAACCCTAGTTTTTGAAAGGGGAAATCGAGACCTTCGTGGTTCCTGGTTCGATTTCTCTCTTTCTTAATGTTTCTGTGTATGTGTGCACTAGTATGTTAGTCTCTTTGCTTTCACGGATTAGGGTTTTCAAAAACTAGGTTTTTTTTTTCAAAAAAGCATGAGTTCGGGCTTTAAGAAAGAAAAATTAGGGCTTTCAATTTTCATCCAATTTATTTTGTGGTGCTATTGGTGATTTTTTAGTTGACTAATGAGCCTTTTTGTGGTTGGTTTGACAATTTTACAAAAGAAACCATGGGCTGGAATCTGTTTGTCAGCACTTAGCTGGGCTTTGTTTCTAGAACCTCCAACAATTTTCGTATAAATATTTGTTCGGGCAAAAAGCAATATGGAAATAAAGTAGTTAGGGATGACAATCTCACCCGAACCGATGGGTAACCAAACCGTAACCATTTTTTTTTATCCGAGCCATAACCGAAATATTTCCTGTGGGTATGGGTATGGTATAGGATATGGGATAACCGAACGGGTTCGGTTCGGTTATGGTTTTAGCTAATAACTGAACCGATACCCGAACCGAATATATATATATATATATATATATATATATATATATATATATATATATATATATATATAGACACACACACACACACACACACAAACCGCTTCATATCTAAACTCCCAGAATTCGCAAAAATCCAGACTTCTCACGCTAGCCGTTGGATTTGATCCAACGGCTGAGGAGAGAAACGGGTTAGAACATATCTCACGGGTCAATGGGAATGGGTTAAATGGTTCCAAGTTGTGAAAACGGGTCACTATAAAATCCCTCATCCACCCGATTACCACTCATTTCACACAGTTTCCAGAGAGATGAGAGAAAGGGCGATCGAGAAGAAGCCAAACGAAGAAGACGACACCACCAGCACTCCACGACCTCAACCTCTCAATCTCCAGGTCTCGTCTCGTCTCTCTCTCTCTCTCTCTCTCTCTCTCTCTGTTCAGTTTATTTCGAAACCCTAGATTCGAACAAACGAATCCAACAACCCCTAGTTTTTGAAAGGGGAAATCGAGACCTTTGTGGTTCCTGGTTCGATTTCTCTCTCTCAACGTTTCTGTGTATGTGTGTGCTAGTATGTTAGTCTCTTTACTTTCATTAATTTCATGGATTAGGGTTTTCAAAAACTAGGTTTTTTTTTCAAAAAAGCATGAGTTCGGGATTTAAGAAAGAAAAATTAGGGCTTTCAATTTTCATCCATTTTATTTTGTGGTGCTATTGGTTGTTTTTTTAATTTCAAGCTATCCTCTATCCTCTTTGATCTTAACTTGAGTAAAAGCTTCTATTTTGACAGGGTGAGAATTTTAAACTTAACTTGCTAGATTGTTAAAGCTAAGATACATTGGTTTTTGTTGGAAGCTGATTGCTTACCCTTCAAACTGTCATTGGCAAACTAAGGTGAGTCTCTCTTTCACATGTTCCATGGTCTGTCTTTCTTGGCATTTTGTTGACTACTGGGTTTTACAATTATTATTTGTTTGGTTTTTTAGAATGCAGTCTATGGAAGATATAGAAATAGTCTCACCGTCAACATTTGTCCATTGTGAATCATCTACTAATTCTTCTGAACAAGTTTACATTCCTCAAGTTAGAGATGACGTGATTTCGAAATTGGGCAACATTTTGACAATTTAGATATGGCTCATAAGTTTTACAACACTTATGCTAAAGAATCTGGGTTTAGGACATGAATTAATTCTAGCAAGAAGAATAGGCAAGATGAAGTTGAAATTATGCAAATGAACAACAAGTCTTGGGGGTGAATAGGACTACCAACTAAAAATCAAGTAACACAAAGTGATGGTTTATCACCCAAATTCCATGACAAAACAATCAAACCAACAAGTTCAATGGAGTTAATTAAAGGCAAGAAAACAAGAACACACGATATACGTGGAAACTACTTAGGGTCTAATACCCTAAGCATAAAACCACGGCCTTACACTACTTCTATTCCACAAATCAAAAGGTTTACAAGAGATGAAATACAAGGAATTTACCCAAAGCTCCTAGCTTTTCCTAGCTCCACCTCTTGATATAGCACTCCGTGCTCCTTCTTGATTCCATGGACACCACAAGAGTCACTATCTCAATCTCCGCTTTAATACGACTTCGGTTCACCCGGCCAAGTAGATTCCAAGGCATGCAATCATGACTAAATGATATAGATTGAATTTTTGGAAAAGTTTTTGGATGACCACCTCCCACTAGAACCGATCCATGGAAAGGAAAACACTAGAAGGAAGAAAGATGATTAGGAGATACCCAAATCATCTCAAGAAGAGAGAAACTCAAAAAGGGGAAAATACTGCAAATGGGGAGCACTTTCTCTCTCTAAAAATGGTTGATGTTCTCTCAAGTGTTTATGTGAAAATGAGTGAAAAATGCCTTTTATAGCTCACATTTTCGTGCTCCCCAATTCAACCAATCAAAACAAGACATTAGGCCACTTAAAGAGTCTGCCAGACCCATGTAGACGTGCGCAGACGCATCGTCAAGATGTAGACACTTGGCACAATATCAACAGACAAAGCCAGACACGTGTAGTGCGTGCCAACGCAATAAGCTCAAAGCTAAAACTTAATGCCTAACTCATCTAAAATGTAAGATCCGAATTAAGCATTAATAAGCTAACCTAATGCACATCAAAACATGTTATTTTGAATGGCCTCAATGCACAAATAATATGCAAAGGTATACCTCATTGGATAGAGCTTCGGAGTACTTGACTTAGTCATGGCTTGATCATGAAGCTTAAACTACTTGAATGGAGCATCTAGACACACCCCTAAGCACTCTAACTCCCAAAACCCCAATAACCAAATTACAGACTCCGAAAGGCTTGACATAACCCAAAAAATGCCAATAATCCTAACAGAAGTCATTAGGAAAGAGTATTGTTGTTACAAAGAAGGGACGAGAAAAACTAATGCAAACAATGTTGAACCCACTGTACAGAGATGGGGGTTTATTAGAGAGGGTTGTGCTGCAAAAATGTCAATTGCAAAAGACAAGTCAAGTAAGGGTTTCGTTGTTTCCCAATTTTTGGAGGGTCAAAACCACCCTCTTACAACTCCAAGGAGGGTGCATTTGTTGCATTCTCACCGGGGAGTGTCACTTGCCAAGATAGCTTTAACACAACAACTTTCTGCTGCAAATGTTCCAACATGCCAACAAATGGCTATTCTTGAGTTGGATGCCAGAGGGCTTGCAAATGTTGGATGTTTACAACAAGATCGTATAAATGCTGAAAGAGATAGGAGAAAAGTGTTATTGGGTCAAGATGACAATATGTTGTGTGAGTATTTTGACTGTGAAGAGAAAAATAATCCTGGTTTTAGATATGCAGTAAGAAAATATAATGATGAAAGGTTGACTCATTGTTTTTGGGTTGATGCAACCTGTAGAACGTCATATCAGTCTTTTGGGGATGTGGTGATCTTTGACACAACTTACAACACAAACTGATATCAAATTATCTTCGCACCCATCTTAGGGGTTAACCACCATGGGCAGTCAACTTTGTTTGGTTGTGCATTCTTAAATCATGAAAATGTTGAAACTTTTGAGTGGCTTATCAGGGTATGGTTGGAAGCGATGCCAGGACCCCCTCCCAAAATGCTCATTATTGATCAAGATCCGGCAATGAAGGTAGAAGTTCAAAATACTCTTATTAATACACATCATAGGTATTGCATTTGGCATATAGTGAACAAATTTTCTGAAAAAATAGGTGCATTGGCCTATAAACAATATTATGATGAGTTCAAACATTGTATATGGAAGTCCGAAAGCCTAGAAGAGTTTGAAGCAAGATGGGTAGATGTTGTACAAAAAGCTAATTTGGAGACCAATGAATTGTTACACGGGTTGTTCAAAATTCGTGATAGATGGTTTCCAATCTACATGAAACACATTTTCTCTGCCCATATGACAGTAGTCAAAAAGCAGAAAAAACTCATGCTTTCTTCAAGAGTTATGTGTCTAGTCAAAATTCATTGTGGGATTTCATTACTCGATTCACGAATATGGCATAATGAGTTGGATTTGGACCATAAAGATATTAATGAGAAGCCACTCTTGAAAACCATGTGGGTCATGGAGTTGACATTGAGGGACTTGTATAAACGGAACATTTTTTGCAAGTTTCAAGATGAACTTTTTTTAAATAGTGTGTATGTAGTGAGGAAAACACTTGAGGATGAACATCGGTGTTTATACAATGTTTAGAGGGATATGGAGAATGCTCCAAAGGGCCGTCAATTGTCGGTAGACAAGTCATCAGCCAATGTATGTTGTAGTTGTCAGATGCTTGAAAGTGATGGTATTCCTTGTTGGCACATGTTAGCGTACTTCACTACCATGCAAATTAGAAAACTACCTAACCAGTACATCTTACAGAGGTGGACACAATCAGCAAAAGCTGGGAGAGTTAGAGAAAACTTGGCAGGGGAGTTGAAAGAAATATGTGACACTGCTTTGGTAGTGAGGCGAAGTAAGATTTTCAAACGTGCTTCTAATGTCGTTGAAGATGCCGTATTAACTGAAGCAGGAACTAAAATTATGGATGAAGCTTTGGAATTTGCTAAAAAGAAGCTCACAACTTTGAAAATTAGAAGCAATGATGGGGATGGGGATGCGGAAGGGAGTGCTATTGATGTGACTACTCTAGCAAGCCAACATTTCCATAAAGAACCACTCCTAGTGAGGTCAAAGGATTGTGGCAAATGGATGATGGGAGGGAAAGAGAAGACAGTCAAGAAGGCAAGGCGTTGCAATGGTTGTGAGTTAATGGGACAGTCACACGACAAAAGAAATTGTCCGAAACTTTTGGGCCTATAAGTGCATCAAAATTTCTCTCATTTGTAATTTATATTTACTTGTTCAAACGTTTATTGTTGTATTTGTTTGTCTCAGTTCTTTGCAAGATGTTAGGTTTGATGATGACAATGATGATGGCAATGACAATGGTGACGACGGCAACAACATATACTCTAACAATGATTGTAAGTGTTTTTCAAAAAAAACAGTTGAATTCGTGTTTAAGCCATATTATGACCTTTCCGTGTTTCAGGATGGGAAAGCAGCTTGTGACAATGTGGAAATGAAGATGAGTAGTTCTGAGTTTAGTAGTCGTGACTTTGAGTAGTTCCTGGATTAGTACTTCTGAACAATTCTGCATTTAGTCACTCGAATTTGAAGAATTCTATTGGAACAATATGTATTCTTTAGTTTGAATGTGTTTTTATTAGTGCTATGACTTTTGGATCTGTTATGACTTTTGGAATTTGCTCACTGTTGCTCAGATTTGGTGACTGGAATTTATTAGTGCTCATTGTATTTAGTCACTGAAAGATGTTGGTAGTCTGCTGGAAATGTTCAATGTATGTGTAGAGTTCTGGAACCTGTATGTCTATGAATATTGTATTTTGTCAATTGGAAGTGGTCATTGCTATATGTCCACTGTTGTCAACTGGCTATAGATGGTCATTGTATTTTGTTGTCACTGGAACCTGATTGAAAATGTCCACTGGAAATGATCACTGCTATATGTGGCTATTATGTTAAGTTAGCGGTTAACATGAATTAGTTTGTGTGAGTACGTGGCTTTGAGGATGGTTGACAGTAGAAGTGGCATTGTTCCATTGTTCTAGTCCATTGTTCCCAACACCAGATATGTGCACAAGCATTTGATACTTGCCAATAAGTTTGTTTGATGGGGCCTGGAAAAAAGAGTTATATAAAGGTGTCCGAAATTGAGCTTCAAAGCATTTGATTCTTGTCTTTTGTGAACTAAAACCTATGACTCATTTGTAGTGTATGTATTGTCACTCATTCAGCTAGAAGTGTGGAAGCCAACAATACATGCAAGACAATAAAATTATTAATGGCTCAATCCCATGCATTTCTTTGTATTACTATATGGCTTTTGCTTAAAACTCCCAAAAAGTATAGCAACACATAGCTCTTTGCTCCCCTTGAATTATTCTATTCCATCACCAAAAATTCAACTAAACATGCGAGTTTCCAAAATACCCAATTTCCATCCTGAAATCCCCAAATTCACAAATGAAAGTTCTGAGTATCCCAACAGGTTGTGCTAAACTGAATATAGATTCATCAAAAATTGGAAGAAAAACAGTGAAAAACAGTGAGCTTTTCAGTGAAAGCATTTCCAGTGAGCATTTCAGATCAAGCATTTCCAGTGAGCATTTCAAAGCAAGCATTTCTGGTGAGCATTTCCAGTGATGAGAATAAAAAAATTAGAACCGTAGTGTACCATAATTTTACTTTCAAATTAAACTACTACATTACTATCATTGATGATAATAACATTATGACACAAAACCAAATAATTCAACGACAAATCTTACTTAACAGTTCCCAAAAGGACAATCAAATACATTTACGACTTCATGGCAAATATTTGTCATTTCTAACAATTTCAGTCTTCCTTGTTAACCACAAGATGATGCATAAGCATAGAAGAAACAAGCACTTCCATTTGTACATGACCACTACACCTTCTACTGCCGTCAACTTCTTCTTCAGCTTCTTACTCTCTTTCAGTAATTCTTGCACAACATTTTCCCTTTATTGACACTTCAAATGTAGAGCATGTTTTTCACTTTCTAAAGCCTCAAATTTGTCCTCAATTTGTTTCAATTTAGGGTCTAGGTCAATCCAGTAAAAGTACTTGCAATTTTTTTCCCTTTCTGCGATACCATAAGAATCAAATTAAAAAGAATACTTTATTACGTAATTAGCATTCAACTTTAACAAACGTAATTTATGACCACATAGTTGCCACAGCCCAAAAATCTCCTTCCCGGATTTTCTTTAGTCTTTGACTTCCTCATGGGGGAGGACTTCCCACAATTGCAAGTGGGGTATTCAATCTGGAAGGTTGAAGAGGCAGAGGAGGATGACGGCATGGCTTCACGCAATCTGTTTGCTCCAAAATTTGCTTAATCAATTATATTCAAGTCTAACAAAACTCATTCTTAGCAATATTCACTTCATAAGCATTGATAGTATAACTTGTGACAGTTTTGCATCTAAAACAGAAAGTTTCCTATTGTAAATCAACACACATAGTAGAAGAAACAACGAAAACAATCATACAAAAGATATTGAGCATAAGAAGCTTATACTATGTCAGACATGTAGTCTTCATACAAAAGATATGCTCAAATTAGCACAAGCATACATTTTTGGTAAAAGATATGCATATCCTGATAGTGTTCATTTCAGATACGGGGACCATTGAGCCACAAAATGACAATGCAAGGTTTAATTACGATATTGAACTGGGCCTTGAAATCCCCTACTTACTTCATAATCTTAAAAGGAAAATTCAAGCAATCAAGCCATAACTTAAGTCTTAAAAAACAAAGCCAAGCCCCAATTCAAGCAATCAAGCTACCTCGAAACACCCTAATTTATTCAACAAAAGCATGTAGTCCTAATTTATCAAACATATCAATCTAAAGACGCATTATATATTGGCAATACAGGAACCTAGTTCTAAATCAAGATCAAACCACAAAAATGAGTAGAGTTTGGGTTTTTTATATACATACATATACATATATTCATAAAGGGTGGGGAATCACATCAAATGTTTTTCAAATTTTCAAAAAAAAATTTCCAAATATTTTTTTCAAAATTTCGTAGATCTGCTTTTAAACGGGCTCTACAAAAGAAGGCTTCTTGTATACAGACAAGGCGTGTGTGTGTGTGTGTGAGAGAGAGAGAGAGAGAGAGAGAGAGAGAGAGAGGGAGGGAGGGAGGGAGGGAGGGAGGGGAGAGAGACCTATCGGCGAGAGACCTTTTTCATCGTTCGTCGTTTGTCTAGGATTTCAACCTGTGACAAAAAAGTTGGGGTTTTTTTCAAAATAAACGAAACAGAGACAAACGAAAGAGAGAAGAAGTCAAATGGAATCAGAGACAAATGAAAAGTTAGGGTTTCTTGTTCCCTTTGCTCAATCTAGGGTTTTTTGAAATCTAGGGTTTCGATTTTTGAAATAAACCGAACAAAGAGAAAGAAAGAGCCAGAGGGAGAGAGAGAGACGAGACGAGACCTGGAGATCAAGAGGTTGAGGTCGTGGAGTGCTGGTGGTGTCATCTTCTTCGTTCGGCTTCTTCTCGATCGCCCTTTCTCTGGAAACCGTGTGAAATGAGTGGTAATCGGGTGGATGAGGGATTTTATAGTGACCCATTTTCACAACCCGAAACCATTTAACCCATTCCCATTGACCTGCGAGATATGTTTTAACCCGTTTCTCTCCTCAGCCTTTGGATTAGATCCAACGACTAGCGTGAGAAGTCTGGATTTTTGCAAATTCTGGGAGTCTGAACCGCTCAATGTGTTTAAAACATGTTTTCCATGGCCAACGCGAGGAATCACAAAAAAGAAAAACCCGAAAGGGCTTCATCCGAGCGATTTTTTCATAATAACCGTACAGATATAATTTATCAAAAAATGCTCGAATGAACCCCTTTCGAGTATTTTTTTGGATGAATCCTCGCAATAGCCCTTAAAAGCATATTTTAAACACATTGAGTAATTCTGATCGTCGAGATTCAATCCCGATCCATGAGGTCTGCAAATTACGAGTTTAAGGGAGTCCTTAGTAGAACGAGATTCTCTCTCTCTCTCTCTCTCTCTCTCTCTCTATATATATATATATATATATATATATATATATATATAATATTGGTGTTAATTAATTTGTACATTGATGGCTGATGCAATACAACCCATTGACCACTCAAAGTACAACACGACCCATTCTTTTTTCTTTTTTTTCTTCTCGAAAAGTAAGTCCATAAGTCCATTATACTCCCACAACTTTTTACCACAAAAAACAAAGGGTCATATTCTCTCTCTTACTCCAGATCTGAAAATCAAAAACCCATCTCTACCTAACTACCCATCTCCCATCCTCCGCCGCAGTTCCATACCCCACAGTTCCACACCCCGCACGTTCTCCCAGTCCTAGAGATGTAGACTCTTTCGTCGTCACTCGCACACCTCCCCCTCCATTTCTTCGATGTTGCATGGATTTTCCATTTATACAAATACACATCTATAGCGAGAGAAGGACGTGGAGGAAGCCATGGGCCGCTCGTGGAAGAGGAAAAGTGGCTCTCCGATCGTAATAGCAATCATCTTCATCGGTTTGTTTTTGTTTGCTTACAGATCTAAAACATTTATTTCTAATTGATGTTGTTTTCTGAGCTTTGTATGTTTGGTCTGTGAGATTATTTGGGTACCCATTCGGTTTGGGGAATACCCGAACCCCGTTCGGTTCGGTTGTGGTTTCATTTTCCTTTACCTGTTCGGGTTTCGGTTCAGGTATAGGTATCCATTCAGTTTCAGGGATCGGGTTCGGTTATGGCGATACCTGAACCGATCCGCCCCATTGCCATCCCTAGTCTCGGTATTGTGATTAATTTATTTATTGCACCTGACTGCCTGTTTGGGCCCCCATCTTTGCTGTTGTAGCAATTTTATATATGGGAAAATGACCAAAACATGGTGGTTAGGGCAAATAATATCAAAAACATAGGCAAGGTTTGGCAAATGACCAAAACATGGCAAGGAAAAAAAAATTACGCATACATGGTAAGTTTCCCTTGCACTGCCAAAAATACCCCCAACTCCATCTCCCATTGTCATCCTCCTCCCCACGACCCATTTCTCAGATCCATCTCTTTCTCTGCAAGAGAACAACTTCCCTTGTATTTTTTCCCCCAAATCAAGCCAAACCCATTGTCCTCCCCAAATCGTTCATCCCTCTCTCTCTATGCACAAACTAAAACTTTGCCCACTCTCTCCCTCTTGTTCTCTCCCCCCATCAAGCCCAAACACATGCACGCTAGAGGAAAGCACAAAGAATGGTGGGATTCAAAGGTACCGCTGGCACCAATTAAGCACTAGCACTACCACCATCCAACTGAGGCTTCGTCATCTCGAAGCCCTATGGCTTGTCTGACTCGACCATAACTACGTAAGTTGAATAATTAAACTCTCAAATTTCATACTTGATTCCATTTGGAGTTTGGATTCAACAATCTGTTCCTAGGGTTTTCCATCAAATGCTATAAAAACCAAGGGATTCAAAATGGACGCAAAAAATGGATCCTCGTAGCGATCTGTCCGGTAATGAGTCGTGACTCTCAGTGATTTACAGCAAGGATTTTGAATGTTTATTTTTTTATTCGAATAATGAGCACACTTGCGTACTAAAATTCTAGTTGCTTTGTGGACACAAAAAAGAAACTATATGATGTCAATATCTTTGTTGTTGTTGACTGTGATGTTGCCACTTATATTCTTGTGACGTGTTTCAAAATGGGTCTTTCAAAATGTTGTGTCCCTCCTACCACGGAATGGTAATGAGTTGAAGTGATTGTCACCTTGATTTGTAAGTTGTTTTGTTTACTTTATACAATTTCACTTGTTGTGTGCTGCTGGTTTCATTGTGGTATGGAAGGAAATCAAACAACAAAGTTAGTAAAACATGGACATGGGTTCTGCACCCCATGTGTTCAATGAAATGCTTGTGAGAAGAGTGGAACTTAAACATAACTTCCTTGGGGATTTCACCAGAGAAACCATTGTCCTAAGGTCTTCTTGTGGTCTCTCTGTCAAATTGGTCAGGTGTAACAAGTTTCAAGTGTCTAGTTTAGGTGTTATATTGTTGTCAAAGGGTGTCATTTATTTATATGCAAGGTGCACAATTTTTTAATACAAGGAGCAAATATTGTTTTTCTGATACAAAAAGTGGAATTGAGAAAGAACATTGACAACCCAATGGTCCTTATTCCGGTGCAATATTATTCTCAAAAAGTGTCATTTTGTTTCACGTAAGATACACAATTTGCTAATACAACGAGCAAGTGTTGTTTTCCTATACAAAAAGTGGAATTGAGACAAAACATTGGCAACCCAGTGGTCCTTATTTAGGTGCAATATTATTGTCAAATGGTGCAATTTTTTTACACGTAAGGTGCACAATTTGTTAATACAAGGAGCAAATGTTGCTTTCCTATTACAAAAAGTGGGATTGAGAAAGCATATTGGCAACCCAATGGTCTTTATTCCGGTGCAATATTATTGTCAAAAAGTGTCATTTTGTTTCACATAAAGTGCACAATTTGTTAATATAACGAGCAAATGTTGTTTTCCTAATATAAAAAGTGGAATTGAGACAAAACATTGGCAACCCAAGGGTCCTTATTTAGGTGCAATATTATTGTCCAAGGGTGCCTTTTTTTTCCACATAAGATGCACAATTTGTTAATACAAAGAGAAAATATTGCTTTCCTAATACAAAAAGTGGGATTGAGAAAGGAAATTGGCAACCCAATAGTCCTTGTTCCGGTGCAACATTATTGTCAAATGGTGCCATTTTGTTGCACGTAAGATGCACAATTTACTTTCAAGGTGAGTGCAAATCTTTTATTGCAAGGTGCAATGGTTTTTATTTATAGTGCAATGTTGTTGTATGCACGGTGCAATTTTGAGATTACCCGTCCAAAACGATTTGATTTGATCTCATACTGGCAAGACAAACTGAACTAACACGAGTGCAATTCTTTTATTGGAAGGTGCAAAAGTTTTTCATTCACAGTGCAATGTTGTTACATGCACGGTGCAACTTTGGGCAGCTAATATTTCTAGGAACAATGGGAAGGAGGTGTGTGTGTTGAGCTTAAAAAATAAGAAGGGTATTTTGGACCTATAATTTGTTGGTACCATTTATGTGGAATTAATTTTTTCCTTATCATATATTCGGTCATTTTGAAAAACCTTAGTAATTGGTATTATTAGTTTTAAAACCATTTATTGGTCATTTTTCCTTTATATATATAGGCTAATGATTTGATTTTCACATGTTTATTAGGCTCTGTTTGTGAAGGAAATTAAAGAGAAAATGAGAGGAAATTTTAATGGCCATGCAATTTTTTATATTATTTCCTCTTTTTTTTAACCAAACAAAGGAAGGTAAAATCTAAAAATGTTCTCTTCCTTTCCCTAAGATCCAAACAGAGCCTTAATTCATTTTTTTCTCTCTCCCCAGAGTGATACTATTATATGAAATCTCTATAGCTTATTACTCCTTGTTCTAGAGGATTTTAATGCAATTTTAAAAAATAGAGAAAAAAAATGAGTGCACGTGGGAGTGGAAAAATCATTTTTCATTTCATCTAATTTTCAATATTGATTATTCCTATTTTATTTGTGCAATGTCAATGCTCTAGATACTGAATGAAAGAAGCATGGTAATGTGCACATAAATCAAAATGATTCTTGGGTCTGCCCTCTCTGATGCATTTTGGTTTTGATTTAAGGGCATGATTCCGCTGCAAACTCGACGGTATAGGAGGACCACTGTTTCAGTGGTATTCCGTGAGCAGCCACTTTGTGCATTTATTGCCAAAAGTTAGGTCTGTCTCTTATCCATTCCCCACCCATACCCCCAATTATTGGGGAATAAATGGGTTATGTTATTGTTGTGTTGTATTATTCCTATTTGAAGAAAGGGTGTATACAACAAAGAGCTTCTGTTGTAAACCATGATCTTATTGTATCTCCTAACAGGTCAAAGGGATGACTAGTAAATTTTGTAGCTGTTGTGAATTTTGAACTTTGCTGAGAAATGATAATCAATGTTAGGAGGGAGTTATTGATAAATAAATAATAATGCTATGGTGACCAATTTGTTACCATGCATCGATGGTATGAGCCCAATTATTATGTTTTTTTACCAATAATGAACCCAACTTATGTTTTTTTACCAATAATGAACCCAACTTATGTTTTTTGCCATGTTTTTTTACCAATGCCAGAATGACAATTGAGGTATCATATGGATGGTCCATTCACTGTAACGTACATTGCTCAAAAAAAAAAAAAAAAGGGTTAGAGGTAGGATGGCCAAGTTAAGGACACAGCTGTCTCTTCAGAGACATCCGATAAAATTGGAACAATACAGAGAAAGACATGGCTCCTGTCCAGTATTTTGAAGGATTGGGTTCAATTCCGACCCAAGACAATGAGAAACACTATTCATCTTCTAGGTTGTGCTAGGAAGATTAATTACGTGAAAGACTTGAAATCAATTTAAACAACCCCGAAGGAGTTGGCCTCTTAGTAAAAACTTGAGACTTTGATTTTGCTTCATTCTAAGATTTCAAGTCCAAAACCTCCTTTTGAGTTAGTCCACACAGGTCATTGCTAAGGTTTTAGTTGCAACCCCTGCTAGTGATGTGGAATTGGTACTCTTAAGGTTAATCGAGATGCAAATAAATTCCCCCGGACACTTAAGTTATCAAACCAGACACCGTTAGTTTTGCCTGTTGTGAACACAACACATTTGTACGATGGTTCATACACCATTAATAAGGTTTTTAATAAAAAAAAAACTTGGTCTATTTGTTTTCCCTACAAATATTGTTTCTTTGTGAACTTATTGATACCCTATCAAAATGACTTTTTTAGGACCATCAGTTTCGTTTAGATCATTGTATTGCAACCTCCGTGGTCCCACAATCCTTGAGGACTGGGGTCCGGACAAGGCGCAATTATTGTTTGCTCACTTTGTACTCTAAAATTCTTTTTTTTTTTTACCAAATTTGTACGGGTTCCACCAACAAGTGTATAATTTCCATACAAATATGTAGTAGAAAAGGTCCCGAAAGCACCATGTGACAGCGATTTGAATAACCATACGTAAAATTGAGACCGAAATTGATTATCAAAGTCCAAGTAAAGGTTGTCACATATCTAACCGTAAACTAGAAGTTCTTAAGTGGAACTTTTAGCTGACAACTCCGCACCCTTGTAATGAAATTTTAAGGGTTTTCCAAGAGCTCCTTGCACAAATGTGATTGATTCACATTGGTGGAACCCCTAATTTTTGTGTAACACTTTAACCTAATATCATATAGCATAACATGTAACACGTTTCCTCCAAGAAATGTTCTTGAATAATTTTTGCTCGTATCTCGTTTGGTATCACAAAAGCGTACATCATAATTTGGAATCAATTACAATCGTATACCCCAAATACAGATACACGACTAGGCAGGAAGGGACGAACGCCTATTCGAATTTTAAAAAAATCTCCTTCCGTTGGAGAGAATTTCTTTCTAAGGCTTGGTTTTCTATTTGCTAAAATGGAAATCTCATAAAATCAAGTGATTGATTTTAAGAATGAAAGGAGGAGGTGATTTTTTTATACAATGAATCCTGACTGTGATGCAGATTCATTTTAGAGATAAAATCACCTTCCTTCATTTCATTTCTAAAATCACCTAGTTGATTTTAACAAATGTCTATTTTAAAAAATGAAAAACCAAGTCTAAGTCTACAAATTATATAGCTTCGCCCTCCCTAAAGTTTGACATGTTTGGTGCAAATGGTTTTCATCAAGCATTGTCCCTTCATAAAGTTAAAACCATGTGCTCGCTCTTACCTAACATCCAACATGAAATCATGACTGGTACCCTGACTGCATGGGTTGGTCAAGTGGTGTTGGCTCGGACCATAGGGATTTGTTCCCTCCTCAGCTTTCACATTTAATTTCCCTTAGCAGCAACTCTTTGGGTCACTTCACTCCCATTTATAAGTATATTAAACAGCTATTGAATGGGCTGTAAGGATTAGTTAAATGTGTGCAAGCTAGCCCGATACACCTTGCATTATCAAAAGAAAGAAAGAAAGAAAGAAACCATGACTACGTGGGTCATTAAGCATCACATATACACCAGCAAAAGTAAGTGCAATCCATACCTCTGTGTCTATGTAGGCAATGCAGTTCGCATATGATCAAGAGCGAAGCTAGAAATTTTACTATATATGGGCGAGATTTTTTTAAAGATATTTTGTAGGAGCAAGCCTATATGATTCGTAAGAAAATTTATTTTTTTTGTATATAAAACTAGAGGTTTTTTTCCCTTTACAGAAACGACTGCCCTTACTGACTCCTCCGTGACTATATCCCTCCATGTGATAATGAGACAGTCCATTGATTCAAATGTCAGAATAAGATCTAGTGGGCCATAACAAACAGACAAGATGAGATTCGAACTTGCATATATTTCTGTTGTCATGGTTACACCAGCTTTGATTCAAGATCGGTACTGATGTGTAATGGTTAAATCCAAAATTAAGTTGAAGTCCTCCAATTTGAAGTCCACCCAATCAAGATTGAAGCAATTTAATCCGAAATACAGTCCAAGCTTTCGGCTTACAGATAAGGATCTCATTTGGAATCTGAGATAAGATGAGATTGAAAATTGTGGAGTTGATATGATGGCCCAAGTGACATGAATTGATTGGAAAAGCCCTGTAATCAAACTATGGTTTGCAGCAATGAAGTTGATTGATCATTTCGTGTGGCTAAATACTAACAAAAAGAACCTGTGGATGTTGATTTCCTGCTAAACCTAAAAGGCATTGTCCTGTCATTAACGTAAAATGGATAAACATTAACAGAACATATGGTTAGAAGGATCCTTTATGTAGAAAAATCAAGCATCCTAAGGACTTTCATGGTGTATATAATGAGATATTGTTCAGCCTTGAGTCTTGTGAGGCTGGAATTTCACGTAGCGGTAAGGTTACTATATCATGACCACGGCTTGACGGATCGCGTCCATCTAGCCCTTTCCGAATTCTTCCACTGACGTGAGTCTAATACGTTGGGTGGTTGCAACCGACATCAAGTTCTTGTAAGCCATATTGGAATTTGTACAAAGAGAAATGAAAAGATAACGAAATAAGAAGTTAAATATATGAGTAGTTCCCTACCATTTTTCTTTCATGGTAATTTCCTCCAAACCATTAAATTTCCTAGACAACTCTTCCATGGATGTACAAATTATAAGGGGCATTTAACACATACCCGTAATGTTACGAACGAGTAGAAGTCAAGTACGGGGCTATTTTGAGGAGAAGATATTGAAGAGGGAACGAACAGTCAATCCGCAATACTAATATTCCCTTGCAATGTGAAAACCACTGCAATGTCACATTCTGTGACTGCATGAAACTGTTCTTATTAGCATGTGGTAAAACAAGGCATCCACAAAATCCTACTCAGTAGAGATCGACATCAAAGGGTCTGTTTTTTTTTTTTTTTTTTGAACAGAACATCAAAGGGTCTGTTTAAACACGGTAATTATCATGGTTTGGTCAAGCATCAACCCGGAATTATTGAAAGGAATATCCTTAGAAAGTGGGGAAAAAAAGCCAAACAACGTGGTGGTCCCTCTTTGTTTAATCCTTATCTATCATCCTGTCTTGGGTTCTTTGGTGGGTTCTCCACTTTGCAAGGGTCACTGCCCATGCTTTGGTTTCTTCAAGGACTCATTCCTGGGTCCATTTCCTCTCTACCCCATTTCGAAAGTCGAAACCAACCCCCATTTTTCAACCAACCATTTTTCTCACGAAGAAAAACTACTATAGAAAGAGATGCCCAATGAATAGCAACTCTATCTTCTTGTCACTATTAAACCCTGGCCTCGTTTGTTTGGTGGGATTTGAGAGTGGGATTTGGGGGTGGGACCCAAAATCCCATGTTTGTTATCCTTATCGGAGTTGGGATTTCATAGCAATTTTTATCCCTATACGTACGGGATATAAAATCCCATGGGGGAGGTGGGACTTGGATGAGATTTTCCCCTATTGGTCTTGTTCTATAACAAAAAAGTACTTTCCAAGAGCTACATCCCGTTGAACACAAACACCGGATATAGATTTTCTCCATCCGTTGATGTCTTGATCAATATCTCAATGATTTCGTATTCCACCCATATTCCAAGGGATTTCATATTTCATTCATTTGTCTCTGGTCAAATGAACGAGGTTGGATTCTAGAACCTGATAAGGGAGTCTTAGATGGCCGCAAAGGAGGACATTCCCAGACTCTGCCTCAAAACCGTTTCAGCCCCTCTAACCGGTTACTTTTGGAATTAGACAACTTTTGTACGAAGTAAAAATGGGGAACAAACAACTTATCCACGGTGAAGAGAATAGAAGACTTCTACATAACTTTGTATTTCTAAGTATATGCAGCAGTATTTTCTCTTTGCGAAATTGAAATTCCTACTAAAACCTTGCATACGACGACGGGGAAGGAGATGCTGAAGATCGACTTAGCTGCCCAGGGTGGACCATCACGGCGCTATCTAGTGGGCCAACTCGTTTGCTCATGTGCATTTACAACTGAAGCTGCAGTTTTTCCAAACAATTTCAGACAGGTAAAAGCGGCTGCTTGCTCCAGTTGTTATCAATACAGAAAAGGACTAACAAAAACTCACTCTGAATCATTTCCAAAAACCATGGTTTTCCAAATTTATAATCACTCATGCGGTGGGCTAACGTCATCAAAATTAGATCCACAGCATACCAGGCAAAACTTTAGAACATCTGAAAATTCAGAAGAGTTAATCCCTGCGCTAAAAAAGAGTTTTTATAGTACATAATTTGTTTTCCCATAATGAGTTCTTTTATTTTTAGTCAAAACCACAACCACTCTAGCTTGTAATTTTCAAAAGGACATTGAGTGGATGAATCAAGTCGTCACCTACTGTCATGTTTACAATGCAGGACATGGGACCGGAACACCAGCAAAAAGTAAATGCAAATCCAAGTCTCAGCGAAGGTTCATTGGGATTAAGTTCAAGTCCCTGTATGCCGAAACGGGTTCTGTGGGCCAATCTGAGTTGTACAATGACCCAGGAGGAGGGATTGGGTGGTCATCACTCACGTGCATGCACTCTATTTGCTCCTACAAGGGAATATGATATTTTTTTAAGGCAGAAAAAAAAAAAAAAGAAAAAGAAAAGAGGAAAGGAAGCAAAACAAGAGAGAGAGAGAGAGAGAGAGAGAGAGAGAGAGAGAGAGAGAGAGAGAGAGAGGTGGGGACTGTGTATGTGACAAAACTGATCTTGATATGCCACCAACAGAAACCGAAATCACCACATCTACCCATACCAGAGTAAAATAAAAAGAGAACTTTTTGCTGCACCTTAATAGAGCAAGACTATAAAAGAGAAAAATGGTAAAAATCTCCTTTTCAACAGTTTAGGCCAACATTCCTCTCTACTTTTATCCAGTTCACAACTAATATAACCCACAACACCCCTTTCTCTCTCTCTCTCTCTCACATCTGCAACCTTGAACGGTCCGTGTTCACCCCACCTCGTAAGTTCAACTCAAGTCATACTATGAGGTGGTAGTGTCTGCTTCTTTTGGATCTGTTTTTTGCATAAAAAGAAATTCATCTATGGCATTTTAATGAAAGACTTCAAGTGGGTATCGAGTAACTTGGCACTTACGTAAAACTCTGTTTTACATCTTAATTTGCTTGGAATTCTGGCTCCAATTACGGATGTTCTCTTTGCCAAGTATGGGTTTCTTCATGTCCAAACACGGTCTTTGCTAATGCATTCCAAGTTTTTTTCACTCTTTCCAGCGAAGGACAAGAATGGACAAACAAGTACTCTTCCAAGTGCATGAAGGATAAGGATCTTAAGATCTTGGACGAGAGATTACCTCCCTGAGAGTTGCAATGCCGGTTCCTCTTGCTCCGTATCCGACACCTACTGTACCCGTAACAACACCTGCTGCAAATGGTAATTTACTCAATTCTGTACTTGTTTTATCCTACAAAGAATCTAGAATTCTTTTTACTGCTGAATTGCAAAGTGGGTAACAGAAATTTATGGAAGTTCTGTTGTGAACTTACCACTACTTGGAGATCATATATTTATAAGATTGAGGTTCTGATTTCTTTTCTCCCTTCTTCGCAACCTTGGTAGAGTCCATCATTCAACTACGACACAAGCATGAAAAGACAATCTTTAACCAATCCCAAATTCAAGAGAATACAACACTAGAAGATAGCAAAACCACCCTCTGTTAGATAGCTCGATATGCATTATTGGGCCCATCTTCTAACAGCTTAAGCTTTTGGGACTACAAGTAACTTAACATGGTATCAGAGATCAAGTTGCAAAAAGTCTTGGGTTCAAGTCTCTCTATACGCCTTTTTTCCGTGTTTGCATTCTATCGCCATATGTATGGGTGATTGATCTCTATGTGCAAGACGAAATAACACCTGTGGGACTACTAGTAACTTAACACCATCAACCTCTAATGCAAAATGCTAAAACAACTTCAGTTGAGTAACTTAAAATTGGATACATGAGAAGATAGTCAATTATCAAGGAATGGTCTGGTCGGCAGAGTTCACAACAATATTTCCGCTCAATGGCTCACCAATGTAGTCTCATCAACAAATAACTCACCAAGGCAGGGCCGTGTTATGAATCACTTCTTTTGTCATGGATCTACTGATAAGAAAAGCAATTCTGATAATCAGGTGCACAAAGCCAGCTAGTGTGTTCAGGATGCCGAAACCTTTTACTCTATCCAGTCGGAGCAACCTCTGTATGTTGTGCTGTTTGCAATGCTGTCACAGCTGTGCCACCTCCAGGTATACTTCCTGCTTTTCCTTTTTCAGCCTATCAAACCCTGCAATTTTGTAAAAAATAACTTAAAAGTTAAAATACATTCTATCTCTTCTTAAGGGTAAATCAATTCAAATAGTTAATCTTAAGAATCATATGTTATTGTTTGGACTCAAACAAGGCACGGAAATGGCTCAGTTGGTTTGTGGAGGCTGTCACACCTTACTCATGTACATTCGTGGAGCAACAAGCGTACAATGCTCTTGTTGTCATACTGTCAACTTAGCCATGGAAGGTATAAATCACTAATAATATCTACAGATTCCATATATCTATGTACCTCTCGGCTATGCATTTCTTGTTAAGCATCAATTGCATGTGGTGACAGCAAACCAAGTGGCACATGTTAATTGTGGGAACTGTCAGATGCTGTTGATGTACCAATATGGAGCACGGTCCGTCAAATGTGCAGTTTGCAATTTCGTGACATCAATTGGGGTTAGTATGAAACTCCCTTTTACTTGCAATCGTTTCATAACAAGAACATTGATCATATTTTGCATATTAAAAGTTGTCGAATTAAATCATGCAAGACAAGAATAAATTCAAGATTATGATCAACCTTTAGATAAGAATGTGGAATCGGTTAACCACGCAAGCAGGTTAGATACAAATTGAGATTTCAACAGGTTTTTTGGCCTAATTTCAATAAATAGTTGCAAAAGTCAATCTTTTCGTTGTCACTGATGCAGAAAGAAAGTGAACAATAATTAGATGAACTTGAGGATGTGTCCAAGCACAATAGCTTCAGAATCTTATGCATATTTTGTCTATCCTCTTTAAACCAATCTTTTTCACGGAGAGAGAATGAAAAATAAAAAAAGATATGAGTAACTTCAATTTAACAACGACTCTTAACTCCTCTAGCATTTTCTTCTGCAGTGTATCCACGCTCACCAAATTTCCAACATTTCAACCTCACCATCTGCTTTCTTATAATGAATGCCAAAAGAAACATATGTAAAAGTACTTAGATGATTTTGTGACCTAAGGTCAGGGTTTTCTAGGAACCACCAACCTCAGTATGTGCTGACTTGTTTCATTATGTTATTTTTTCCCTATTTTTTGAAGTGTATTGCTGATGCTATTAATAATTTAATTGTCACTATCCAACAATTTAGTACAGGAGGTATGTGTAGGATATACAGGTTCATCTCAACTGATTTTTATCTTTTTGTTTTGTCTTTTGCTAAATATGTATTGTGTTGGCTGATGCAGGCCTCAACGAGCACAACCGAACAGAAGTTCAGCAGCTAAGACTACGTGATTGTTTGGATGGTTACTAGTTACTACAAACCTCAACCATTTCAGTTTCAGTGTCCCTAAGCACTTGCATTTCTAAATATATCTCCTGGCTACATGTATAGAGTTTTTTTTTTTTTTTTTTTTTGCGACTTTGTTATGAATAAACTTTTGGTATGCTAGATGTCTGAGGAGTATTGTACAAGAAAACTTTGAGGTTATGGTTACCATTGAATGGCCTTCAATAAGAATAACTTCCTTCGTTGTTATTTGTTGTTATTTGAGCAATGCATAAGTAGATAACAGTAGAAGTGTAGAACTCATTAAGCTATTTCAGCTCTATATCTTTCAACAGCAAAAAGGATCCCAGTAAATGAATCGCATACTTCAGACTGAAATCCCAATAAATAACTCGGGTCCAAATTAATAAGATAAGGGTAAGGATCAAGGTGAGAATCACATGGAAGACATCAACTTGAAACTTGAGGCCAGTTTGACTTCAAACAGACCAAATAACAGAAGATTTGACTGGCATAAAATTCTCTTGGGGGCTGTTAAATACAAATGAACTAGTAAAATCAGAACCAAAACTCTTTTACATTTCAGAGTCTTTTAACCTAATCCCTGTAATGAAAAATCAATAGCATAGTCTCCATGAAGGCTGGTGAGGACTTCAGTCCGGACTACAGTGAGGCACAAGATCAAGTTGACAATTGCGTGAGGTGGGGGAAAAAAAAGCGGCAGCAAATCATCCTAAAATGTACTATACCCTTTTTCATTTACTCCAAATCATCCCTACTAAGCTGTATCCCACTCTTTGTGCACAGATGTGAAGGGCCACGTCTGTCCTAACCACCAGAGTCATGTCCTTTCGAATCTCTGTACTGTCATAGTTTCTTCAGCTTCGAACCATGTGGGGTTTCAATAACATAAAGACCCTTTTGTCATAAAACATACGAGACCGTCATTTCTGTTACTCAATTTGCCACTAATAGTTATTACCTTAGAATTCTCAGAAGACATGTTTTAACTCAATCCGCACACATCTGTTGGAATTTTCACGAAATTCGGATGAATGAAACCGGGACGTTTCGGAGGGTCTGACGAGGCAACCAAACGGTCTACTCCGGATTTGATGAATTTGGACAAAGAGTAAATATCCAGCAGTTTCGTATGGTTATTACCCCTCATGAATTGAGGTTAATGATTCAATTCAAATCAGGAGTTACAGCAATTCATTGTGCTGATTTATTTTGATTCAATTCCTCAATTGAATGGCATATTCATTTTCGTATTGAAAGCTTGAGACTCTTCATCAGCTATAAAAAAGGCAGCTTTGGCCTTTGGTTTATCACCAAAAATTCGAGAGAAATCGTTCTTGTGAGAGAGAGGCAGACAAGAGTTACGGTTCGCCAAGGCTTCCAGCGGTGGTGTTCCGGTGGTTTTGGTTTAGCCATTGTATCCTTGGACGAAGACGCCGATTCAGTCTACAACACCTACGGTAGGCGGCAAATCTTTGTTAAGGAGAGTGTGGTTACACACGACTCGGCATTCGTTCGACTATTTGTATCTTTGTTTTACAGTTTATGCATTTTCAATTTCGGTAAATTTTGGTGTTCATTTTATTGTAATCTGTTCATGCATATATATATATATATATATATATATATATATATATATATATATATAAGAAGTAATTGTTTTTCGGAATCACGATTGCCGCTGTAATTTTTCCAACAACATTCTCCCTTATCCCTCGTCCATCATACCTTGATTCCCATATATTTAAAAATTTGCCTAATACCATCTTAGATAGGGTCCCAATGTAGTGAGATAATTTGACAAATTGTGTACAACTACAATAACCATTGCTTATCCTACAATGGAAAAGGTATACGTCAATCACACTCACTCTTCCTGGATGATTGATAAACTGACAAAAATGGTAGCTTTCGAGAGAGGCTCGACTATTAACTACTTATTATTTGCATCCACACATTAAGAATCTTCAACTTTTGCAAGTAAAATCTCAAGGGCCTATTTGTACTTCATTTTTTTTCTGTTGAAGTATGTATGTGGCAAACAATGTTGACCATTAGACATCCTCCTTGCATCTTAGCCCATTGTCCCCATAGAATTGACTCAACAACATATCAGACTTTGAAGCCAAAACCCAAATGGTATCAGGCAGGATGATTATAAAATTGATGGATTCCCTAAGGAAATCCACATATCCCTATCCCATATCCCCCAAACAACATTTTCTATCAAGCCTTTCAATCAATCGATACGACTTTACTATAGTTAGCTCAGAACCAATCAAGTTTTTTGAAGATCTCCAACAAATCTTCATCTCCAAAAATTTTCTATTTCTAGAAGGACCTTGTGAGAAATAGTGTCCCTTAGGGTTCTTCTTAGTTCGTCAATTGTATAGATACAGGAATAAAACTGTGACTCTTGGAGAAAAGTCCAATTCAGTAATAAAGCTGAAAACATGCTCTAGATCCTTGAGGTGATGGCACGATGGGCTCAAAGGAAGAAAGAAAGCTCAAATGCTTGGAAGCTTTCCACAATGAGAATCAGGGGTGGTAAACAATCCGAACGAGACAAGCATGTGTTGATCAAACTTGGTTTGAAAACTTAATGAGCTAACAAATATGTTCAAGTTTAGCCTGTTCATGAGACAAGCCGATCTCAAACAAGCTCAAACGAGCCTGGAACAGCTCGCAAAACTTGCAAAACTTGCAGAGGTGAACGAACATTTAATGAGTGAATAGTAGCTCAAACTCTAGTAGCTTGGTTTGTTGAACAACCTTAGTTTCCCGACAAAAGAAAGTGTTGTATGTCGAAAGATGAAGGACAATACACGAGTAACAAGGTTTATATAGGATAAACATAGTAACCTTAAGGAAACCCTAACGCGATACTATGCTACCATTACAATGAAAACAACAAAAGAGATAAAAACATAAAATAAACCCTAGCTTTCACAGGTACTAACCTGTCTTTATTCGAACAAACTCTAGTCGAGCTGGTCAGACTCCTAAGAATAGGAAGTGGAAAAGTTATAATGGGTTAAATCCATATTTCACCTTATTTAAGTTGAGTCAGATTACCTGTAGCTTCTTGACTACTATATAACCAAACATCGAAGTTTTGATAGCCCATAATACACAATCTCATTTAGACGTAATTCAATTTGGCATAATTTTGTCCATATGATTGGTCTGTCAGTTCATCATATAGGCCTCAGGTAATCTGTCCTAAACTTCGTGGTGTAAGCCTCAAGGCGGTGCCTTGAGCCTCTATCCTTTTTCCTTCCCAACTTCTCTACAGGAGAGTCTACAAAGTTTACATTTCCACTTCTTTAGTCCACTTACTAGACATCAAGTTAATTTTTCTTGCAGTCCAAGGATTACAAAGTTGGAAAGTTACTACACATTTCCTTAGAATCTTAAAATTCCTCTATAAATTCTCAACTCAAAAGTTTACAATGGTTAAGTTCTGGAATTCGTGGTATTCAAAATGATACAGATTATAGAGCAATGCTTAAATCGACCTCAACCATTTTCATAACATTGTTGCCCTTTTTAGCTGCATAAAACTAGGACAACTATATCTTGAGAAGGTTTTGACTCCACTGTGTTGTTATAGGTGGATATAGAGGAGGAGGAATTCACAATGGATAAAGATACGCTAAACACTGAAATGAGCATGAATGAACAAAATCCAGAACGGCAGCCATCTACTTTAAAAGCAATCCTAAAGCCAAGTAACTTGTGTTATGTCAAATGTACCACAATGGCCAAGTCACCTTTCGGACAAAGAAATCCAGAAATGATATGATTTCAAATGATATGAACTTCTACTACAAAGCAGGCCATTCTGAGTGCTTAATTATGACGGGATTTTCTGCAAAGTGAGAAGAAAGCAAGCTAACCTAGTTTTGTCAGCAGTAACAGAGTCCCTTCCTTCACATGCGCGACGCTGATATTCAGGGTTCCACCAGATTGACCTAATGTCAAACATATTAGAAACCAACAGAAAATGCAATATAACAAACAGTTTATGTAATTAAAGTGTAAACACATATGGGATTTATCCGGTTTACTAACTAAACAGTTCATGTAATTAAAGAGTTAGCACATATGGGAGTTGTACGATTTACTACCCTTAAGAAATTACATCCATCTTAGCCCTCCCCCCCGCCCCCCCCCCCAAACCACAAATACTGGAATCCTGCGTAAATGTCAACAAATCTTGATTTTATCCTCGCTAAAGTGGTCCAAAATTCCATTTCAGAAAAGTGACTGCTGAATACCGTGGATTACAAACATTAAACAAACTCATTATCATGATTTCCACCGTGTACCTGAAAGGACTCTGAGTTATGACTAATTGACTAAGTGTGCCAGTAAAACAAAGAAATTCTGCATGTCTTCAGATTTTTATTTTGAGTAAGATTGTGCATGCTATTGGCTTTTCATGTAAGGAAGATCTTCCATGGTTGAATAAACAACTATGGCTCTAAGCTTGACCTCCATATTATATTGCCTTGGTCAAAATGCAAGTCGGTCCTGTACATAAAAGATCGACTAAAAGCAATCCCACCCCCCAAAAGGGGGAAAAGAAGAAGAAGAAGAAGACATGAGGGAAAAGAATATGCCTTCTAGATTGAGTAAATTCTAAACATCAATTAAAATGAGCTGGAATCAGTTACACAATTTATCTTCCCAGCTCTTGCAGGAACATATGTCCTGTTATGAAAGTAGACTGAAGCATTTTCATGGCTCTAATGTGGCTCCCAAATTGAGAACACAATGTACATTTTTTTTTCTTTTCCCTCTATAGGCAACACAATGCATATGTTATGGAGGATTTGTCTTAGAAACCATCATTGTTAACATTGATCACCAGAAACTAAGGGAAGCATTAGAAACAACACAATCCTTATGTTAAACCACCATATGCAAATGGTAATTTAATGAAAAAAAGCAAAGAATTATGTTGTCAATAACAGCATTTACCTTTCAACTTCGCACAAATGTCACGTTAGTGTGAAGTCTACAGCATGGTTTTAGGCAGGGAACATCCTACAGGGCAGGTATGGATTAGACCAGCCTTGCTGCCGTCCCTAATTTCCAGGAAACACCTTGACTAATGCATTTCATCTTCAACAAATACTTGGGAAATTAAAATGCTGATATCACAATCAAATGATTCTTCCTTATCTCATGCCACAACACTAAGAAAATGGGACTGCAGTGTCCCAGTAGATAGTGTTACAACTACAATCCAATTCATCTGTGCATCCAAGAAAATAACTAGCTGGCCTCCACAATGATGCTCTCATTCTTTGCAAATTAGAAATATAGTCCTTCATTTGGCAGATGTTTCTAGGGAGAGACAAGAAGAAATTGGTTCAAATAGAAACCAGGGGAGAATGGGAACGAGTTAAGAGAAACAAAAAATGGTTCATCTGGCAACTGAGAGAGACAAAGAAAAAGGAAACAAGCACACTTTTAAGAGGCCCGTCGAACTTCCAAATCCAGCTAATACTCATTTCTCTTTTCTTTTCTTTGTGTATGTAAACGCTATTCTTATCAACATTAAAGCCAGGCAAAGACTAAGCATAGGCAGAATCAAATCTTCATGAACAACATATTCACTATAATAGGGAAAGGACAATTGCATTGATATATCTGAAAACAAAAATTCACATTCAAACCACAAGCCAACCGCTGATAATATTATGTCTGCTCCAATTAGCCCTTTTACATTTAAGGACTCAACAAAGGCGAAAGGATTGGTGAAATAATTATTCCGAGAAATATGAGAGAGGAAAGGGGAAAAATTATACATATTCACTCATGATCCCTCACTTCTAATCTAGTTACTTAGGTTACTCTTCACCCATTGCCAACTCCAATGCATAGTCGTCCCTTTCCTGCACAATAACACATTACTTAAGTAAGAAGATTGAAAAGACAACAAAAGCAATTTGGTGTTTCCTCCACTTTCTGTTCTTTTCAATAGTTCCACTAGCCCATTGCCACTATTGTTAGTTAGGAAAAACAGATTCTCTTTAAAATGTTTGCAGGAAAATAGACTTACTATTGGACCTCTGGCAAAATATCTTCCAAACTGAAGCCAATACACCTGAACAAGTCAAGAGTTCATATTTCCACGATCCAAATAACAGAAAGCATAATTCATAAAACAATTGTAGTTTCCCAACCATAAAATGTAGAAAGAAAATTCCCACAAGTAGTGAACTGCACTAAGAGACAAGTGGATTGTATGCAGACGCCTAATGAAGTATCTGAATGCAAATACCCTGTCAACAAAGTACTTAGCTGTTTAAAGGGAGCCACCCCAGTGACAAGTTGCTCACATGATGCTCACAAGAAACCATGTCCAAACTGAAGTTATCTGACTGCCACAAAAACTAACAAAATTACACCTAGCGATGCAACTACTGATGTATCCAATCCATATCATATGACCCGATAAAAAAAGATTCCAGAAGTAAAAGCCACGCTTTTTGACAAAAAGTAGTCATTCCACACCATCAACACTAATCCACCTTCCCATTACGTGCAGTATTCTCCAAGACTAATAGTACGTATTACCCATCTAATAGCATAAGATAATGTGAATGACATTTGATATTGAATCACACATGGCAAGACACATTAAAGGAAATAGAACCCTATCTCTTAGATTGCTTTCGATATGCTAGGACGTAAGTAATTGGAGAGAGTAGAACAGGATACAGCATTATAGTGTAGAACATTTTCCGTCTATCAGCCTATCTCCAAGAGATTTATTCCCACCATTCCTCATCGACGGGCCATATTGACTCCACAAGGATGCCTCCAGGATAATGGCATCTCTGGGACAAATAACATTTTAGTTTCTAGAACTGAACAGAACCACAGCATCTCATAGAACTCCATGAACTAATCCTCCACATATGCAATCCATAACTCTTGCTTTCATTTCGACACTTCACATCACAAAACATTCATGCTGCCTAAAATGCATCAAAACAATTTACTTTCTTTTGGAAGTCCAGAGCTCAGACATACTGTAGGTTTTCTGGAAGTGCAAACGATGAACAATCGACATTACCTCATCCTCATCTTGTGTTTCAACTTCAATATCAGAGGATGGGAAGCCCACACAAAGAAGTGCGTAGCCCTGCATTGCAAATCACAGACAAGTAAAGCTGCGCTCATTTAGATACTTCCCTAGAAAAGAAAAAAAATTATATGTTACTTTCTAGTTTGATATTCGACTTGACTATAGGTAGATTTTAAATACAAGCTGTACATGCCAAAGTGACCCTGACAAGTTCCAAACTACAAAGAAGCAGCTACTTTTGTCAGTTTTTCTCTTTCTAATTCTAGGCAAGTGGATATACTGTGTGCAAGAGAGAGGAGGAGAGGAGGAGAGGAGGAAGTCGGCTTCTATAAAAAAAAATGAAGGATTACGCACAGCAAGAAAAGAATTATTTACAGCCATGGCAGTACTGATCAAACACGGTGTGCATGCTGTTCAAAAAAAAAAACAAGGTTGTGCATGCTTTCTTTATTCATCAAAAAGTGAATCACCTACGACTAAATGACCAACAACCTTTAGATAGCTCTGGCTTAACAGGCCAATTTCAACTACTATCCAAATGGCTAAGAATCAAGATACAGTAGAACATTAATAGTTGCAGTTCCAGAATGAGTTTATCTTTTCAAGCTATGTTACATGTGCACACAGAGAAAAACTAATAAGGTAAATCCAGGTATGTGGCATCAGAGTTTAGTAGTCAACTAAAATGAGACAAGAATCCAAACTTCTACTCTGATTCCCAGTGTTTTAGTGAAAATCCTATGTACTGTAAGTTATGCAAAACCAGAAAGTAAACTGTACGAGCCTTAGATTTCAGCTCCGCAGATATCCCTAATGCTTCAGGCTGCCTAATTTGGCCAGATTTTACGCGAACGGCACAGCTAGTGCAACAACCTGAAATGCAAATAGAGTTGATAAGTAGTGCTTAATTACTTAGCAGAATATGAAAGAATCTGTTAGTATGTGTGACAAGGTCCACAATGAAAGTCCCATAGTTGGGAGAAAAGTAGATGCAGAAATGAAGCCAAAACCTTAAACAAGCTACTGAAGCAACCTTCTCGTAATAGATAACTAAATACAATATTGATTGCAACCGAGAAAGAGACTAAACAAAAGTAAAGAATAAAGATGTGAAATTGGGAAGCTGCAACTTCATCTGCATGATAAATCTTTCGAAATAAAAAGTAACTTCATTTGTATGAAACGAAATGTCCACGAACACAGATGGGGCACGGACACAGACATGTGACAAGCTAATTCTAAATAAACAGGGACACCGACAAGGCAGGGTGAACAAGAAAAAAAATTCAATAGATGCACATATCGTCATATATTTATAATCATTATTAAACGAATATGATATCCCCAAACAAGCAAAATAATGGACACTAATAATAACTTAGCAAAAAAATTGAAATCTTACAATTGCTTCTAGATATTTAAGAGATGATCCATAAAAAGAATGGACCACAAGTGATAAGTGTGTCACAATATTTAAACCTCGAAATAGTTCTTTGTAAATATTACAAAGTGATACCATGCTGTGTCCCCACACGTGAGGCTCATGTATCCCTAGGGTATCCCAGACATCTGCCCACTTAGATGTTATAGTAAGTAACTGGACACACCACTAACCATTTCCAGACGCATCCCCTAGTGTCCCCTGCGTATCTGACACGGATTAGGCCACCATTTAGGCATGATGGTCCTTCAAAGGAAGTTGCACATGCAAAGATAAAGGAAGGACTATGTGAGGCTTACTCGAGTCCTAAAAGCATTTGACGGCTTGATATGGTATAGTTGCAAATCAATGCATAGCTAGAAAACACAATCCTAAATAACATGCACACATTATACATGAATCACCAATTCCAGTCCCCTAGAATGGAAGGACTCGTATTTATTTTGAGGCACCCACATCCAAAGATGCCTAAAATTTCTATGGGAGCCAACATTCCTCAACAAAGAAAATTCTTTAAGATGCCTACAAGCATCTCCGGCCTTGACCCATTTAAAGACCTAAATTCAAAATTTGGGCAAAACTCTCAAAAGCTCATCTCCAATGGGTGACCCAAATCCCTCCCCATTTTGGGTTTTACCCTTTTCTTTCCCCAAATTGGGGACAACCCAAACCTTTCCCATTTTCAGTTCAATTTTGCCAGAGAAGGGCCTTTTTGGTCCTGTTCGACTTTGCCGGAAAACTGAAGCCGTCGGAAAACGAGTTTCAACCAGAGGGTCGGCTTCGTCTTGACCAGACGATGCCGGCGGTGTGGTCCCATCAGAGAGAAGAGGTCGGAAGTTGGCAGATGTTCGAGTTGCAGCTATTATGTGGGAGGAGAGTGAGATCCACTCTCAACGTGGGTATCACCCACACTGACATGGGTAATAGAAAAGGGTTAAGGGCTGGAGAAGATGATACCCAATTTGAGGATTTGCTCAAATTTTGACTCAAATTAGGGTAAAAAAAAAGGGTAAAGACTGGAGATGCTCTAAACTTTTAAAAGTTGGGTAGAATTACTGAGTTTTGATGCCAAGAAACTGGACCACAACAGGCCTCCCAATTATATTGTTCTTTCTCAAGTTTTGGAGACCAACGGGGAATTCAGGCGCAATCATGCAAACAAATAAAAACACAATCTCAATTTCCAAAGTTATTCGCCAATAATTTGTATGAGTATACAGTAGGTACTTCATTCTTCACAACCCTTTTTCACTGAATCCGCTTAGCTGAAATCAATTGCACAAAAAATGCACTAAATATTCGAAACTACATATAATTTATCGTCACGAACCAAGGCTGTGAGATCAAGAGAGATATTAGTTCATACTTTCACATGACGAAGAAAAATAGATAATGACCAAAAATCGAATTGGAATTGCGAAATCCAGAGCAGTACCATGCCTGCAAGCGAATGGGAGAGAAATACTCTGAGACTCCGCTGTGTGTAGTACATACTGGTCCTGCATTTTAATGGATCAACATCAACACAACTGAGAAACCATAGACACAAATATACAGGCGCGTTGTATATGCCCTAGAAATTTACCTCAGGGACGAAGAACTCGTGAACGATCCCACGTTTTCTATCGTGAACAATGACTTTATGAGAGGGGACACCGACTCCTAAAGGTGTCTGGCGGTCGGACGAAGATGTCGTCGTCGTCATGGTTGTAAGGCAGCATTTCAGAGGATTCGATTGGTATCGAGGTAGACGCCGGTGAAGCGGCGATGTCTGGTGGAGGAGGGTGGAGATGGTACACGGAGCTTGGGGATTCATCGGAGGTCTCTATAAGTTCCTTTTCAGCTTTGAGGTAGTTCTCGTGGCGCAAAATGATAACGAAAAAGAAGACTCGTGTCAGTAAGTCAGGGTCCACGTTTGGATAGGATAGAGTGGAGTGGGAAGACGTTAGTAATTTCTTCCGCCAGTTTGTTCCGTTTCTTTTCAAAAGGAAAATGCTCCGTACACAACAAAGTGGGCTAACAAAATGGACAACAGTCCCAAAACGATGTCGTTTTGGGGCTTGTTGTTTTAAAAAAAAAAAGGGAAAACGTGAAAACTCAGAGACAGAGAGGGAGCCTCCCTTTGCCGCCAACGCCTCCCCTTCGCCGGCAACCACCACCATCTTGCTGACCAACGCCGCCATTGCGAAACTCCATAACCACCACTCGAGCTCCAATGAAACTCCATAGCCACCACGCGAGCTCCAATACCGGCAAACTCCACAGCCACCACCGAACGCCGTAACCCACACTGCGAAACTCCATAAACACCACGCGAGAAACCATCGTGATAGGGGATTGGGCATCGTGAGAGAGAGGGAGAGTGAGAGAGAAGAGATATAGACCTTGGTAATGGTGGTTGTGAGACCGATGATTTCAAATCCGATGGTGGTTTTAAAAAATCCGGTGGTGGAGGTTGCCGGAGGTGGAAAGCCGCAGGTTGGGACAATCGGTAGTGGCGGAGGTCGGCGGCTGTTGTGGTCATGCCTTCCTTCTTCTCCTCCTCTTCTCTGTGTATGGAGTTGATTTGGGGGAGGAGGAACCCAGATTTCAATTTCACGATTTTTTTTTTTTAACAACAGGCCCCAAAACGACGTCGTTTTGGGGTTGTTGTCCAACTTGTTAGCCCACTTTGTTGTGTACGTAGCGGCGTTCTTTTCAAAACAACCGTTCCATTCGTACAGATGGGGTGCATCGATGGTGCACCGACCAGCGTCGGAACCCCTTTTGGATCTCGCATGGCTAATCCAAGCGAACATCCATCTAAAAATCAAATTCTGAGGGGGCCTAAGCAAAAATAAACTCAATTGTACGTCCTTAAGTGCTCGATCCAAAATCACCCCATTTTTTTTAACGAAATAGGGTGATTTTCGATCAACGCATAGGGTCGTCCGATTGAGTTGATCTTAGCTCAGGAGCCCTTAGAATTTGATTTTGAGATGAGTGAACGGCTCGGATCGACCATGTAGGATCCACAAGTTGGTCCCTAAAACCGATTTGTCCATGATATGTACATGGGGTTGGTACCCCTCGTTTTCGTTTTCCAAATTGTGTTCACTTTTTAAAAGGGATTTTTTTTTAAAAAACCCCCCCTATAAACTTTAATCTCAATGTCTAATAAACTTCTAAACTTTAATAAACTTCAAGTAAACTCCTAAATTATTAAATTGTTATTCAATTACCCTCCTACTGTCTAAATCCGTTAAATTGATGATGTCCCCAGTCCCTTCCCCTTCTTTTGCTTGGAGGTTAAATAGTTGATTAATCCCCTTATCTCCCTTCCCCAAACCCTATCCCTAATTTCCTCAATTTTTAACTGAAAAATCACAGACATGCCAAACTTGCTTCTCTCTCCTCCTCATCCTCACTGCTACCCACATCAATTCTACTTCCTTTTCCTTTTAGCAACTGCACAATTCTCTCATCTTATCTTCATCCTCTTCCTCTTCATCATTCATCACGACCACTACCTTTAATTCCTCTTGTCCATTGTCTAATGAATTTTAGAGAGAGGGGTACCTCTCCTTCTACAAATAAATAAGACAATTAATTAACGCTGGTTTTTCTCTCCTACTTCACTAAAGCTTCCATTGCTACCGCTATGGGTGGTTTTGTGGTTGTCCTTTTCTTCTTCATTTGGAAAATGGTTTTCTCCGATGGTGAACCTTTTTTTTGGTGTAGGTAAATCAGCTTGAAAATAAAAGGGGCTAAGCGAATATACAGGCTACAAAGAGCATATCCCAAGAGGACAAAAGAAAAGAAAAGAAAAACAAAACAAAAAAGTGCGAACCGGTATAATCGGAATGGGATGGAATGGGGAAGGCCGAGCTTGGCAACATGGGAATGTTAACTAAAACTAAAAATAAAGGGGAGTGTTTCTAAGCCATCTAGAAGAGGACAGAGAAACACTCGAAAGTAGCTATAGTGATCCTCATTGGAGCTTGAACATACTGGAATTTGAGGCTAGCAACCTGCATTGAGAATTGAAGATTGGACTTGAAGCTTTTAAAACATGGTGTCAAGCATATTTTTTCAACTATCACTCTGATCCAGTAACAAAATAGTAGCAATTTAGACATTAGCTCTGACTTGGGCTTACAACACGGGATAACAAAAACACATAGGGACTGTAAACTACTGCTTGTGGCACGCTCGCACACAATCATTTTCCATTACAAAGAAGTAAAAGAACCAAATAGGTACATAACTGCTTGTGACCTTAGATTGTTCCGTAGATGATGTTGCCCCAAGCGTAGGGCTAGGTCAGCGATAGCATAATAACCAGTAAGACTAAGTTGAATCCATAGAGACCAAATGTGCTATGCGTGATGATTGACTAGCGAATGAAATTTTTAGCCTTAAAGTGGCAAACTGAATTTTGTGGATTGATTGGAGAAATTCTCTCTGCTTTGAGAACGACTTACAAAATTAAAAAGACTATTTAAATCTAAGGCAAAGTCTAGGGGATTCCTCTCTTGATAATCGACTCAGGCCATCATCAAATGCCCTTGAACGAAAGATTTAAAGTTTAAAACCATTTGACTAAAAATGTGTTTAACAAATATTAGGGTTTGTCGGTTCATTTGACAAATGATTAAGTTAACATCGCCCTAAGCATTACGCATGCCAAGTAGTTAAACCCTTGGCTACATGTGATAAAAGGGATTAACAAACTCAAATTTTGGTACATAAAATTAAACCCTAATTCTTTGATAAACAAGAAATACATGTTTTTTGATGAGAAGAATGGATTAAACCCGAGTCATGGAGTATTAATCATCCCATGACTATGCCTATTTAAACTACTCACAAAGCATAGTAAGAGATAAGACTAGAAACTTGAAGGAAATGTAAAACATGAGATAACCGAAAATAAACTAGATTTATATAAAGATCTAAGTAAGAGTAACAACTTTAATACATGGCAAATTAACGGGAAATGAACACTTACACGGTGTGAACACCCCGCAGGAAAGTCCACGAAAATGATTTCGGTTTTGAAAATGATTTGATTAATTGATAGGAGTCGCCACCCGGGTTTGAGGACCGTACCCGAGAAACCATTTGAAAATGACAATTGTGACTTATCAATGGTCAGAGGGTGCTGAGCATTTCGGGATTCCCCGTTACCAGCAAGCTGGGCAGGATTGCCAAAACACGTCAGCGAGGCTAGTAACCATGCACGTGCAATGCAACAAGTCCATAAAACAACATTTTCAAAATCCCTTAAACATTTTTCAAGTTTAGCTCTCGATGATTAATACATATTTCAATAAAATTACACAAGTGTAATAAAATCAAAATATATATTAATCAAATTCCCCAGCAGAGTCGCCAGCTTGTGAACACCCAGCGGGAAAGTCCACGAAAATGATTTTGGTTTTGAAAATGATTTGATTGATTGACAGAAGTCACCATCTGGGTTTGAGGCCCGTACCTGAGAAACCATTTGAAATGACACTTTTGCCCTTTGAATGGAAAATATTTTACTGGTCTCACAAAATGAGATTTCTTGGGTCCAGGAGCTAGGTTACGAGAGGGGAAGGAATTTAAAGCACCCCTCTTGCCCGGCACGACCGCTGGTCCCTACTAAATGTTTAAGGGATTTTGAAAATAGCATTTAAATAGATTTCATTTACCAACTCATGTAAGAACACATAAATGCATAAAGAAAATTAATGAAATGAAAGTGGATGTTTGTGCTTGTGTCATGTGAGGATGTTCTATATGCATAAGGCACTGCAACTTGACTAAATTGTCTTCAAACTGTCCTAAGATGCTCTAGAAACTAATCACAAAGATTACACCTGCCACACCTAGAAAGCAAATTGGACACCTGGATCAAGCAATTCTAAGCACCTGGAAGGGATGCAGGAACCTGGAACGAGACACTCCAGATGCCTAGATTGCACCAATGCAGGTGCCTGGAAAGCTCGTCAGGCACAATTCTTCTTTCTTACAAGCCACAAAATAAACATCAAATGCAACTATGGGTGCTCATTTTCTCACATACAAAATGACTATCCTTTTTATGTTGTTTTAAACCAATAAAGATCATCATATGTTCCTTAATCTAAAATGTAAAATGCTTTCTTTTGAACAATAACTTTGCAACCTAAATGTCATGTATCATGCCTTGGAACCACCATCTAGACCTTATAATGTTTATATCAACCATAAATGATATACCAATGTTTCAAATGAATCAATGCATCATGGAAAGAACAAAAAAAAAATCAAGACAAGAGAGAAGGGATCCAGGCGCCTGCATTGGGCTAATCCAGGCGCCTAGATTTGGTACTGGAACACAAAATGAAATATCTTCATGTGATGTTTAAGACCTTTTCCAAACTCTAAGGCAGTATGGAAGACTAGCTAGAGCTTGATTGATGTCCCCTCAAGGCCTATTAGAGCATTTTGGTAGAAAATCTACCTTGAAGGCTTGATTTTTGAACTTTGAAGTTGTTTGTGGACAATGTTTGGTAGTGGTATGAACTGTATTTCAGCTTATGGAACTATGAATGGCAGGTTATGGAAGGTTTTTGATGGAGATTGGTTATGGAAGAATAAAATACAAGGATTTTGGGTAACAAAGGTGAGTTTATTGGTTGAAAGTAAGAGTGGGAAAGAGAGGGATGAACTGAGTTTGAGTATTCTGGAAATAATCCAATAGAGTAGCAGTATGTGAGTGAGGGGGATTGATCCTCTTTCAAATGGAGGAGGAGACGTGGTATAAATAGGCAGGGCAAGGTCCAAAATGGACCACTTGAACCCTTAGAGGATCGTGCTAGGAGTCCAAGTAGTGTAATCATGCTCCCCCACCATCTCTCTAACTGATCTCTACAAAAAAAAAAAATCCCAAAAATGATCCTTAAGACGTTCCTCCCCACTCATTCGACCTTGGACAACAAGTATCTGGAGTGAGTCCGAGCGCCTAGAATTAGGGAATCCAGGAGCCTGGATTGAGTTTGGGTGCCTGGAATGTGAATCCAGGTGCCTGGATTGAGTATGGGTGCCTAGAATAGGGTAATTTAGGCGCCTGAATTGGGAGACTACACAAAATTCCAAACTTCGCGAGGTCATTCCGAGTGCTAACAACTCAGTTTTGTGTACGGTTTGAAGCATTGGAAAGCTTGTCAAGTCTACTTTCTAACCCAAGTAGTTTGAACCCAAGATGATTTGTACATCAAAATATGTGACCATTTTACCCTCAGAAGGTCGGAAAAATAAGTCATTTTGGTAAAACGTGCACATCTCCCTCATTTCAAAATGGATTGGGACATATTATATACGAAAAAAGATGGTTTTGAATGTACTAGAGGGTGGTGAAATCTTGGGTTTATTTTGGAGAGGTTTAAGAGGGGTTTCCAAGTCCACAATCTAGCTCTACATGCTCTTATCGGGCATTTTCATCCTTGGGGATGCTTGATAAGTTTCTCGGGTCAAAATCGGAGTGTCTACACACCGGTAATCTAGATAGAGAAAGCTTCAACTCTTTCCATTGGAGGAGAGAGGGGAGAGCAAAATAAAAAGACTAAAAGGTAAAATGAAAGGTAAAATCGAAATAGAGAGCAAGAGGAGAGAGTTATATTCAAGTGTCTTTCTCCCTATTCAAAAGATCTAAAAAAGCTCTCACAAGAGCTCAAACATGCCATGAATAGAAAGTCCAAAAAGTGGCTAAAATTTGATGCCCGGACATAAGTGGATCGATCCAACCTATGGATCCAGAAGGGTCTGATGGGCATTTGAACCGAAGTGGATCAATCCAGAAGTGTCTGTTCAGGCAGATTTTTTACCCAACTTCGCGAGTATGCCTTGGCTTCGTCTGAACTTGAAATGAGGTGATTCTTGAACAGTTAGAAAGCTCTATGAATCTACTTTCAAACCCAAATGACCTCATATTCATAGCCTTTATGTTGAGAGAAATGAGCCTTTTCCTATCAATGTGTCGGATTTCCTCGAGGCTCATAGCTCCATTTTCATGTTCCTTTGCTCCAGGACTTCATTGGACCTTCCAAAGCTCCTCGAATTAACTTCTAAGCTTCGATAAATATCCTCCAAGGCATTAAGGGTCTTTGGGTACTTTCGGATACAATTGAAAATTATTTGGAGCTTTGGACACGCCTTTTAGCTCCTATTTTCTGAAAACTCATCAAAAACACACCTCGCGTAATATCAATTGTATAAAACCAAAATGTCAACTGTATGTGATAAAAATGAGCTAGATAAGTCTGAATATCTACAATATTAGGGCTTATCAACAACCAAAAAATCACAACCCAATCCACAATCTCTCATATACACGTGGGACCCACACATGTATGTGAGGGATTGTGGGTTGGGTTTTGATTTTTTGGTTGTGTATGTATCGTTTTATCATTGATTTAACAGAGCCATAAGTCTAAGTCAACGAAATCTGTTAACAATTTAATGGATTTTGACGGCAGGAGGGTAATTGAATAACGGTTTGATTGTTTAGGAGTGTAATTTAATTGAAGTTTATTAAAGTTTAGGTGTCTATCAAAAATTGAAGTCAAAGTTTGGCAGTTTTTTTTTTTTTTTTGAAATTATCTCCTCAAAACTATTTTCAACTTTTTTCTGTTAATTTTTTTTCACCCATTAAATTTCTAATGAAAAAAATAATAATTATACAAAATTTTATTAAAATAAAAGGCAATTAAGGGGGCAAATATGGGGCGTTACTGTCATTTTTGTTAATTTTTCTTAGATTTTACTAACAAAGAAACCTCTTACTGATAACATTATGAGGAATTTGTATATATATAAAAAAAATCTATTCTTAACCAACAAAAATTTTGATACAACATTAAGAAGAATTTATATGAAAAAATCTAGTATTATTTTTATGCTTCATTGCTCTGTCACATCTTCACTTTTTTTACTACCACACCTTCGATTTTCAACATAATTAAAATAAACATTTCCTAAATAAATAATTCGATATCTCCTTCAATATTCATCCAAAAACCATCTTCCAAGGTCTCAAGTTCATAATACATATCAAGATTAGGTTAGATAAACGTACCCCATAAGAAGAACACAGGTAAATTGTTAAGTCATTACATATATGAAATTGTCAAAAGATTGAATAAATTAGAGTTACAAGATCATCTTCCAAAATATAGTTCATGAGATGATATGATAACTCCTCAATACATGTCTTTCATCACAATTAACCACTCATAGAAATCTTCTCATGCTTAGTGATTTTTACCTGAAAATGATAGGGTGAGCTACACTGACCCAGTAAAAAAACTTCCACAATTTCTAGATGCGTATAAGATGAATTTGCATAATGAGGATGCAACATGCAACAACATATACAGGCAACCAATAAGAAAAATACACCAATGTTGTTTGGTTCTTTTACTTCTTCGCAATGGAAAATAATTGTGTGCAAGCGTGCCAGAGAGAGTTTCAATCTCCTCCCTTAGATTAACTTTGGAAAAAACCAAATATAATCAGGCGATTGTATTTTATTGGTTCAATTACCTCAATTAAGAGGATTTTTCCTAAATAAGTGAAGAAATGCAAACCAACAAACTTAGGAAATCAAAGAACAATAAAGAAACAAGATGCTTCAATTTATGAATCAAAGATAAACTTACTTCGAAATCGTCTCCAACTTCAAATACAGAGTAACAGAACTTCAAACGGGTGATTGTTACGAGAACAATTGAGATAAAGGTGATTGTTACAAGAACAATCGAGATAAATCCTAACCTACTTCCTAATCTACTTCGAACTGGGTTCGAAATCCTAAATTACTTTGCCAATGAACAAACCAAGCATCAGTTTTTTGATAGCTGTTTGTTGAAGATTTGTCCGGGGGCTTTTTACTCTTCAATTTCTTCTATTTATAGACGTTGCTTGTGGTTTGAACTTCCCGCTTCATGAATTTGAATCTGGCTTGCTTCGAACTCTAACTTCTACTCTTGGAGTTGGCAGTTTCTTCCTCTCGCCACGTCTGAATTTTGAATTCTTTCTTCCTCCAGAAGCTTTAAATCTGTACGTTTGCTTAACAAACTCAAATGATAACATGTTAAGGAAATAACTGCCTTCCAGAAGTATTCCACGTGTTATAACTGCCAATTGCCTTGCTTTACAAGTTTACACGTTGAGTTTGTGTGTTTGGCAGTTAATATTATGGCTTCGAAGCCAATCTTTATTTTAGCAATGGCTCTTAACTGCCAATAACTGCCTTTCCAAATTGAGAAATAATACGACATCGTATTTATTCAGTTTTATCTTATTAATCCAGTGTATCTTCATTGACAAGTAATTGCCAACGTTTGGCACTTTTGATTACGTGTCAATTACTTATTGGATTGGTTAATTTTATATGTAAACAAATGTACAACCAGGTTCGGAATCCATGTGTCTCGTATCAAGAGAAAATCATTTTCGTCAAGTTCCATGTGTCCAGGTTAACGCTTTATTGATTTTTCCTCTTTCATTACAAGAATTCACTATTTTCCCACAATAACCAGAACCTTTGGGATACCAAGTCTCCTACCGAGATTCACAGACCTTGTCACCCCTACCAGGATTCACGGCCTGATACCCATGCACAGGGTTACACCAAATGGTGGCCCTAGTAACCGAGATTTGCAGGCCTTATCACCTGTGCCCAAAGACACACCGAATGGTGGCCCTAGAATCCACAATGCATATATAAACCAATTACTTTTCATTTTCTCAATTACGTTCAAGTGTTCTCTTTAGTTCATCAAACGTGTCCGTTGACTCACATCAATCAACGCGACGTGTCCAACAAGAATTCACGAGTAAATGTCCGTTGTATATTAACAACCAATAATGAAATTGGTAAATGAATGTACGATACTTAATTGGTTTAGTGAAGGATCACACGTATAACAAAAAGAGTTGCAAAATGGGAACCAAACAAGTATCAAGGGAAGGCCTTGATCAAGACAAAAAACAAGAACATAATATGTCAAAATCATCTGGATGGACAAACCATCCCATCCGGACTGTAAATCCAGAGAAGGCAAAACACGCATAGCTTTTGCAGATTTTTGGTGGTCATCTAAACTCACATTTTAGTCCCAAAATAGGAAGTTATCCTACACCAGTAGACAAGATATACATGGGAAGTGATAGAGGGACAATGGATATAAACAATTTCAAAGATACAAGGGAAAATTCTCAAGATTTGGGTTACTAGCTAGATTCAAGAACTTCAACAAAATCAAATTGGATGGAAACAAATCAAGATAGTATACAACAAGCTCAAGTCGTTCTACGATCAACAGTCGTAAACTCAAGTTGCAAGCTCAATCTTTTCCAAATCAAGATCTCTGTCGATCTGTCTTTGTTTTCTCAAGCTCAGTCACCAGACAACAAACTTCATTCTAAACACATAGAAATGGTAGAAGAATCCCTATCAAGCTCCAACAACAAAATTAACCCTGGCTTCCAAATCAAACCCCAATTGAAATGACTTCCTTACGCGAATGCCAGAGAAAACCAGACTCAAATGCGTGTAGATGATGGATTTGAGTGTGGATCTAAGTGGTTTTGAATGTGGGTGAGTAATTTGGTGAGATAGGTGAAGAAATTTGAGAGGAGAAGAGAGAGAAAGGAGGTTGGCTATGGGAGATGGGAAAAAGTGATTTTTCTCTCTCCCTCATGGCTCATGCTACTTATAGTCCAACTACATATGCACCACTCCAAGTTCTAATGTGTTTCAAATAAGACTCAAGTCAAACTAAATTTCAATTTCCTACATTCCAACTCTTAAATGTAATTTTATAAAACCCTAACTTAGAACTGAAAAGTTTTTCATGAAATTCTGGGTCTTTACATTGACATTAGTAAAAGAAATTAATTATCAAAAAGTTCATCATTTTTAAGGAATTGATAATACCAAAATTGTTTTGTATGTCAAAACTCCATTGCATAAATTTTTTGTACCATTTGCAAGACATGTCATTAAAATTTGGGCATTAAAAAAAAAGAATTTTGGCATTACCATTTTCTCATTTTTATCATCTGTTCTTTATGTTAACATCTGCCCTACTTTTTTCATTATTTGCACCCTAATAATAGGGTCCAAACACTACGATTGGTTAGTGGCGAAGGTAGCATTCCAGCTGTGGGGCCGAGCAATTTTTTTTAGAAATTATAAATAACCCCATATAAATTTAATGATGATATCACACGGTTTAACTCCCCCACCTTCACTCATTTTTATTCTTTGGATTTGGATAAGGAGAGGTTGGTCCGTCTTGCTAAATTTTATCTATCTATTTTTCTCCACTACAACTCATCATACTTGATGATCAACTTAAGAACTACATTCTACATTGTTGATATGCGTTCAAATGATGTTTTATGGAACTAATTGGAGTTGGTAACCTTTCTGGAGTGATCATCGAGACAAAGAGAGATGTCATAAATGTACTAGTATACTTGCTTGTTAATTTGGCATTGTTTTTGCTCATCTCGATTGCGACAGTAGAAAGAGTTTTTTTGGCGATAAAATATGTGAAGATCAGGTTGTATAATCCAATGGGAGGACTAATGCATAGTTCAATGATTGCTTGGTGGCATTTATTGAAAATTATCTTATGAAATCAACCTAGAGACTATCATGCAATGATTCCAGAATATGTAACCGCATCTAATGCAATTGTAGAAGCATGTGGAGCTTCTTTTTTGGGTGTGGTGAAAACTGAAACGAAAAAATATTGATATACGCATTTCGATATCTTTTATTTATTAGTTGAAACGCTTGCTGAGCAAGTTATGGGCTGGTATGTGAGGCTAGGTTGGGTCGGATAAGTGTTAATCTGGCTAAGCTCGGGTGACTAGTTACCTCTTCTCTGCTCTTCTCCGGTGATTTGTCCGCCCACTGACCGGATGTGCGCATGCATGTTTCCCCTTTTCTGATCGGGTGTTTGCTCAACCTCCTGCTTCGATTAACCCCCTCCCCATCGAGCGACAGTGAACTCTTTCTCCTTTCTCCAGTCAATCGGCTCCCTCCTCCAATCTCCCCACCCACAGTCCAATCAGCTGTTTTCTCAATCTGATCGACCCCCCCTTTTCAGTTTTCCTCTCCCCGATCCTATCGGATCTCTGTTTCTTTTCTCCCCTCGTATCGTCGGATCCGGCTCCCCCGCTTTTTTCTTTGTTTTTCCTTGCCCGATCCGATCAGCTCTCCTTTTTTCTCGAGACTATTACATGCATGCATGTCTGACGATTTTGCTTTGGGATTTGCTTATGGCCTATCTGATGCAGGGTTTCGTTTGGCTTGATTGTTGACTATTTGGGTCGTCGTTTTTTGGCAGGCTTGCTTGATGCCGGTGATTTTTCAAGATTACAAAATGCAAAAATTTAAATTAAGATGATACAAAGATAAAGATAAAACAATATGATTACAGGAGTTCATTTTGAAAAAAAATAAGAAAGTATTCTTTATATTTTAACTACAGTATCATTTTTGTGAAAAATAATAAGCTGTGCTTTAGCTTGCTTATTTTTATAATTTTCCACCACTGGTTTTTTTAATCTAATGTAAGACGATATCACTTTGATATTATTGTTGCAAAATTTCTAACGAAATAATTGAGTGGTGTAGTTTTTGTAAAAATGTGAATTGGAAGGAGAAAAAAGAGCCATAAATAATATATATATATATATAGGCCCGATCAAGTCCGGGAGTCCCGGATCCGGGACTCCACCTTCCCGATATTTTTTTGTCGATCCGAGCCGTCCAATGTGTTTAAAAGGTGTTTTCAAGGGTCTTTGAGGAAAATCTTCAATAAAAAATACCGGGAAGGACTTGATCCAAGCAGTTTTTCGCAAAACTGTAAATGTACAGTTTTTGCGAAAAACTGCTTGGATCAAGCTCTTCCCGGTATTTTTTTTAAAGATTTCTCGCGTGGACCTTGGAAAATACCTTTTGAATACATTGGACGGCTCGGATTTCCCAAAAATAATTTTTAAAAGTATCAAAACACCGAAAAACCCTTCAATCCGGGAAATCTGGGATCCTTGACAGGATAATTCGTGTATATATATATATAGTGAACTGGAAAAGGGGGCCTAAAGTATGCGAAAGAAAGAAAAAGGTAGCTGGGGATTCGAACCCCATTCTCATGCCCGGATGGGAGATAGCAGCGACTGCCAACAGAGACAGCAGATTATTTGCTTCATTAATGAAAACTTTATACTCCCTCCGTCTCATATTTATTTTCAGTTTCACTATTTCTGACGTACACCTCAAAAAACTATTTATTATTTTAAATGTATAATTTTATATATATTAAATATGGATCTCGTTTAATAGTTCTCGATGCTTCTATTAAAAAAAAGTTTTTAAAATTGTAGTAAAAAACATTATAGGTACAATAAATTGAACAAAGGCACGCATGTACGTAAATGAATAAGAAATTCGGGACGAATGGAGTAATATTAATCTTTTTTTTTTTGGGTTGCCTCCCTAGGGATTCTCAAAATCCGGAGACTTGCTGGGTTCACCCTCGTCTGAATTAATCTAATCTAAAAACAAAAGTGGCAAATGACATTGACGAGGCTGCGAAAATAACTCCAGGCCTCGAAGTAAAGCATGGTGTTGTAGGTTTTGGACTTACGTGGCGGCATATCAACACATGAACCACTGCATGTCAAACAAGTGGCCTGGCCTCTTCTTATCCAATCATGTACGTACGTACGTAATGGCCAAGATACAGTGAACTTTCCAACCCTGGCCCCTCCCTCCCTCCCTCCCTCCAGCGTTTTCTAGTGTGTGTGTATATAAATGCACACCCGTAACTGGGGATTCCATATATATTGAAGCTAAGTTGATCCCTATCACATAGTCCTAAGTTGAAAGTTAATTTCTCATTTCAGTTACTGTGATTTAGAGAGAGAGAGAGAGAGAGAGAGATGCATTCCGCAAAGGAGAAGATTAGCAACGTGGCCAGTGCTGCCAAGGAGCACGTCAACATCTCCAAAGCCAAAGTCGAAGAGAAGGTAATTCTCTCCAGAAATGATAACTACTTAGAATTTGGTACCCAAAAATTACGCAACCATACACATAAGTGTGTGGGCTCCACAAACATTACACATCCAACAAGTGTATGTGGTATTGTGGTTGGCTAAATTCTGGGTACCAAATTCTATGTAGTGTTCCTGAATTCTCTCTCATTACTGGGCTCCCTTTTTTATGGCCTAATTGGGTCTCCAACTTATACATCCATATGTAGGATATTGAAATTTTTGTATCCATGCGTGGAAATTTTGTAGAAAAGTGACACTGAAATTTTTAATGCAAAATGAAACAAGTTTAATTTTAAATTTTGGTATTCTTGCACCCGTTGGAATTTTTTTCCAAAGGTTTTAATTAAAAAGTGAATCTACGTCGATTTTCAAGTGTTTTTTTTTCTTTGGTGAAATATTTGTATAGGTTGAGAAAGTAACGGCTAGATCAAAGGAAGGGAAGCATATGGCTGAGGAGAACAGGAAAGCCAAGGAGGCTGAAGCTAAGATGACGCTTCATGAGGAAAAGGCCCAGCACGCGGCGGAGAAGTTCCAAGGCAAGCACTCCAACCTCCTTCACGGCCACCATCAGCCGGCGGCAGCTGGAACTCATGGCCACCACCACCACCACCAGCCGGCAGTTGGAACTCACGGCCACCACCAGCCTGCCGTTGGAACTACGGCTCCTGGGACCACGGTTCCAAGTTCTAACCCTGTAGGAGGACAACTTCATCATCATCATAAGTACGTGTAAGGTTATGTATTGGAGAGATCGGATAGGAATTAAGAGTGGGGTCGGTTGTTTTGATTTACCTTTGAATGTGGTGTTGGGTTTGTTTTAGTATGTTTACGGGTTGGGAGTCTTGTTTGATTTTGTACCATAAACAGAACAAATATGAAATAAAATTGTATTGTGTGTTGGCCGGTGATGCTCTTGGTCATATTAAATATGGAAATTACCCCCCGCCCCCGGGGGAATTGGTGTAAGGGGCCTAAATGGTGTTAAGTCCACCTTAATTTATTTTAATGCCTCCAATACATTAATAAAAAAATTTTAAAAATTCAAGGACAAAACTAGACAAAAATACTACATTGCACACACGCGTGAATAGTGCGTTGAAAGCGACCGTAAACTGTGCATTGAAAGTGACCCATCACCCCAACATTGACCCATCACGACAATGATTGCTGACGCCACGGGTCCTACCCTTGAAAGTGACGGGTAATTACCAATTCACGTCAATTGCCCCTCTCTCCCTCGTCAGACAAAATTGAAAGCACAAAATTGAAAGCAGGCTGGTGGTCAATGTCCAGCGGACAAAATTATTGTCCCTTTAATTTTGGGATTGGGTTTAATTTTTGAGTTGAATTTTAGGGGGTTTAGGCTCTTTGGGGTAAAGTATAGTGGGTTTAGAAGCTTTGGGGTCGACTTTCCATTATAGGGTTTTAAAATTTTTTAAAGCACTTTTATATGATCTTTCTAAAGTATTTTAAAAAGCGAGCTTTCATAGTGGGTTACTGTAGAGTTTTAGAAGCTGACTTTCATGCAGGGTATCCAGGTTTTAGATTTTTAAGTAGGGTATCACGGGATTTAAGTTTAGGCACTTTCATTAAGCTTGGGGGTTTAGGCACTTTCATTGGCTAGTGGGGGCATTTTTGGAAATGTGTAGATGATTTGTCTTTTTGACATTAAAGAAAAAATTGATGTCCTTATTGAAGTAAAGACCCCTTTACTATGTCATTCTAAAAAACGGACCAAAAAAAAAAACCTTAACATGAATAAAAAATGAAGATTCTCGAGAGAACATATGGAAATACTTATGCATCGTATCTACGTTATAAATTTATGGTGGATTTTGTTTCTAGGGAAAAAAGAAGAAGAGGGAATTCATTTTGGCTTTTCAAGGATACTAGGAGAAAATTTTCATTGTCGAGCGCATACCACGTGGCTTGAGGCATTCTAGCTGTCTACTTGTGTAATTCATGTTTCGATACACGTGATACTCGCATTACGTGTGAAAATCGAATTTACTCACGAAACGACGAATAGGGTTGGAATTACTATATTACAGAAACGACGAAAAAATAAACTTCACCCCAATCAATTTGGTAATAAATAGCGATAACTATATATATATACATACGTGTACCCTACAATGCCAAATTACATGTAGTAAACTCAATGTAATGTAATTATGCCATTGTGATCCTATAAATATATGAGAATAAGTTGTTTTAGCTGGCGGTGGAAAGAATCTCTTCTCTAAATATATACAATTTTGTTTTGAGAAAAGGTAGAGTTGAGTACAGTGGAACCTAAAATTTTGAGTAAATTCCTCTCTAACCCTTTACGTAAGTCAAAATGAGTTTTTTTTTTCCCTTCCATAAATCAGTGAAGAATAAAATTCTTTTGAGATTAACTTATTTCCGGGGGCAGAAACCATGGTTTCCATCACTCACCATGTGTTTATTAATCTGAATCATTTATTTTGTAGGGTTTGCAAGGTAATATATTTAAGCAAAAACTCAACCTAATTAGAAATCGATAGGTTTATCAAAAATTGAATGTTGGTTTATAAAATAAACAGTCGTGGACATTTCAACTTAAAAACAATTAACAAAATCAAGGATGTCTTTTATAAAGCAAAATTTTAATTTTTGATATACCTATCGATGGCCAATTAGGCTAATTTTCAACGTGAATATACTACTTTACGAGCCCTACAAGATGAATAAATATAACATCAAATATGTAGAATTCACTCCTAGAAAGAAGTTAATTACACTTAGAATACATGTAGAATTCTTAGGTAATTTCATCTTTTGGAACATGCACCATACTCAAATATGAATGAACATCTCGTTCAAAATTAAATGAATACCCAGCCTACAAACTACTAATTCACTTTGAAGAATTCAAATTACAGGCAAGTGGAGTGGTATGAATCATATATGTGCTCACATGTATTTGTCAGAGGTTCAAACCTCTCTAAACTAAAACTAAAAATGTTGGCTAACCTCTTTAACTATAGCTAACAATGTTGACTTTAGCTAAATGGAACCCCCACAAAAAAAAAAGAATAAAAAAATTACAGCCTAGTCATAGGTGACATCACATATAAGAAAATGTGGTCAATTTAACTACCATATTTTTAAAAATTTTGTTGTTAGATTACATGTAGTATTTTATCTCATATTTTATTTAAACACTTGTTATATATGAATACAACACCGAGCAATCCCGATTATTTGCCACATAATTTCTTTAAAAAAAATATCAGTATATTTATGCTCCGGTTTAAACTTATTTGGCTCAAAATATAAAAATTTGACAAGAATAACTCTAACATTTTATATATGCTTTGTACTAGTATTTTTTTGTCACATTACATACACTAGTATATGATTTTTTTTTTAAATATATGACTAGTTGGTAAAATTAGTAGAGTTAATGTAATTCTTGAACACTCCGTTAAAGGTTTCTAGATATGCTATTGTATATGTACATCGACAAATCTTAAGAACAAATTAATCCTAAAATCTATAAGGGTCTGGTTTAAAACCAAAGTAAAGCTCCAGATAGAGTATTGGTCCCAAAAAAATGATAGACCCAAGAGTGCTTCGAAAGTAAGACTTTAAGAGGGAATACCCCGTTTTGGGACGTTGGTTGTGTTTGATTTGGTTTTGAGTTTTGGTTTTTGTAATGATTAGAGGGAGAAATAGGTATAATAATTATAAAATAGGTATTAATGATTGGAGAGAGATAGAGAGAAAAATAAAAATAATATTTAAAAATAAGAGTAATAATTGAATAATAATTGAGAAAACCGATTTTTGGAAACCAAACCAAACAAGGCCGGCACGCCATCTCAATATATGTACAATTGCATGTCAAACATGTGGATGCAAGCGTTGCCCGCCACTAAGGTTTTCTTATCTAATACTCCATGTCATGGGAAGATATACTCAAGTTTCGAACCGCAGGCCCACCTTCACCATTCTGGACTGTATAAAATACATTGGATCTGGTTTAATTCATTTCGAGCTAAAGTGTGTTTTGACCTAAAAAGTTAGTTAACTTATTATTTTTTTTGTCTTTATTTAATTTTTTTGTTTTGTATCAACTTTTTTGTATATTATTGGTTCATTTAGGCGAGAGGAATCAAAAAAATAAAAAATTATGATTCAATAAAGACAAAAATAAGTTTAAAAGACAATTTTTTACACTTTTTTCAATCTTATTTTAAAAATTAAGAGTACTACTCATAATCTTTTACTTTTTTGGATTCCTCTCACTAAGACGAACCAATAATATTCAAAAAAATCGATGCAAAACTAACAAACGCAAAAGAAATAATCAAATAAAGACAAAAAAAAAAAAATTTAAGTTGGCGTCAAACCTCACCTGAATTGGAAATTTCTCTCTAGAAAAGATATTAAGGCTGCTGTCGATTGAGAGAGAGAGAGAGAGAGAGAGAGAGAGAGAGAGAGAGATGCATTCAGCGAAGGAGTAGATGAGCAATATGGCCTGTGCTGCCAAGGAGCAGGTTGACATCTCCAAAGCCAAAGTCGAAGAGAAGGTTTCTTTCTCATAGCCTATTTTGGCACCTCTTTTTTTCATTTTCCCACTCTCATTATCTGCTTCTGGGTGTTTGGCTGAGAAATCCCAGAACTCTTTCTTTCAAAATGAGTTTTGCATTTTGCACAATCTAAGGGAAAAGTGAAAATGAGGTGAGGAGCTCCTTTTTCATTTCTCATTCTCGTTTTGCATTCTCCCTCAAAATTTCTCTCCCATCTACCCCTCCCCTACTCCATTCTTCATCAGCTGAGATATTTTTTTCTTGAATCAACAAATGTCTTGCTCAGAGTTTTTCAACAGTGAGCATACATCTCTAAATGCACAGAATTCTAACTGAAAAACTCAAAAAATCTATCTAGTTTGGGTTTTCAACTTACCAATTGGGATTTTCTTATGGATTCCCTATAAATGCATCTCCATCTTCCATGGGATTTTTCTTTGAAATCTTCCGTAGGATTTTCCATGGGTAATTTGAGCCCTGATTGTCTAATTTCAATGGTTTACTTCATATATAGGTATTGCTCTGGTAGCCCACCCTCTTTTTTTTTTTTTCATTTTTATCTTTTAAGTTTATTTATTTAATTACTTATTTAATTTAGTTTACTCAAATTACATTTGCAAGTAAATTATTTTTTAACATTGACATATAAATTTGAATTTAATTTAGAAACTTTTTATTATTTTAATTAGTTAATTAATTTGTCTTAACAATGATAATAAATTTTAAAAAAACTTCTAAAAGTGAACAATATTACAATCACACTTAAAAAGTAAATAAATATTACAATCATGTTTTAAAGTGAATAAATATTACAATCACGTTAACAATATTCAGTCATAATCAATATTTCCTCCAAATTGTGTTCCTGGCACAACGCCTAGAGCTTGGAACCACAAATTAAGATCATAACTTAAAACTCATCCTTTAGCTTCATCTGACGCATGCTCCCACCACCATATTAGGATGGCTGGCACAAGGTGATGAGAGTGCAAAAAAAGTTGCACGAAGTCAATGTTTTAAATGGCGAGCACCTTTGCGCTATAGCGCATGGTGATGGCGTGGCGACTGGTTTGCGCCACGGGGAGTCATGGCAAGGCACATAACACAATAGTGCAAGTATGGCGCTATGGCGCACGCCACAAGTCATGGCGCTGTGGAGCCATAGCGTGCGTCATAATGTGTTTTAGCATTTTTTTTTTATCAAATCAATCTCAACCATTGATTTATGATGAACACACGTAGTCAATGTACTGGAATATTTCCATAACTCTTAACCCTACACATCAGAAGAGAGATTTATCGATCTCAACAGCAGCAACCATCGATCTAAAAATGCAAACTTCTCTCTGCGATCAACAACAGTAGCAGCAACAGTCATCGATTTGAAATCAACCCTTCTCTCTATGTCCAGGCATCTCTCTCTCTCTCTCTCTCTCTCTCTCTCTCTCTCCCTCCTCCTCCTCCTCCTCCTCTTCTTCTTCTTCTTCTTCTTCTTCTCTCTGTTTTCTTCTTCTTCTTCTCTCTCTATTTTCTTCTTCTACTTCTTGTCTCTATCTTTTATTTTAATCTTCTTCTTCTTCTTCTTCTTCTTCTTCTTCTTCTTCTTCTTCTCCTCTATGTTTTCTTCTTCTACTTCTTGTCTTTGTTTTTTCTTATAATCTTTAAGAGTCAGAAATCTGGGCTTTTGAGGAGTCTGCCCTGCCTCTAATTTTGATCACATCACTCCTACATTTTGAAAAAAAAAAATAAACAAAAACTGATTCTATACATTTTCTTTTTAATCTGTTTTAGATCAACTCATCAACAACACTACAACTGCACTAAGATTAAATAGTACAAACTTTAATCTATTTTCGATCAAACTTTAATTTGTTTTCGATCAACAACATTACAACAACAGCAACCATTGATCTCCTCTCTCTGTCCACATGTCTGGCCTTTTTTCAATGAAGTCAATCAGTGTCTCCCTTTCTTCTCTGTCTCTGTTACTGCTTCTTTCTTCTCTGTCCATGTTTACTTCACTTATATTTATGTAGATGTTGTTTGGTGATTGTAGATGTCAAACGAAACTGAAATTGGAAGTAAATTGGACCCTGCTTGGAAGTATTACTCTAGAGTTGATCCACGAAATAATACCAAGTTGAAGTGAAACTTCTATAAAGAGGATAAAATGGTGGTATCACTAGAATCAAGCAACACTTTGTTGGAGGCTCTAGGAATACTACTGTATGTCAGAATTGTCCACTAAGGTTAAAGAGGAGATTAGGCAATACATGAATAAAAAGGAAGAAGCAAAAAAGCATATTAATGTGATACCAGATTTTGATGAGATGATGAATGATGAAGACTACGATGATTTTGATGATATGGTCAACTCCAATTCCAATCCCCATTCTAAGAAGCCTTCTTCTAGTCGCACAAGCGACTCCATATCTATTCAATCTAAGCCCCAAAAATCAAGGAACATAGGGCCTCTAGACATGTACTACACACCACATCCAGAGGTTGTGGTGGAAAATAGAAAAAGCAAGGGCAAACAGATAAAAATTGATGAGAATGATCCTTACATAAAACAGTTGAAAGAGCGAGCTCATCAATGTATTGCAAAGTGGTTATATGATGCTGGGATACCTCTAAATGCTGCGAACTATGATAGTTTGGGGCCAATGATAGAGGCTATCGGGCAATATGGTCCGGGTTTGACCCCACCAACTTACCATCAAGTGTGAGTTCCCCTTCTTAAGAAAGAGGTAGACCATGTTAATAAGCTGATGGATGACCACAAACAAGATTGGGGAAAATATGGGAGTACAATAATGTGTGATGGGTGGACTGACCGAAAAAATAGGACATTGATTAATTTCTTGGTCAATTGTCCAAAGGGGAGCATGTTTATTGAATCTATTGATGCATCTAGCTATTCTCATGACACAAACAATATGTTTGATTTGTTTGATAACTTTGTGGAGCAGATTGGAGAAGCTAACGTGGTTCAAGTTGTAACGAATGGTGCCTTGGCAAATGTGTTGGCAGGTGAGAAGCTTTTATAATTAAAATGTCAAATACAATTCAAATTTGCTATTTGGTTGGTTTTTTTTAGTTTTGAAAGTTACTAATTATTCTAATTTCTAGTACTACTTCTCTAATACAACTTATAACAATTAACAGGAAAGTATGCGGAGGCAAAGCGACCTCACTTGTATTGGACTCCGTGTGCTGCCCATTGCTTAGACTTGATGTTAGAAGACATTTTCAAGTTACCAAACTTCAAGAAGACGTGGGAAAGAGCAATAGTGGTACATGGTTATATTTATAATCAACCTACTTTGCTGAATATGATAAGGCATTTTACTGGCAGAAAGGAGTTCATTAAGCCGACAAAACCTCGGTTTGCCACTGGTTTTTTGACTTTACAAAGGGTTCATCTACAAAAAGGAAACTTAAGGAAGATGTTCACTTTTGAGGAGTGGACTAAAAGCAAATGGGCAAAGGAGCCACAGGGCAAATATGTAGAAAAAGTCATGTTGATGCCTTCATTTTGGAGGGAGGTGCATCTTTCACTCAAGTTTGCATGTCCACTCGTTAATGTACTTCAGTTGGTTGATGGAAAAGTCAAGCTTCCAATGGGATACATTTATGAGGCTATGGATCGGGCTAAAGAAGCTATTGTCAATTCCTTTTATGGAAATGAGGAGAAGTATGAGGTGGTCTGTAAGATAAGTGACAAGAGGTGGAATGTTCAATTGCATCAGTCTTTGCATGCAGCTGGTCTTTATTTAAATCCTGAAATTTTTTTACAAAGATCTAGAGGCTTGCAAAGTTAAAGAAGTCATTGCAGGCCTATACCAATGTATCCCAAAGTTGATCCCGAGTCAAACTACACAAGATACTATTTGTGCTGACTTGATGAAGTATGAGAAAGCTAAGAAATCTTTTCGGTTACCAATGTCAATTAGGCAAAGAACTACAAGGACACCAGGTATCACCACCATCACATATTAATCTACTAATTAATATTCCATATTCCAACTTAAAGTAAGTGTTACACTTTAAAAATATTTTCCAATATCTATATTCTGTGTGCAGCTGATTGGTGGTCCACCTTTGGTCAAGAAACTCCTGATTTGCAAAAATTCACCATCAAAGTTCTTAGCCTTACTTGTAGTTCCTCGGGACGTGAGCGAAACTAGAGTGTCTTTGAGCATGTGAGTATAAAAACTTGGTCAACTTAGTTACTTAATTTTGTTTTGTATGATCATGATTCATGAATTTAAAATCAATTTACATGCAGATTCATACCAAAAAAAGAAATAGTCTAGCTCAAAAGCTTCTCAATGACTTGGTATTTGTCAAGTACAATAGGGCATTGAAACGTCGATACGCCAAACGTGGTAAATTGGATCCCATATCCTTGAAAGATATTGATGAGAGTAATGAGTGGTTGGTTGGGAAAATGGAAGAGCTTGTGTTTGCGGATAATGATTTGACGTGGGATGATGTTTGCTTCAGTTGCTGGAGCCGAAGAACCTACAAGAACAACTAGATCAACTTCAAAGCCATCATCTACAACAACAAATGCAAGAGCAAAGGCTCCAAAAGAATAAAAAAACAAAGCTATATGAGCTTGTAGAAGAGAACGAAGAAGAAACTGTTTGGGAAGATTGGGAATATGGATATTTGGATGAGGACGAGGATGAGAGAGAAGGAGAACACGTGGAAGGATACAAATCAAGTGATGATGAAAAAAATGAAGTTGTTGGTCTTGATGACTAATGAGGATGATTGATGGCCCTGCCTCCATGAATCAAAATTAGACTATTGCATCATTAATTTTGTTGTCCCAAAGCTAAACGTCTATATGTTAGCTTTTTATGGATTTATGTTTTGCTTAGCATGCGGTGGTGGTTTAAACATTGAAATGTTTATGTTTTATGACATTTGAACGTTTTAAAAGCGTTTGCTTATGTTGAAAGTTATGCCTATGTTAGAATTCTACTCGTTAAAGTGCGCCACAAGTTGCTATGGTGCGCGTCGCGCTGTGCACTATTGCTCCAAGGGACCATTAAGCCTTGGTGCGCCGTGAGACATTAAAAACACTGCACGAAGTGTAGGGATGGAAACGGGTCGGATCGGGGTTGGATTTTGCTAACTCCAGACCCAAACCCGAATGGGTTAGGTACCTCCGAACCCGCTCCGATCCCCGACCAGGGATTTTTTTAGGATCCCCAAACCCGCCCCAAACGGATATCAGATTACCCGATTGGCTCCGAAAATCCGAATGCAACATGGGTAATGGGTTTCTTTAACCGATAATTACAAACAAGTAAACAACAACACAAGTAAACAAATGGTTGAGAGAGGCGTGAAAAGTGAAAAGCAAAGTGGGTGGGTGGAGTAAAAACCCTATCTCTTCATATATATATGTTGGGGTTAAGTGTAATATAGTGTATCTCTTGGGTGGAACTGTAAAAATGTATAACTAAATATTTCGGGTTTGGGGCGGATGTTTACAAAACTGAACCTGAATCTGAAAAATTTTAAAATTTCCCTTCGAATCCGACCTGAAATCCGAATTTTAGAACGGATACCCGCCTTGTTTGGATCAGGTCCGGGGCGGAAGCGGATCGGATTGGTCCTAAATGTCATCCCTAACGAAGTGATTATTAATACGGACAATAGCTATTTCTTTGCAGTGTTGGATTGAAACTGGAAGGGATCTCAGGGGCAAGTGAGTATAACAACATCCAACATTCGTGTCAAATGTGTGTAAAACAATTCCTTTGTGGATAAAGCCCATCATACAAATCTTTATTTTGAAAAATCTCATGAATAAGATCTTGTCATACTTGCACCCAGTCCTCCTCAGTGTCATAGATTTGGGCTGTTATCGCCCTGAATCCACAATGTCCACTAGCTTTGACATCTACAGTATGGGACATATACTGCTGAAATTGTCAAGGAAAATGCTGAATGTACTAATCCTCCCTCTCCCTCTCCCTCTCCCTCTCCGCCCTTTCCCTCCCTGCATTTTTCCTTTTCCCTTTCCCTCTCAAGGTAGATGCTTCTGTACAAGAAGGTATACGCCTTCCACTATGCTCAGCTTTTCCTGCAGGTCGACCTCCATATTCAATGTTGTACGATGGGCCTCAAACACTGCTGTGGGATTGATCCGTCATATCAACAAACCTACATATCATATGCTTCCGCATACATGGATCCATTCCCTCTAATATGTCAACCCCATGGGATGTCCCGTCAGCTTGTTCACCCTCGTCATTAAACCCATTTGCGTGCATAGAGAGCCTACTCAAATGAACGTCAATACTGGATAATGGAATTGGAATGTACAGGGAATGATAACATGCAAGATCTTACAAACATGGCAATTCATGCGTTGTTTTGATCGAACAGCCGCAATAGCCGACTATGAGGGTGTACGCATCTGCGGTGGATTATAGCTGAAATTTGATTAACTCCAGCACAAATAATAAAATGCGACACCTTATTTCATAAAAAAAAGTCGTCACGTAAATGGCATGGGATGTTTAGAGATTTCTCGAACGACTTTTTAATCTCCCCAAACTGATTTGTCAACATTTTTTCTATGCGATCAAAAGAAGTTTGGAGTGATGACATGGTGGTGTTCCCCAAATACTTCTTTAGCCTCGCATGTGCAGTCTCGGCCCTGTAATAGAATAATGCCCGTTGTTTAGATAGGATAGTTTAAATAGTGTAGTAGAATAGAATGCAAAAAATTTAATTCGTAAAGTTATAAAATGACTATACATTTGACTTGAATTACTTCTGAGGTGCATACATGTATCTGTCCATGCTGAAACAAACTGATTTCTGTGCGTCCTTAACCATGTATCCGCAAAATAAGTTATGATACGCGGATATTGGCTATACTTCTCGCACATGATAGCCCACTTTTGGTAACAATTTTGTTTTTTGTTTTTTTGTTTCTAAAAAACTAAAAGTATAATTATGTTTATTGTTTACAAAAACAAAAACCAAAAAACATGTTTGGTGATAAAAAAAAAACGATGCTTTTTAAAAACAAGTCAAATCACCTTTTTTGTGTTTTGAAAATTTTTAGAAATTTTGGTTTTTTTTTATCAGCTTTTTGCTGGTTTTTGTTATCTAACTATGTACCTATTGTTTTTATCAGCTTTCTGCTCTCAGCTAGCCTTATGCTGGTTTTTTTTTTTATCAGCTTTCTCAAGAGATTTTTGTTGTCTTTTTCCTTTGTTTTATTATTCAATTGATAATCGATACAAGGGTATATTTTATCTACTTTCAAAATAAATGATGAATATGCATAAAAACAAAGGAAATAACTAACCTGATCAATGCTAAATTCGAGTGTATAATCACGACTGCTGTAGGAGATGCTTTCTTCACTAGGAACATCATTCTCAAATGACTAACCATCTGAATAGTAGTAGTCATCCATAATGTTGTTCGATGAATGACGAAAAAAGAAAGAAAAATAGTAGGAGATGTTCTGTGAATATATGAACTAGTGGGAGAATGAAGGTGTGAAGTACGAACTGAAAATTCACTTTGAAATTGATATTTCCAAAATTTGCGTAGTTCTTATTCATTCAAGAAGTTCTAATGATGAATGAATGAAAATAGTTCTGATTCATTCAAGAAGTTCTGATTCATTCAAGATATAGCTTCATCATGAATGAAAAGACAAATAACAATGACACGCATTTCAATGGTACAAATATCTTGCCGGCACACGATCGATGTTGTTCAATCGAATCCCAGGATATGTCATTTTTCATGTAGTGGCGCGTATTTTACAATACGAGGTTGCCGATGTGTTTTCACGCGTCTTGTTTCGTCAGACTTAAAAATAGTAGGCATTTTTTATTAATCCAGAGCAACGGGGCAAAATGGGGTATCAATAATAATTAAATAAAAATAAAAAAAAATAAAATAAAATAATTAATTAATTAATTAAAAATGAATTAAATAATTAAATGAATTAATTTAAAGAAATAAAGTAATAAATTAAATGAATTTATATAACAAAATTAATTAATATAAATAACATAAATAATATAATAAAGTAATTAAAGGAGGGGAGGAGGGGTAAAGGAGTCATTTGAGATGTGTCAGGGTGGGGCCATTGGGGGTGATATCAATAAACCCTACTTTCTTTGGGAACACCCAAACGCAGTCATCCAAAACCGTTTGATCAGTGCTAAACTAATCTAAGCCCTCAAAATTTTCACTAAACAATCTGGACCCTTGAATCAAGATCTAACGGTTCAACATATCCCAAAAAAAGAAGAGCAAAAAAACAATAAATTAAAATTGGATTTACAAAAATATTTCTCAAAATCACTTCAAAAAAATTGTTAAAAACAATATTCATACACATTAATACCATAATAAAAAAATAAGGGCAAAATGGTAAACAACCAGCGTANCATAACTCATTTTCATTATTATTCTCCCAAACACTAATTTCGAGACGGATCATTAATCCTCTTTACGTACACTAACTACATTCAGAAGTTTTAGCATTCATTTTTAACTAAAACCGAGAAACTCACCTGAATTCGTTTTGTTTTTTCCATTTCGAGATTTTAAGTCAAGTCATCGTCGTTAAATAACAAACATCGAATTATAGAAATCAAGACATCGAGAACCGGGAACAAACTCCCAAAATTAAACCCCCAATTCTCCAAAACTAGTAATTATATATGTATTCCATTAAACAGAATACGAACACAACAACTATTGAATCATAACTTTCTGAATGTTAATTACTCGCACCACCACTATTTTCAGATATTAAAATAACCGATCGAACAATCTTTTAGTTGTCCAATATTTGCTAGGGGCGAAAACCGAAACAGTAATATTTCCGAAGTACCAAAAAAAAAAAAAACCGAAACAGTTTGGTCTTTGGTGGGGTGAAAATTGGACCAGGAAACTTGAGACAATCTAACAACAGTTCCTACTTCACCCATCTCTTGTGTGGTCAGGGATGAACCTAGAGGGATTGGTAGGGGCAGTCGTCCTTGTAAGAAAATAAAAATCTCTAGTATTATATAGAGGGGAAAAAAAATCTTTTAAATTATATCGGCTCACCTTTCCAAAGTAATTTGGGAAAAAAAATTCATCACTGCATGGTAAAATCCTTTTGTTACTTTTTTTGAAGTTGATTTTTTTTTTCTTTGGTGAAATATTTTATTTAGGCGGAGAAAGCAACAACTAGGTCAAAGGAAGGGAAGCATATAACTGGGGAGCGAGAGAAAGCCAAGAAGGCTGAGGCTAAGATGAGGCTCCATGAGAAAAAGGCGGAGCACGCGGAGGAGAAGTTCGATGGCAAGCACTCCAACCGAAGTTCGATGGCAATCACTCCAACCTCCTTCACCGCCACCATCACCCGGTTGGAACTGCGGCTCCGGGAACCACGGTTCCAACTAACCCTCTAGAAGGACACACTACTGGGCTGGGCATCACCAAAATAACTAATGTGAGACAATATTTCTTAACAGGTTCTGCATTCTAGTGTGATAGAGGGAGAGAGCTCGAGCAGAGAGATAATATGAATGTGGTGTGTTGGATTACCTTTGAATGTTGTGTGTTGGATTTGTTGGTATGTTTATGCCTTTTTTATGGCTTGTGAGTCTTGTTTGACTTTGTACGAAAATCAGAGTGAATAAAAATGTGCGTTGAATAGGTGATTTTCTAACTTGGTCTTTTTTTCCCCAAGTCAAGAGGTTAAAAGTAATTTTTTTAATTTATCTTTACTTAAATTTTTCCTTATTTATTAATTTTGCATTAAAGTTTTGTAACTTATTAATTCTTTTTCGACGAGAGAAATCAAAAAAATAAAAAATTACGAATTTTACTCAATTTTTTTGGTTCAAAAGTGCTAAAAATTGGTCATTTTAAAAAAAAAAGAATTCGGCCTTAATTGTTTGGGAGTTTTGGTGGTGAGGACCTAGTACAGCTGTCAATACCATAACAAGGACATCTATATTTCTCGTACAAGCGCGAGGGCAAATGAATTCCACGGTTTCCACCTTTCAAAATTATCCTCAAATTTCATCAACGAGACGGTGCAGAAACCATTTGAGACTACCGGGAAATGGGATTTAGTCGACGCCTTGCCCTGATGATCTCATCCTCTGCATCTCTCCAAACTCAGCTCCATCGCCACTTGTTCCGCAGATTTGTCCACCGTTATGATTACGCATGGATTTGTTCTTACACTTTGTTTTCCATTTTCATTTGGATTTTTATTTGCGCCCAAACATGTGAGTTGGTATGGTGATTTCTTTTGTGTTTTTTAAAACTAATTTCCAAGCAAAAGTTTAATTTTTTTTATAGGCTCTATTTTGAAGTGGAGATGATGGAGCAGCCATGGCTAGTGGGATTTTTCGACCGGAGAAAAGATTGAATTGAATCGTATCGACTTGAATAGAATTGTGTATATACGTATACTATGATGAAGAAAATGATTGGAGAGTATTATAAGCTCTGAATTGTCCGTTCAAAGAAATGGTGGAAATTGGCGAACTCGAATTTTCTTTGGAATAGTTGATTTATTGGAAAAGGTTCTAAAAGACCCTTGAATATTCAATCAAATGTTTTATAAGCACTCAATGATTGGTAACAAAGGAGATCATTTGGCCTAAGCGGTGGGTTGACTGGCTGTTGATGACCTAATGTTGATGAGGATTGAGGAATTTACAAAGTAAACAAAGGAATAGATAATATTATCTGTGTTAATCTATTCTCTGCATCTTCCCAAGAAAATCAACAGATAACGTTCTATGTTCTAATTTATACGTATATCTTTTTTAAAAAGCAAATAACATTATCTTTTTCAATCTATTCTTTCTCTCTCTCTTCAAAATAAAATAATAGATAGTGCTATTTTCCAACAAAAATTGGCCTATAATTTTGCGATTTTTCAAATAAAAGTAAGAGATAAAGTTAGAATGTGAAAATACTAGCAGGTGCAATTATCTCTGCCAATGGCCCAATGTATTCCATTTCTCTATATCTATATCTATGTTAATCTATTCTCTATATCTTCTTCTTCTTTTTTTAGAAAGCAACAGATAATGTTATCTATTGATTTATTTTTGAAAATACAAAGAGCATATTAGCACACATATCGTTATCTCCGACAATCTATTCTTTTTCTCCCTCCAAAATAAAGCAACAAATAACAATATCTCTACCAATCTCCGTAATTTTTCAAAAAAAAAAAAAAAGAAAAAAAAAGAACAATATCTAAAGTATTATGTGAAAAAAATCTTCTCTAACCACAAATGTAACCAAATTACCTCAAGAATCTAACTATTGGTCAATAATGTGGATAATAGAATTTCTCTAACCACAAAAACAGTTATTTATGCAAATCTTATTTATTATTTTAAAACAAACATATAAAGTTATTTCTGAATTTTTTTCTCTGTACACGGTTGCTTTCCACGTGCAACTCGCTGACAATCCAACAACATAGGCAAAAAATTTTGCAAAATAAATGGAATAAGTAAGGGTAAATTTCACTAACCTCCCTTGAGATTTTTGACAAAAGCAACCACCTCCCCTAAGGTTTCTGAAATGACACTGCCTTCTCTTACTTTATCTGACAACTCCAAACACCCCCTTTGTTATCTTGCCGTTCAAAACTTTAACAAAGTCAACTAAAGCCAGAAATCTAATTTTTGAAATTCCAAAACTAACCCTACTTCCTCTCCACATTTTCCCTTCTCTCTCCATTTTTCACCAAGCCTTCTTTTTTCTTTGTCCTTATTTCCATGCCATTAATTCTCCAACTAATTACTACTACCATACTACCATGAATCAACCCCACCCCCTCTTTCTTTATTTTCCAATCTCAATGAACCAGTAAAACCATAGTTTTTCCCTAATTAATTCAAGAGGTGAAACCCAAAAAGTGAAATCAAATAAGAACGAATTCTGTGGAGTTGGCTTCTCTCTCTCCACAATGCAAGAAGACATTGATGTACGAGGCAAAATCTGTTCTGACACAAGCCAACAAAAAACAAATTAAACACAAATATTACTTTGTTAATGTTAATAAAAAGTAAAAATGTATGTACACAGACTAAAATGACACCAAAAAAAAAAAAAGAGAGAAAGAAAGAAAGAAAGAAGAATATAAGAAGTAAAAATTTATTACTTTTTTGTGAAGAAATAATCTAAAAACCATTGCCAAGGCACCTGCCAAAAAAAGTCCTGCAAACATGTAGGCCACCATTTACCGCTAATCCTTTCATTCCCGTAGATTCGTCCGCGTTTTATCATAATTTAATAATCAAGCTTTCAAGAACCCCATCACGAGAGCATCGATGGAAGAGGGGAACAACTGGGCTGATTAAATACCCAACCCAAAAAGCTTTACCAAATATCGTCCATCAGTAGGATTGAAGGGGAATCTCAAATCAGTCACCATCGCTGCGTAGATCAATGTAGTAGCGAAGTTGGATATCCCATACTGGATTTAGGGATCAACACATATACATACTTGTGTGTGTGTGTGTGTGTGTGTGAGAGAGAGAGAGAGAGAGAGAGAGAGAGAGAGAGAGAGGTCAATTTGGGGTAGTGGATCTGGTATTCAAGGTGGTGGTGGCAGTTGTAGTTCAACGTGGGGAGGTGGGTTTGAATGAGTAAAGTGTACCTTTGAACACGTGATAAATTGAGGAGATTCCGGTCATTTATGCACTTCATTTGACGTTGTTTGTGGGTAGGTTAACGGAAGGGGGTGTTTAAACATTGTCAAATAAAGTAAGGGAGGGCACTGACATTTCAAAAACCTCAAGGGAGGTAATTGCTTTTGTCAGAAACCTTAGGGGAGGTCAGTAAAATTTACCCAATAAGTAATAGATTTATACCATTACTTAAATTATAAAAGATCTTAAATGGTAGTTTGGGTTGGCATAAGGCTAAGGTTTCTTTTTTATTTTTATTTTTATGCACAGTCGTGCTACAGAAATGATCAATGTAGAAGATGGAGACAGGCTGAAAGAGGCAGCTGATTGGAGAGAGAGTAAATTAACTTGTGTGCGAAAGGAGAGAAAGAGGTACACATATCAGAAAAGAGATAAGGGTATTTTTGGACTTCTCACTTTAATATTTTCACATCAATGGACTGCAGGCCTTAAAACATATAACCTGGGCCAAAAGCTCATTAAACCACTAATGTCGGCTTCTAGCCCAATTTTTCGTAATCTTTTTTTCACTATTTCAATTCCTATTGTTTGATTTTTAAAAAACCTGTCAAAATTCAATTAAGCTAATGGTTTTTTAATAGATATACTACTCTATGAGCCTTAAAATATGAGCTATTCAATTACTAAAAAGTCTAAAATCTGAGGTCCACATTGAGTGGTGGTAACCATGGAATTTTCATCTAGAACCAAATAGTCTAGCAATGCCCTATTTTTATACTTTTTCAATTCCTCCAGTCAATTAGAATGAGGTAACGTAAAAATTTAACTTGAATCTAGTAAAAATTAAGAGATACTAATAATAAAAAAAGAGTTCATTTTGTTTTTATCCCTTAAACTATGCACATTTTTTCTATGTAGTCCCTAAACTAAAAAATGCACCTATTCCTTAAACTATTTGATTCCCTTCCATTTGGTCCAATTGATAACCTTCCGTTACTTTTTGGACGAAAATTGGACCTATTGTGACTGCCACGTTCAATTATAATGGCTTTGTTTGGTTGAGAGTTTTGAGAAAAATGTTTTGAGAAATTTTTTTGAGATAGTGTTTGGATGAGTTTTTGGAAAAAATAATAATTAGAGAGATGTGTAATAATTAGAGATAGATAGATAGAGAAATGAAAATAATGATTGGAGTGAGGAATATGAGCAGAGATAGAAATGTGATTAATGATGGGAGAGATGAGAGATGGAAAAAAAAATTGAAATTTTTTTAGAAAATGTGAAGTGAACACAATGAATAACTCTAAACAGAAGGGCAAAAATGAGAACTCACCTCCCAGAACCAACCCCTCTCTCTACACACACACACACACACACACTCTCTCTCTCTCTCTCTCTCTCTCTCTCTCTCTCCTTCGTTAGATTTGGGTTTCGTTCAACAACGAATCTAGAACAACATTGAGATATTTGTGCCATCAACTCCTCTCCTCAGTACACTATGAACTCGTCTCCTCTCCCTCTCCTTCAGTCGACAAAGTGGTTTCATATCATGTTGGGAGCAACCAAAAAAAAAGTACGAAATTTATATGTGACACATGCTCCCCCACAACACCAGAGTCAAAGATGAGAGGGAGAGAGCTCTTTGCCCATAGAAAGATAAAGAAATCCCGAATATAGACATGCAATGTATGAATATTGGTGCTCTGCAATTTCCGTAACCTGGGTCTTGATGGATCGCATGTTTTTGTTTTTGGGTATTTTTGTATTGTGACAAAATAGATTTTGGTATTTTATTGTGCTAATATTCATTGAGTTTTCCAGTTGGGTTTGGGGTTTGTACTCGTCGCCTGATTTGTCTCCATCTCCCTACCCCTCCTTTGGGCAATTCATTTTCCCATCTCTCTCCAGCTCGTGTTCCTTTAACATTTATTTGGTGAAGTTCTTTTAACTTTAGGCTAATTTTTTTGGGTTTCTGAGAAAGTCCTGTGGTAAATTAATGTTCTTTGAGGTTTGTTGATCTGGGGAATGGTTTGTTGTGGGTGGTTTGAATTGAATTTGCATTTTTTATTGGCATCTATAGTTTTTTTTTGTCAATCGTCATACCTTATCTATTACATGGGCGAAGGGGAGAATGAAATTCAATCTTGAGATGCAGTTAAAACATGCAAGAACTCTATCGCATGAGCTAGCCACAACTTGCACATCTATAGTTGAAAAGGTTGAATTTTATTGCTTGTCAATTGGCTCGGTTCAATTCAGAGATTTTGATTTGGGATTCACTTTGAAAAAGTATTGGGTACATTGAAAGAAATGAAAACTGGCTCAATTCATTTAGAATCTTGGGAAAGCATCTTTGCTCAGAGATGATCATACAAATTGGGGGAGGTGGAGTGGCATTTTTGCCCCTTTCATTTGGGGAATGATCCCATGTGGTAGTCACGTGATACCTTTTCCGTCCAGTCCAAAACGAGATGGAAAGTTAGCAATTGGACCATATGGGAAGAAATTGAATAGTTTAAGGACGAAATAAGAGCGTTTTTTAGTTTAGGAACTGCATAGAAAAAATGTGCATAGTTTGGGAGATAAAAACAAAATTAACTCAAAAATAAATGATAAATAAAGATAGGAAAAAGTTAAATCCAAAAGGTACCTAACAAGTAACAATCAAAATCTTCACAATAGTTAAACTGTGTCTATCAACCCGTGCGTAATTAATCAGAATTATATGTCAACTACCCTCATTGAATTAAGTAGTCAATTTTTTTTTTTCATCTGACCTCTGAATTTTCTACATTTGAGAACCATACGTCAATAGATTAATTTCAAGTCATACTAAAGTTCAAAAACAAAATAAAAAGAGTACTCCCAAATACCACTATTCGGAAACTATCTAATAGCTTCAGTAGATTCTAAAGCAAATATCTACCATCATATGACTTCAAACTTGCCAAACTGAGATTTCACATTACGATACATTCGTGTTTGGATTGTCTGACATCGTACTATAACATATCCAACAGTTCTTACAGAGAATTCATCAATTTTTAAGTACCGGCTCCAAGTGCTTCAAAATACATAAAACTACAGCTAATTTTGCCATTTGGATTCACTCTGCACTGTTGGAATAGTCAAAACAACACACAAACCAACCGGAATACATACCAGGATAAATGAAATCGAAATTCAATAATAGAAGAGACTGCTTGCTGTGGGAAATGTCTCTTTTTCACACGGACAGCAATCTACCTTGGTACTCCACACTCTGTAGTACCTTACCGTTAGGGGCAAGTGATTGGTGCCGCACTTTGGCCACCTTAGCACTGTACTTCACTCTTAACTGCGGAAATGGCCTATGTTGATCGTCCTCACCAGATGATGACGCAGTTGGCAAAATCTCATCCAGGAACTCATGAGCGACATCTCCGTCTTCATCTATCTTGAGATGCCTTGCATACCATTTTAATCCCTGCATATAGTAAACGGCTTTATTACAAACAAATTTTGGAAACCACTCAACAAACAATAAACTAAAGTTCAGCGAAAACTATTTCTAGTTAATTGCATCACTGGGATGACTATAACTAATTGCAGGAAAAAGTAAGCAAATAGAAGCAAGCTGAAACTGGCAGCTTGTTAAGGGTTGGTATTAATCAATTTGACTAAGACAATTCAACACGCAGCTTGTTAAGGGTTGGTATTTCTCAATTTGACAAATCAACATGCTTTTTCTTCTTTTCTCAGCGTTTTAGATGGCAGCCCAGAAGCTCCTCTACTCTTTGAACAATAAGCTATTAGTCTATTACTGAAAAGGAAAAAGAGAGAATAAAAAAAAAGAGACGGCCCAGACGAGCAAGGAATCCTTCTCAAACGTAACTTGACCAAAATAAACACCAACTACAACTGTGGCGTCAACCTCAAGGAAAGGAGATAAAGCCTCCAAGAGATAATAAACCAAACCATACGCCTGTTCTGGCTAAATCACAAGCCGCCTAATGAGCATATGTAAGGCCACAAGAAACCTGCCTCCCAAGATAGGTTTTAGACCTTCCCTAAAGAAGAAGTACGTTTACTTGAACCTGGTTCAGATTTCACCCAAGACACTACAACCTGACACCACTCTCTATAGAACAAGAAGCGACATCCAAAGGGCGTGTTGTGAACATAATACATGTCCATGGCTGAAATTCTCGATTAAACATTCCTGATCAACAAGCAAATGACCATTCATGGGGGATAGTCTATTGACATATCATTCAAGTCTGGTAATGGTTGCAAGTACGTCAGTACTAGGGTTCACTGTCTCCATCATGAGGGAAAGGGACATAAAGCTTCTTGATTCACCCATCAAGGTTGCCTCACTTTGATCAATCTCACACATGAGAAAGGGCTTTGTAAGAAATCCTAGTTGACCGAGGAGTGTGTTACTTAGGAAGGCATGTCTTCACAATCAGCTATCCAATAAAACCTCATGATAAGACCCTGACAAATGAGTTATGCTCTCCCCGTTTTAAGAGCACCTCAACTCTTTACCTCTCCACCCACCCATTCTGTGGCTGATATGCTACCCAAAAGGTGCATAGCCAGCCAATAAGCGACTACCAGTCAAGACTATGCTGTTTCACACATAACGTGAGCATCCTTACAAGTTACAGCAAAATAATAACAAACAAACTCCAAATCCTGTCTAGAAAACCAGGACCTCCCAAAAAACCCGAGAAGAGCATTGCTCAGCATTCCCAAAGATTCTCGAGACATGAAACATCATCTTCTTAAAGCATGTAATATATGTAAGCGGCCTATCATAACCAATCATCAGGATCATGGCATGAAATGTAGTTATTTCAATTGCACCCTCATATACAATTTTGACCGCTGTTCCATTACTTCCAAACAGTTAACTTTACTGGTTAAAAAAATCTGTTGGAAAACATCTGTACTTTAATGGCTTAAATCCCTCACCCATATTATGCAAGTTGCGAAAAATCTAACAGCAAAGGTTTGCTTATCCTTTTGCCCACTCTTATCTTAACAAGTATTGATGAAACTCCAAAATGTAGAGAGTAGCATATGCTTTTGCGTACACGAACCAAAACATGCTAACTATAACAAAAAGAGGCATGCAGAAGACATGTCATTGAAAATTAACCCCCGTTAAATGCGATGATAGAATTTCGTATGACGCAGATTATTAAAGCTCAATTATAACCTACAAAACTAGTATGACCCTAGGCATCCTCTCCACTCTTTGCCAATTGGTTTTGAGTATGATGATTTAAGATCATATTAAGACCTAGACTTCCGGAGGCTTTTGGACAAGACTTTCTTGGTTGATTGCTCTATTGTTTGTGCCTCAAGTGCACCTTGCTCCGTTGTTCGTCGTGATCCCTATGTTATGGATCCATTGTTTACTTCTTCAAATGCGGGTCAGGGGTCGCAAGCGCGGGGAGTGTTAGAGCTTGTCTTTCATTGGGTAATTAGAATCTCTAAAATAATATATGAGCCTAGGTGCCTCTCCACTCATTACTAATTGATTTTGAGTTAGATGCTTTGACACAAATAATGGTCACAACTAGTTTACCAAAAATTTAAGATTTGTTGGGCAAATTAAAGGACAATATTGAATAATAGGCATAACTTAAGTCACAAGTTATTTCATTAGGGGTCATAAAATTGAAGAAATTGCATCATTATTCATGCTTCTCTCCTTAGACTCCTTATACATTAATAGGTTCTGCTTTTGTTGACTTTCAAATTTGTTTCTTATGAACTCAGGGTTTGATCGCAGAAAAGTTAGTTGTGTTGTACAAGGAGCTAGGACTGTTAGCTGTGCTACCAAAAACAGAGCCCCTGATAACTTCTTATGAAATGCCTAGAAAGGAAGCCTACAGTAAATGGCAGAGCCGCCACATGGCCAAAGGAGACAGATGCCCCATCAATTTCTCAGTATCTTGTTTTTACCTATAATAATAAAGTTCTCTGTAATTTGGCCATCTAAATTTCACATATGCCACCAGAGTGTTTCAAACCTCTCCTTTTCCCTTTCTTTTTCTCAACAAAACCCAAACAATTTGTCTCCCTTAAGTAATTAGATAACTAAAAAGTCATGCCGTGTAAATGCCATTGTATCCTCATCGTCACTCCTTTTTTGTCTTCCTTCCTTTGATTTTATTGTTTTTTCACTCATTTGATTTCCACTTTTCTATGCCCAAAAATCATATATCAGGACACCATTTATAATTCCTTGGTTCGGATCATCTTTGGTGAAGTGTGTAGAGTGCCTGCTAACTTTGGACTTTTCGAGTCATTTAACAACAATTCTTGTTCCTTCAGTTTACAAGAGACTGTGACTGTGTGTAAGATTAAGTACCCTCCTTTATAAGAGAACTGAGAACTTGATTATCAGTTTATGCCATTTCAAATGCACATCAAAAGCTATATGGAAACAAAGAAATAAGACTACAGCATATTAGCACACTTGTAATTGTTTAAAACAGGTTAGATAAACATTGTACAAAATTAGTAATTGCATTAAATCATTTTTCACATATGCAATAAACCCAACACATATGTAATACAGAATTAGTAATTGCACTCAGGTTAGAGAAACATTGTACAAAATTAATAATTGCATTAAATCATTTTCCACATATGCCATACACCCAACACATAACTATTGAACGCATTCTATTTGCCTCTCCTCAACTAATCTTCTGACTCCGCCAATGGTAACCACTATTCTGAACCCCAGTTACTACCATAGCCAGCTCACACTTGACCCCAAAGGGTTCGGCAGGCGGTCAACGCAAAGAATAAGAAGTTTTTTGCTCCCTTCTAACCGGTCCCTCAAGTACTATCAATTCTTATGGACCATTCCACACGTGGCTTAATTGGGTCCATGGATTGACACTGGGAATTAGTTCAGGTGAGCATAAGCTGGCCCGTACAATGAGATTAAAAAATATAAAATAAAATAAAGACAGCTCACACTTATGACTTATGAGCGTGTTATAGCATCCAAAGAGGAGCTCGCAAAAATACTCCAATTATTGGTCCGAACAACCGATGCGAATTGTGTAAACAAAATAACACAACACTTGACAAAATCAAAGTAAAAGCAATAAAAATAAAGGCTAAAGAATTACCTGGACACCGCCGTCGCCGACGGCACAGGGAATGAGAACTGGGCCTAGTGGAGGCCTATCGACGGCCACTTTAACAGGCACGCTAAACCCTTTACGAGGGAGATTATGGGTTTCTGCTGCAATCGAATCAGCATCCACGACGTCGTCTGCGGCTTCATCCCTCGCATCGTGCTCTTCTTCCTTTGAAAACCCTAGAAACCCCGCGATCCTCTTGAGAAACCTCATCCCAATGCCAATCCAGAAAAGTTAGAAATCCTGTGTGTTGTTTGCTTATGCTCCTGCTGCTGCGATTACACGGCGATGGCGGTTGAGCTCCGGGAAGATGGCGAGAAGTGGTGGTTACGATTGGAAAGAGAAGTAGTAATTGGTTTGGGGCAAAGTGTGTCTGGTAGTCTGGGTTTCAGATTTTACAATACAACGGAAGTTCCTCCTCTCTGGGATATTTCTTTTTGAAAATTGAGTAAAAACTACATTAAGCCACCCGGGGGTTTTCGATAATTATAGAATCTGCCCTTTTAGAATTTTCAAATGACAGGGACCTCCCGTTTACTTTCAATTTTTCAATTTTCAAGTCACTCCTTTTGTGGTCCCATTTATCATGTAGTAGTAATTTGGGTTTTTCAATTTGCCACATTTATCATGGACCTGAACTGTGCTCCGTCTGCCATGATTTAACCCAACCGGATTTCACTGAAGGGTAGGCTAGTTTAGGCTGAATAGCAATGGGTCGAGTTTGTACATATACGGTAGGCTAGTTTAGGCCGAATAGCAATGGGTCGAGTTTGTACATATACGCTGTTGAAGCTTGAATTATAAGTTTGTCTGATTGCTCGGACCACTAACTAACAATTTAGTTCACTTTTTAGCCGGCAAATATTCATTCTTTCAACATGAATACGCTATGAAAATTACATCTCCGGGTATTAGTTAGAATAATAAAATTACATGAGGCATGTGAGCAATAACTATCAATTGTCACAGCCCATCCTTCCCTCATACTAGCGAAGCATTTTCCTCTTGCGTTGTTAGAAGAACGACAAAGTATTTATGATTTTTTAATTGAGAAGATACGACAAACAGAGTTAAAAGACCCAAATCTGGATGCTGAATGAAAGAAATATAGTAATGTGCACATAAATCAAAATGATTCTTGGGTTTGCCCTATCTGATGCCTTTTTAGCTTTGATTTGAGGGCATTATTCTGCAACAAACTCGACGGTATAGAGGAACCACTGCTTCAATAGTATTCTGTGAGCAATCACTTTGTGCATTTATTGCCAAATGATAGGTCTGTCTCAAATTCATCTATTTCAGTGATATTTTGGAAGCAGTCACTTTGTGTATTTATTGCCAAATGTTAGGTTTGTCTCCTATCCATCCCCCTCCTATACTCCCAATTATTGGGGACTAAATGAGTTATGTTATGGTTGTATAAGAAAAAAACAATAGTAAACTGTGAAATTAAACAAGGAAACGATTAAATGTACCTATTAGTGATGTTAGATGAATCTAGTTTACGTTCATTTTATGAATTTTATGTTCTCAATTTTTTTATAAATATTTTTCATAAATTTTATATTCCCCGTAAAAATAAGACACTGTAGCATGCAAAGATAAAATCAGACAAAAACCCTTATAATCAAAATATTAAACCAATTAATTTTTACAAAAATCCTACTAAATGAGTCCCTCTCCGATAATTAAAAAAAGCCCCAAAGGCCCCATTCCGCCAAGTCAACTTATTTTTAAGTTGACTAATTTTGAATCCAAAGACAAGTTATTCTCTCACAATGTATCCATAAAAAAACCCCCAAAAAAAAACTTATTTTCCTTAGCCGAACGAGGCATTTAAGTCCTTTGATCTTTTCCAATCACAAGAAAAGAGCAATTCTATTTGCAGCTCTTTATTTACTCCATACAATCCAATTTCTCTAAACCCTCACCTAAAATTCCTCAAACAAATTTATCCCATACAACCTACTAAATTTACTTAAACTTCCCTGTAATACCATTCACTCTAAAAAACCAAAAAAAAAAGAAGCTTCAAATTACTTTACTGCCGTATTCATCTCACTCCCTCCCTCTTTTCCCAGTTCGTCTCCTAGTAGTTCGTCTCCCACCACTGTCCGACGTCAAGGAGCACCGCCACCGCCATTCTCCACCACCGCTTTCAACAACCACCACCGTCCAACATCGCCACCACTGTTCGACATCACCACCACCACCACCACCACCGCACCACCACCTTTTACACCACCTCCAAGAATATACGATGAATAATTTTCGGAGTGTGAATATAAAAAATATGTATTTGATACGACATTTGGATATCAAATGATCAACATAGTTTTTTTATCCCTATGATTCATTTTGACAACATGATGTCGAAATTTTAGAACCATTTCATTTCATAGTATAAATAGTATAAAAGTAGGAATACTTGTCCATTTTCGATAACCATATGTCGAATTATATTAAACATGAAATTTAAGTATGTTAACAACATTAATAACCCAAAAAAGTAAGCATAAATTAACATTCAATTGTCGAATATAAGTCGGTTTTCATGGTTTTAGTTACATCAAATGAATGTCGTAAATTTAGTCCATTTTCTGTGTCTAAATATTGAAAAATTTGTTGATTTTCCGTGTTCAAATGTTGATAATTTGGGTCGGTTTTATTTGAAAGAAATTGTAAGTCTTCACAATTTTTCCACTCCACCGAAGGTACAATGTCCATCACAATTTCCTTCTCAACCACTATACTGTTGTTCAGCTCATTGTTATATTGTTTATGCTTCAATTGGAACCCTCCATTGGTTGGATGTGTATTCCTTCGTTATCAATTGAGAGTGATATGAACAAAGATTGAATTTGTCTCGACAAAAAAATTATTTTTTCCTTTTTAGCCAAAGGAGCGTTTAGTGGTATTCCGTGAAAATTTTAATGGATCGTATCATGTATGGAACAAGGGGTTGTATTGAATCGGCCCAAGAAAAAACACCCCAGATAAGGGGGTGTTCCACTAACAAAAACCTATTTTTTTTAAACACCGATACATGTCATTCTCTCACAATATATCACATAAAAAACTGTGAAAAACTAATTTTTTCAAAAAATTGAGTTTGTGGAACCCCTAATCCCCTCCCTAAGTCCTTAGCTGGTAAGTGACATTGACCTCCCTCAATATTTTGAACAACACAGATAAGGCCCTTTAGTATTTCAAACTACATCGCCTGCCCAAACAGAACACTGACGCGAAAAGTCCTCTGCTCTTCTTCTTTTTTTCCATTTGCACAACAGTTTACCATTTTCTTCGTATTTATACACGAGTATAAAAAATCAAACCAACTGCGATGCTCTGAATCGCGACCCACAAATTCGAACTGAAAACCCGTTGTATCTGTCCGAGATCTGACCTGATCCGGTCTCGATTAATCTTTTGGATCTCGCAAATCTCTGTGTACCCAAAATAGTATTCTGAAATTGGATCGGAGATATGCCGGTGGCTGCTTCCGCCGTGTACTTCTTGAACCTACGCGGTGATGTCCTCATCAATCGCCTCTATCGCGATGACGTTGGGTCAGCTCCTCTCTCTCTCTCTCTCACACACACACACACACACACACATTTTTGAGTGTGTATATGGGTATTGAGTCCATTGCTGTGTATTCATCCAATTGTAAGTTTTTGATGCTTGAATTGCATGATTTCGCTTGGTATATTTATGCTATTAAGGATTGCGTGATAAGAACTGAAGATTGTGAGAAGAAAGTTTAACGTTTTACTGCTGGGAAAGGTTCATTGGAGATTTTAAAACTGTTTGGGAAAGAAGAATGTGTTTGAGGTTTTGTGGATAAGGAAATTCTCCCACATCTCTAAAGGGTTGATTTTGTGTAGCGGCTATAAAAGCTCTGCTAGTTGGGGCTGGAGTAGAGAGGCTTTTACCTCACCATGTGTTATACACACGTGTTAAGCAAGGATGGAGCAAGGGGGATAAGTAGCGACGTCTGCCACCGTAAGGTTTTCAAAAAAATGCCATTATTACATAGAAAAATATTCTTTTATCCCCGAATTATATAGACTCGCCACCACTAGATTTTTATGTCATTATAGTTTATCATAGAGTAGATGAATATTCATAATGCGGTTTGTCTTTTTATTTTTTAAGTACATATTTTCGCCACCACAAGGGTAAAATCCTAGCTCCGTCCCTGGTGTTAAGGCCGTGTAGTTGTTTTATAGGCGGCATGTTTGAGCTGTACAGACCTTCGATCGGGCATGATAGGCTGTAAGATTCCATTGAGAAGGCCTTGTGGTTTGCAGAGTCAACACTTATTGCAGACTGTGATTGTGGTCAGTTGTAGCCTATGGTGAATGTTGTACAAATGCCAGAAAGTATGAATGGGTGAGATAGCAACCACTTCAGTAGAAGGGAGCGTAAAAGTTGAAAGAAGGGGTTGGAGTGTATAGAGAATGTGTTTTCAAGAGAGTTGCGTCCGAATATCACCAACTACCTAATAACTTTGATTTTTAAATTTATTTTAGTTGTCATTTTTAAATTTATTTTAGTTGTCATTTAATGTGCACATAAATCAAAATGATTTTTGGGTTTGCCCTCTCTGATGCCTTTTCGCTTTGATTTTGAGGGCATGATTTTGCAACAAACGCGACGGTATAGGGGGACCACTGTTTCAGTGGTATTCTGTGAGCAACCACTTTGTGCATTTATTGCCAAAGGTTAGGTCTATCTCCAATCCATCTGTTTCAGTGGTATTCTGGGAGCAGCCACTTTGTGCATTTATTGCCAAAGGTTAGGTCTGTCTCCTATCCATCCCCATATATACCCTCAATTATTGGGGACTAAATGAGTTATGTTATTGTTGTTGTTGTATTATTTAATTTACTCGGATCAATTGTTTATCTTCAATAGTTCTATGTTTCAATTTTCCTTGTTAATGTTGTTTCCTTTTCCTCCCATTCCTTTTTATTTGGAGTTCTCATTATCATCTTATCTCTTGGCTTAGTTGCACATTGATTCCTCACTTTTTTCGGACATTCTTAATTTACCTATTATCTGCTAGGGAAATTGTGAAACCCGATGTATTTTATCACCCGTTCTGCAAATTTGTTGGCGTTGTATTCCCTTATTGGAATCTAGTTTAAATGGAAATGATTGAAGCTTTTATCTTTGTATCCTGAAGGGTGTTATCTTTCAGCAGCTTATGTTAGTTAATGGCTTTTGAATAGCAACATAACTTTGTATTGAATTATCAAGCAAAAGAGGAACCGTCCATAATATTCAGGGTGTGTGTTGGATGACGTTTAATTCTCAGTCTACAACAACAAAACCCATTGAGATAAGGGTCGATCCTATTGTAAACCAATGCTTAAGACACTCCTCCACTTTTGCAAGTTGTTCATAGCAACGTTAGGTCTTGTTTCCCATTTGCTAAAATGGGAATCGTATAAAATCAAATGGGGTTTATTTTGGCAAATGAGGAAACCATTTGCTAAAATCAACCCATTTCCACGTGCTAAAATGGGTTGATTTTATGGGATTCCCATTTTAGTAAATGGGAAACAAGGTCTTACTTGGACTCTTGTATTTACCTACAGTACCTGCATCACTGATGGATATGAAACAAATTTCGATACAAATCTTGTAATTTTCATGATAATATGGAAGAAAAAGAAGCTCACCTGTGCTAGACGAGACATTTCTAGCCTTTCAAATGGATTGGAAGAGAGCGCTTTTGAAATAACTTACGTCTTATACATATTATCTGAGCATATTATTATGGTACACCCGCTTATAACTGAAATAGAGGTTTGGAACCCTGTGGCTGTGTCCATGCCCATCTAATGGAAACCATCGAGTTATCTAAATTTTTAGATTTAGGGAGGTCTGATGATTGGACATGCATTGCCACATGTATTCGTGCCAGTGACCTTGTCACCTAGGTTGATACTTGATAGTCATGGAATTGGATGCACTGGGTTATAGGCTTTCATATGGGTGGTTTAAATATGGTTGGGATGCCAACTTTGCAATTCTGGATGTTATACATCCTATGAAAAATGCTTATTTGTCTAAAAGAGTCATCCATGAATAACGAGTGGGATCCTTATACGTGACAGCTTCTGTTGTGGTGGAAAGTAGGAGACCAAATGTAATTAGTTTCTTGATCTCTTGAATTTCATGGTATTGTGATGTTGACATTCCTTAGAAACTTAAACAGAAATGTTCCCTATTTGTTGAAGGGCTGCTTCCATTTTGTTTTACTATTGCTGGGTCACTTCTAAAGAAACTACAACTACAAGTTCTTTACATCGTGTCTGTAGTTTTTTATCCTTATTTTCCTTGTAAACCTCTTGACTTTGTTTTACTGATCCTTTTTGTCCTGACTCCTGAGCTGCATGATGTGTTACCATGTCAGTTTATCGCTTAGGATTATATTGTTTTCCCTTTTTTGTTTACTGACTCTAATCGTTCCTCCAGGGGAAATATGGTGGATGCCTTTCGAATGCATATAATGCAAACGAAGGAACTCGGTACATGTCCCGTGAGGCAGATTGGAGGATGCTCTTTCTTTTACATGAGAATCAGCAATGTCTACATCGTGATTGTGGTCAGCAGCAATGCTAATGTAGCATGTGCGTTCAAGTTCGTTGTTGAGGTAGTAGGCAGTTTTTTGCTAATTATTTTTCCTATTGATGGGTTTATCTTTCTTTATTTGAATTTGGAGTCCAGAGCTTTAGCAGTGAGGAGTAAGTTTTGTGATTGCTTAAGCATCTAATTTCATCTATTTTAGCACGCCAATGTGAATAATTGGATCCTTGTTATGTTTGTTTGTGTGGCTATAACACATGTACTTTGTTTGGTGAGATTTTAAAACCGAAGACCTTTCCAAACTGCATTCTACTCTTTTATTTCCTGAGCAAGGCAAGGGAGGGCATAATTTGTTGTCTTTATCATTCCTCTAAAGTTCTTCTTTATTTCCTTATCCCCAACAATGTTGAGATGAATACATTTTAATCACCAAGGATTTTTTTTCTTTGTTGTAATCTGTGTATACTTTGGTTTTATGCAGGCTGTTACGCTATTCAAATCGTATTTTGGTGGGGCTTTTGATGAAGATGCTATTCGCAATAATTTTGTCTTGATTTATGAGCTATTGGATGGTATGCCATTTGAAGAGTATCCAATTTTCCATTAAAATTTAAGTTGCCTTAATAGCTCTTTCCAATTCTCGGGATTTAAATTTTGTCAGAAAGTACGAATTTATGTTGAATACTGTTCTATGCTGTTACCATGGTATGTGGTGCATCCAATCATCTCAATGCGTGCTTCTTTGCATTTGTTGTGTGCACTTTAGGAGTTAACTAAAAGAACTTTTCATTGTTTCTTATATTCTTATCAAACAGGAAAGTAAGGGCTTAATAGCAACTTATCAAAGCTAGATCTGTCATAGATGGATATTGGATACCACTTCGCCCCAATAAAAACAACCATACCACTTAGGATGTGCACCCGCAATTCTTATGAAGAACTTGTCCCATTTATCTTTTCAAGGGGTTAAGTGACAATTAACCAGAGTTTTGCACCTACTGCAGATCAAAATGTTTCTACACAACCCTAACAGTCTTTGTAAGTTATCAACAACAAGCTTGATTCAATGACTGTTGAGGGGTGAGAGTAGTAGTTAATTTAATGCACGTTATCAATCCTGAAATTGACTCACATAGTATGGGGGACGTTGCTTGATTAATGTTTAGTTATCCAATGTCAGCAAACTTCTTCATGATTCGAAAGGAGGTTTGGGTTTCTAAAAGGCCACCTCCTTGAATTTAGTTGCTTCTCAATAGTATGGGTTGCCAATCTTTAACTTCTTAACCTCCTCTTTGGACTTCTATTGGTTAATAGCTTTTGGCTGCTTGCTGGGTCAATTGCATATTGTGGTCAAAATAGGACGCATTGATACTTCAATGAATGGATCACAAAGGCGTCAAAGCAGTGGGTTTTGCTTTGACCTGGCTTTTAGTCAGATAATCTTCAAAATAAGCATCTATCTTCGGTTTGTGTATTATCACGTATTTCTTCTTAAGCATTATCAGCATTATTAGCATTTCCCTGTTGTAGTCCTCCTTTCCTGTATAGTATTTCCGAGATACAGTTTAGTGGCATTGGATTCAGTCTTTATCACTTTCATATCTGCATAAACAAATGCATGGACGGGCACACCATTATTTTGTTAATTGCGTTCTATTTATTTATTTGCACGCTAAGCCTCACTAGCGCTTGCATTTTCTTTTGTAGTCTTCACACAATCTTTGAGCTAAATTGATCAACTTTTGGATTTTTGGAATGGTTACTATGTGGTGCATTGGGTTTTGCTTCATATCCACCTGCATAAGCATAGGCTCTATAGTCTCTGAGACTAGTACAATGGTAATAAAATTTCTCTTTTGTAGAACAGATGTCACTAACCATCTGCATGGATACTTGGTGGTGTTGTTCAAAATTGCAGAAATCATGGACTTTGGTTATCCCCAAAATCTTTCTCCAGAAATTCTGAAGCTTTACATCACTCAGGAAGGCGTACGCTCACCATTCTCATCCAAGGTTAGAGGTGTTTTAACTTATCAGTCTTAGATATTTAAATGTGATTGCACTGTGTCATTCTGCTGGACCAGGTTTGGATACTTAGTTATTACCAAGACTGGAAGTCTATTCCATTTGTGAAAATGAAATGTCCTGTGTACTTTTTTTGAGATTATTACAAAGAAGATTTGTTGACTTTTTGTTGCCTTGTTGGTGTTATATTAAAAAAGCCTGCAGATAAGCCAGTCCCGAATGCAACTTTACAAGTTACAGGGGCTGTCGGATGGCGAAGAGAGGGTCTTGTTTACAAAAAGAATGAGGTAATGTCATTTTGCTCTAATACTCTGTATCTCGTTTCTTGTGTTGTGGCCGTCCTCCTGAGTTATAGCTCTTATTTCCTAACAGGTTTTTCTTGATATTGTGGAAAGTGTGAATCTTCTTATGTCATCAAAAGGTGCGAATGGCTATATACGAGAATTTTGGTTGATGTACTCCTACTCTGGTTGCTTATCAACATTTGGTGATTATAGGTAGTGTTTTGCGCTGTGATGTGACTGGGAAAATTCTGATGAAGTGCTTTCTTTCTGGAATGCCTGATTTGAAGTTGGGTTTAAATGATAAAATTGGCCTTGAGAAAGAGTCACAACTTAAGTCACGTCCTACTAAGAGGTAACTTCGGATGGCTTACTATTTTTCGCTCCCCTCCTGTATTCACTTGTCTGTGTACATCTTGGAATTTAGAACGGTTTCTGGTTTCCTTTGAGGAACTTGTAGACATGTTGACACCTTTATTCCTTTACACAATTTTTGCTGTTGAATATTATTTTTCTTCCTAACTGCATCCTTTCATCAATAGCTAGGAATTATGGTTTCTTTGGCTGTGTTTAGTTAGATAGTTTAGTTTAGTTTTGATGATGTCATTAGGTGTAATGAGTGGAGAGAGATAGAGAGAGAAATGAGAGAAATGATGATGTCATCAAAACTAAAACTAAAACTAAACTGGGAAACAAACAGGGCCTTTATCTTTTCGTTTGCCATGCAATGGTATACATGCTTCCCTATCTGAGTTCCTATGAGCTGGTTAAGGGTTGTCCTGGTAGAAAGCTTTGTAAGGATTCGCTGACCCGGCCACTCTGCCTTGTTTGGCGGTGTATATAGATGCTGACAGTTCTTTAAACTGTTAGAGATGGTGATTGAGTGGAATACTTGTCATTGACCACTTGATATTGTTGGTTTTCAGAGGGGAGACTGTTCTATTCTTATTTACTTGCAGTATCTTTAGGGGGATCTGCGACTTTTTAGGTGCTTAAGATTTCGTCCCATCTTGTGTATGAACAACATGTTCATGGACTTCCCCCCCATCGCTTTTAGTAGATTGATCTGTATTTTGCTTTTAAAATCTTTCATCATTTTCTGGATCCTAGTTCTATCATTTCTTATAACTACGTTTGTCGTTCACGATTTTTTGGCTTCTAGAATGTTTCATACATATGGATACGACATTTTGCTTATATGTGAAGTATAAGAATGAAAAGGTCCCTGGTGAAGAAGTTGGATAATAGTTTGGAATTTAAGTCTTGTCATTTGATGCTGTTTTCTTTCATTCACTTTTGTAGAGTCATTCTACAATCCATTCGATTCTCTTACCCTTTTTCCCAAATGGAGTGGGTGGAAGAGCAGCTCTAGTTGATGTCTAGTAAACATAAAATACTAAGACCTTTGCGCAATTCTCTAAATGCGGAAGAAAGAAAAAGAAAGTAGGAGGATGGGGGCGCAAGGTTGGGCATGTGGTTGTTGATTCCTCCTCAATCAACGCGTAAATCCAAAGAGGTTTAACTTCAGATAATTAGTCATAACAACCTTGCCTTGTTGACGCAATTGTCTATGACAATCCCATGACTGAACCCAAATCAATGCTCTGGGGAATCTGTTTCTTAATTTATGGTTGTTTCTTTGCTGCAAAAGTGCATGCTCATGTCAAACCAAATCCCTTACTGGGTTTGTTGCTTTTTTTGTTTAGCATTTTTGGAAACTTAATCCTCTATCATCTCTTCAGAGGGATTTTGCAAAGTTCCTCAGATTTTGGATGAAAAAGTTTCATTTATTTGAACATTCACTTTATAGAGATTCAAACAAATTTTGCTTATTTTATTGTTTCTTTTCTGCGAGATATTGAGCATTGCATTTGGTATTACCAATAGTACTTGTTTTGGCTAATCATTTTTCATTTGCATTGGTATTTGCTGGTTTTCTTATCCTCCACTGTTACCCAACCATTGATCATGCTACCTTCTGCAGTGGGAAAACAATTGAGCTCGATGATGTGACTTTCCATCAATGCGTTAACCTGACAAGGTTTAACTCAGAAAAGACTGTTAGTTTCGTGCCACCTGATGGAGAATTTGAATTGATGAAGTAAGCTTACAGGTTTTTCAGTGAAATATTCCGGTTATTCATAACTCTTGTGGATATTGTAGATTAGCGTAGCATGTTAACATATGTATTTTTTTTCCTTTCTGTGTTTATCATAGACCTTTTTATTCTCTTCATACAATTGCAAAGCTTCTGCATGCAGAATATGTCTATTATTGCTATCAACTTCAAAAATATGGCAATGTTGCAAATGTGTAGTTATCATATTGAGCATAAGTGAGGAAAGCTTCCTCCATATATTTTGAGCATAAGTGAGGAAAGCTTCCTCCATATATCGCGAATATTGTATCAATGAAGTCAGAACTGAATCTTCCTTGGACTAGATGTTGCCTGTGGCATTCTTAGTCATTAAATTATTGCACCACCGGCAATTTTTTACTTGAGTGCTAGTGATGTGTTCATGAGCCTCTTTTTAAAGTTGCCAGCGCTCTGTCTTTTCAAAGAGTACCTCATTATGAAATTTCTTCAGCTTTATGAACTTAGGGTGAAATGGGACTCTGTTTCTCAAGTAAACCATAAATGAATTACCTTATGATAGATGCAGGATAGTGTTCTAGTCGTCCATTTAATCCATAACCAAAGTAGCCATGCAGGAACTCCGTGTTAGCTGAAATCTAGGCACACTGGCTTTTTTCCCTGCTCACATTCTTCTGTGCTGCCCATGGTTTTGGAATTTAAGCATTTAGTTACTGAGCTCGTGGTCAAATACAAAGAAAAATTACACTAACGAAATGTTGTACTATGTTTTGCAAAACTTCTACGGATTGAATAGGGAGTATTTGGTTAATTCTTCTTTTAGCTTATTTATTTTTTTATGTATTACCATTTTGTACCGTCATACATGTAATAGCAATCTTATTAGCTGTCATCTCTGGATTCCCTATTGCGTACCATTTTTATGCATCTCATACTGCATGCTTGGTGGTACCTGTATGAGCTCCCACTGTGTACAAATTTTATGAATAATTTGGTCCACATATTTTACTGTATACACCTTTCCACAGGTATCGTATTACTGAGGGTGTAAATCTACCGTTCCGGGTGTTGCCAACAATCAAGGAACTTGGCCGGACACGCATGGAAGTAAATGTTAAGGTTTGTTGTCTCAATTTTAAAGCTATGCATGTTTTGTTTGGTGAATCCCGTTTGTATTCACATCGATTTTAATTTCAGGTAAAGAGTGTGTTTGGTGCAAAGACTTTTGCCCTTGGAGTTGTTGTTAAGATTCCTGTACCAAAACAAACAGCAAAAACAAGTTTCCAAGTGACATCTGGTCGAGCTAAATACAATGCTGCTATTGATTGCTTGGTCTGGAAGTGAGTATTTGAGGTTACTTACATTGAGTTCTGGCATAGTTTCGAGTTGGATGTTTAATATCTCTTCTGATGGAAACATGAGTTTTCTGGTAACTGTTTGTAACAATTAATAATCGAGTCGATTTTTGTTATCTCTGATTTACTTGAAGGGACTGCTTGGCCGAAATAGGTTATAGGTATGTTTTGGGGCAATACGGTTGGATTATTGGAGCTTTGTTCATGTTGAAAAAGAAAGAAAAGAAAATGTTCAACCTTTGTGTTAAACTTGCACCTGGGCTCACTTTGAACTCTTAGGAGCCGATATAATTGAAGGCTAATTGATTAATGCTGATTTAGAGAGATGAACATCTCAAAGAGGAGAAAGTTTATGCTTGTCCATGCATTTTGAGCATATGCAGCAGCGCTTCCATAGAACTATAAATATTTAGTTACTACTATTTTTGTTTGATCATGTAAAGTTCCGAGTAAACTACAGTTGATTTTTGGAAATGCTTTAATACCGACAATGTCGTGGATTTGTCAAATGTTCTTTGCATTAAGCATGTCTTCTACTTTCATTTTTTTGTTACTATAATATTGTTTGTAGAATGTCATATAGGTTATATGCTTGCATGCTTGTGATCTTTTAGCGGTCAATGGAATGCGATTACTTGATACTGTTGATTGATATGGAAGGCAAGAAGGGTACTTTTGGGGGTGCTGTTGGATTATGGGGTGTTAAATGGACACACGTGTTTCCCTCGTTTCTTGGAGCTATTTTCTTTGCCTGGCTGGCTGCGCAGTGTAAATTTTGATGGTTGATAATAAGGCTAAGGAGGTAAACTTTTGCTCATTTTTGGCCCTGTTGATGCAAAGCAGCAGAAAAATGTTGATCAGCTTCTCTTACTGGGTCTCACACGGTTCCTGTTGATCACCAGCTGTTGATATATGCGTTTAGTATCCAATTTATAGATAAGGTTTGAGGAGACCTTGAAGTTCTGCGTTTTATACCTACCCCAGAATTTCCTACAAAGCTGGTTTTTCTTGTCCCAATTATCCTGCTTTTTTACACCAGTTACAGCTGAAACCTTGGTCGTCTAACCAGAATATTGACTTTCTGTTTATTGTGTCAATGCATGCCAAATGCTAGAATTTTGAAACACTTAGCTTCTTGGTATATACTCTTCTGTGTATGAATATTCTCTGTACTTTATAGCTCCAGCATTATTGGGTTCTGATATCGTTTTGCTGTAAATATTAGATGTTTTCTCATATGGACTGTTTGCAATTTTAAGTAGTTGTTTCATCCAGTTCTTTGCGGTATTGTAGGATAAGGAAATTTCCTGGACAAACCGAGACAACCTTGAGTGCAGAAGTAGAGTTGATTTCCACGATGACGGAAAAGAAGTCTGCGACTAGACCACCAATCCAGATGGAATTCCAGGTGCTTAAGATGTTTCCGTCCTACTTTGTTAAACTGATTGTGTTTTTCCTCACTTTTGTCCTGAAAATGAATAGGATGGCATTAATAACCAAGGTCAATCTATAAAGTCGACTCAGATAACTGTTATGGCTTAGGAACTTTTTTTTAATAGTTTTTTCTGTCAGCAACAAAAGTCAAATTTGGTTTTGAGAAAAAGAAGAGCAACGAGCATGCATATTGGGGGGAAAAAGTATGCCATAACAAAACAGAGCAAGTGAAATATAAATGTCAGTATCTCATACACACACTGGTCAATGTAACACACAGCTACCCTGTGTGCCTTCTTATTGGATCCGAAGCCCATATAATCAATCGAAAACCTTTCATAACAAGTGGAAGTGGTCACTCAATCAACATCCACCAACCAAATAGATTGTAGCCACCAGACAATGCAAGGATTATTGATCAATACTATAATCATCCTGCCTCCATATTACTCACCACTGAGGGAGTAAATGGAAATTAGGTTGTCTCTTTTGTACCATGCCATTGCTATTAATCTGCTCGTGGTCTTCAAGAATGAATAGTCAGCATTACTAAGGGTATGGTGTCGTTAGTATGCCTACAGACATTATATGGTGGGTTCTGGAGAAGAAGGGAGTGACCAGAGGCTATATTGACGTGGTCAGAGACATGTATGAAGGTGCAGTCACTGCCATTAGATCACCAGCAGGAGAAACGAGTGAATTTCCCATCACATTAGGATTGCACCAAGGGTCAGCCTTGAGCCCGTACCTTTTCGCATTAGTTATGGATGAATTGACTAGGCATATTCAGGAGGATATCCCATGGTGTATGTTGTTTGCAGATGATATTGTCCTTGTAGATGAAACGGCTAGTGGTGTTAAGACAAAATTAGAAATTTGGCGGGAAGCATTAGAGTCTAAGGGCTTTCGGATAAGTAGGAGTAAAACTGAGTATATGGTCTGCAAGTTTAGTGATACCAGAAGTGAGTATGAGGAAAGAGTGATGATCCAAGATCGAGATACCAAAAGAGGGACCATTTTAGGTATTTAGGCTCTATTATTAGCCAAGATGGAGAGATCAAGATGATGTGGCGATAGGATCCAAGTGGGGTGGCTTAAGTGGAGAAGCGCCATCGTGTCTTGTGTGTGACAAGAGGGTACCAACAAAATTGAAAGGAAAATTTTATAGAACTGCCATAAGACCAGCGATGCTTTACGGGACAGAATGTTGGCCTATTAAGAAGCAACAAGTGAATAAGATAAGTGTAGCGGAAATGAGTATGTTGAGGTGGATGTGTGGTAAGACTAGACATGATAGGATTAGAAATGAAACAATTCGCGAGATGGTGGGTGTAGCACCTATAGAGGAGAAGTTAAGGGAAAATAGGTTAAGGTGGTTTGGGCATGTCTATCGTAGGCCAGCGGATGCAGTAGTTAAGAGAGTGGATATGATAGCTTTGGGTAGAAACGCACAAGGGAGGGGAAGACCCAAATTGACTTTGGATGCGGTAGTACGCAAAGATCTAAGTATACTGGGTTTAAGCGATGAAGTAGCATTTGACAGAGCTCAATGGAGAAAAAGGATTCATGTAGCCGACCCCAATTGATTGGGACATAAGGCTTGGTTTGGTTTGGTTTGGTTATGGTGTCGTTAGTACACACCATCAGAATGGACAGGAGGGACCCTACTTCAATATTAGCCTTACAATCACTGTGATTTCTGAGAAATTGAAATCTGAAAACAAGGACCACAGGTATGCTAGACAAGGGGACTTGAGAATTCTGTACCAAATAGTACTGACTTCTTATCAATTCATAAAGCTGTGTTTATGACTGGTGCCTGAACCCACTAAAGATTATCCTCCTGCATTTATGCCCATTTTGTATTTGTGTCACCACACAATTACAAACATCAAGGTAGAGAAACCATGTCACTGCCACTTGATTACAAGGTACTTCCGTCCCTTTTTAAGTGCGTACCTTGGGAATACGTGCAATTTCAAATCCCTAAAAAACATATTTCCCTATATAATTTTTTAATTTTCTGTATACCAAATTAAAGTGCTAATTGAGTACTTTAATTTGGTGCACAAAAATTTTTAAAATATTATACGAAAGTACATTTTTTAATGTCCCAAAAAATACACGTTTCCCAAAGTGCTCACTTAAAAAGGGACGGAGTGAGTACTAAAATAGAAATAAGCTGGATCGCTACTTCTAACCCAAGTGTATGCTAGGGTGGGGCCAATGTTATTTATATTTATTTTCCTTGTTTACTTGCAATTAGCAGATATCCCAATTTGACTTCCGTCTGTGGTTGTCTCAAGTGATCTACGATTTCCAGTCACAGGAGACTTTTTCCCTTCAAAGTTGCAATGATAGAAATGAAGAAAAAAATATTTCAATGTTCATGCCCTAGGTTTAAAAGTCTTATTGACTTTACATTATTAGACATAGACTAGGTTGCCATTGCTTCCACTGGACAAAACTGAAATTTATGCCTTTTCAGGTTCCCATGTTTACGGCATCTGGATTACGTGTCCGTTTTCTCAAGGTATACTGATTTCCATTTTTGGACTTTGATTGTTGGTACATGCATGCATTTTTTTTACCCTAAGGACCTTGTCTACAGGTATGGGAGAAGAGTGGGTACAACACGGTTGAGTGGGTCCGTTACATTACCAAAGCCGGTTCATATGAGATTAGGTGCTAGAAACAATCAGCAGCCATAAAATTTCTCTGTGGATTTTGTGGTGGAGGGTGGAAAGCATTCGTGGTTGTGTATCTGGGTAGAAGGCACTATTCCGTGCGTTTGCTATGGAAAAGAGGTTTAATGACCACTTCTACAAAATTGCAGCTTTGGATCCGGTTTGTGTTATTTGAGGGCTTTTATATCTTCTCATAGATTTGTATCCATAGGAATTGCTTTGGAGACTGGAGTCCAAACTGTGTTCTGATTATTTTCTTGTAAAGGATAGTGTCCTTCATTAGGACTAGCAAAGCGTGGTTATATTTTTCTTGTGACACTTTTTTTTTATTATTCTATTCCTGTGATGCTTTTTTAATTTTATTTTATATATTTATTCTATTCTTGTGACATTCAGTGATCATCAGATTGTGAGTTTCACAAAGTTTTATATGAAGACAAAATTGAGGACGCTTTTTATGCAAACATTAGACAGGTTGATTTTTGTAATCCAGATTAGTACTCCATATTCATCGAACCGGGGCATCGCTAAACACAGTTTTCAGATGAAGGCAGGTCATATACTTGATCTTACCATGGAAACTCATTTTGAATGGAATAAACCTTGCTGAGTTTAAATCTTCCATAATGAGCCAGAAAGAACACATTTTCGGGGTGGTTTTACTAACAAAAAACAATTTTTTCCAAAAATCAAGACGTGTCATTCTTCCACAATACATCACATAAAAAATCTTGAAAAATCAGTTTATTTGAAAAACTCTCTAAGTGGATATTGGCACAGAGCTTAGATAAACTATTTTAGGTTATAAATTTATGGTCAAATAGGTCACAAGACTGATTGAGCAAATTAGACATCTTTTTATGCATTGAACAAAGGGGTATAGGAGGACTTTTCCCCATCTTTTTATTTTGGTTATGTAGGAGTATGTATTTGTTCTTATTTTCTTCAGAGAAATGATTTTGGCACTCAAATTATTGATAATCACTGTAATATCTGTCTTTTAGTGCTCCTGTTATATGTATAAAAGACAAATATTGAAGTGTCAACATTAAAAACATTTTTGTTAACCTCTCTTTAAAATTGGTTTTGCTTTCGTAGCAATAAGTAAAAGCATTTTAGGAGTATGTCTTTGGATTCGCATAAGATCCTCAAAAGTGGAGGACCGACCATATAATTTTGTTTCATTGATGATTAACCCCCCATGCAAGCTCACCTTGTCACATAATTATTCAAAATGGTATTCACTCCCCTTTTCAATATTCGCTCCATGCTCTTAATTCAATGCTAACATTTCCATACTCGCGTTCCCGCATTTGTGCATCCATGCATCCCGAAAGGCGGAAAAAAGAAAAAGAAAAAGAAACTATTAGACATTTTAAATGGAGATAGTTATTTTAACTAATGAACTATTTAACAAGCCCATAATACTTCACATGAGTTCATTATTATAATTTAACGGAAAAATCTACAATACACACCCTTTTTGAGTGTGTATGATATGCACCTATTGTGTGGTCCATATTGCGCCACCTTATAAAAAATGACCTGAAGAACCGGTCATTCGTAACATTTTTGTATGATTCGTAACTTTTGTACTAAGTATTCGTAACTTTTAGACAACATGATTCGTAACATTTTCTTTTGTTTCGTAATTTTTCGTGTGTTTCGTAACTAATCGTGGGTCTCGTAACTTTGAGAAAAAAATTATAACTTTTCTCAAATATGATTCGTAACATTTTTGTAACTTTTCGTAACTAATCGTGTGTTTAGTAACCTTAATTTGTTAGGTCACCTGTTGCTCAGGTTAACAAGTTACCGATTCGTAATTTTTTGTTATTAAGTTGTAACTTTTAACGATCCAACGATAGATAGCTTGAGTGCATATGATACACAACCAAAAAAAAAAGTGTATCGTAGCATCTTCCTTAATTTAACTATTATGATATCTAAATTTAGCTACGTAGAGACTTTAACATGCAAAAATTAACATTTCCACAGTGGGCTTTTACGTGACTCAGAGCTCACCAACTCTTCACCTTTCCTTTCCCGATGGTTACCCCTCTGGATCAATATATATTTTATTGGTTTTCATTTTGAATTTTTGAGAACCATTTAATCACCAAACATGGTCTGGGCTTGTACTTTTCCTAAGAATGGATAAACAGATACATCTGCCTTTCTTTTTGTCTGTGTTGAACTAGAAGCCATTGTAATTTGTATCTGCCTTTATTTGGCGTAAAAGTATGTACTCTCTCCGTTCCTATTTGTTTATCTCACCCTCTCTCTCTTGCTTTTTTTTAAATAAAAAAATTAAGTAATTCCGTGTATCATTTTTTAAATTTTTTCGTACCGAATTAAAGTACAGGATGAGTACTTTAATTTGGTGTAAAAAATTTTAAAAAATGATACACAAAAACACTTTATTTTTTCATTTAAAAAGTGACACGACTTTTCGTAGAGGACAAACAAATAGAAACGGAGGGAGTACTAAACAACCTGTCTATGGGTACACCACCTTGGGTGCCTCAAGTGTACACCAGCCCATCTCAATAGTCGAAAAGCGTTTTGACGTTTTAGATTTTTTACAAACTATTCGCACAAAGAGTTAAAACTATTCGCGCAAATAGTTTGTAAAAAATCCGGAACATTCAAAACGCGTATGGACGGTTGTAATGGACTGATGTACAATTGGGGTACCCAAGTGTGGTGTACTCACATCATTTTCCCTAAGAACTTTGCCAAACAGCCCCTTAAATTCCCATTTGGTGCAGCATTTTCCTCTTGGAGTTTTTTCAGGTGACGTGTTCCATCTGGTACTTGCAACCCTACAAAGTACACCACACTCCCATTAGCATTCAATCTTCTTCAATTCAATTCAATGAACTCATCATCACGATAGTAATAACAAATCTACCAAAACCCTAGCTAGATTTCTTCAAAACCCCTCCATCTCCCCAAATTCCTTCACCTTCCCTTCACTTTACTCTCTCTCTCTCTCTCTCTCTCTCTCTCTCTCTCTAAACCAGTCCCAAAACCAACTCCCATTTTCCAAAACCCCCATCGCATTCCCAATGGACTTAAGAGAACAACAACAACAACAACACACCCACCCACAACCGCCGCCGGGCATGATGGTGGGACTACCACCAAGTTCATATAACACTCCCAATTTTTCCAACACCAACACTAACACTAACACTAACAGTTCCTCACCCATGTTGCAAAACCCTAGGTTTCCTTTCAACAATTCTGGCCTTATGCCCGGATCAAAGCCGATTGAGTCTATGAACTTGCAATACGGCGACGGATCACAGCCGGTGCCGCCGTCGTCTGGGTTCAGCATTGAGTCTTCGGGGAAGAAGAAGAGGGGCCGGCCGAGGAAGTACTCGCCGGACAGTAACATTGCGCTTGGACTGGCCCCAACCTCTTCCCCCGTAACCCCAATAACCACCACTTCGCCTTTGGCGGTTGTGGTGGGCCACGGGGATTCTGGCGGGGGTGGGCTGGTGTCTTCCGACCCCTCTCAGGCGAAGCGGAGTAGAGGGAGGCCACCTGGGTCGGGAAAGAAACAATTGGATGCTTTAGGTATGCTTGCATGGTATTAGGAACCATTTTTTCTAGGATTTATTATTATGTTTACTGTTTTGCCTCCTAGTTAGTCTAGGTTTGTTATTTATGTTTTCCTAATTTGTTTCGTTTCTTAGTGTCCAAATTTTGTGGCATATATAAAGGACTAGGACGATCTTTTAATACAAGGCAGGAAAGCTAGGTTCTTGGCTATTTAATTTCTGACAAGGCAGGCTTCATAATTGTTGTTTAATTTGTTTGGTAACGTGTTGATTTCTTCTTTGGTGGGCAGGATCATTTGGGATTAGTTTTACGCCACATGTTATATTGGTCAAAGCAGGAGAGGTAATGAACTTGAAATATTGATAGTAGTCTGCAATTTGTTTATGCATAAATGTTACATGGTGAAAATTTAGAAACTTTTTAGTGAAATTAAGTCATCAACAATGAGATGATTTAAACTAGAGGCTTCAATTTTTGCAAAACTATGTAAATTTGTAGGTTTGGCAATACTCTTATTGGCTAAGCAACATCAAATGCAAGCAATTTTGATTTATTTTGGCAAGGGATGATCATATTGAACAGTGATGGGGATGATACTTGACTCTGATTATCATAGAGAGTAATTCTAGCTAGGCATTTTACCTGTGCAAATTGCAATATACAAGACAACTATTGGATGGGGCTTTCATATTCATTTTAGGAAAATGCTAACCACCGCCCTTAGGGTGGTGGATACTACGTAAAAAGTGCATCGATATCTCGGAAAAGTACGCAAGTGCCTTTAGGTTAGAGAATATTTAGTTCATTCAATGGAGGTTTTACAAAGGGACGAAGGGTTAGTGAGGTAATTAACTCCTCTTCAGATCTACCTTGCAGCTTATGAACAATCAAGTTTGACACATTGATGAGCATTGCTCTATGAGTCTATGGTTTTGCAACATTTTGAAAACTAGAAAAAGGAGAAACAAAATAATCTTTTGAATTAAAAATTTATCGCATACTTTCATGGCATATTATTGCCTCACATGTTTCTGATGGTACCTGAGGACTGGTACCATTGTCGTATTTCCTTTTTATTTTACTTTCAAACCTCTCAACCAAATGGTCCATGCTGTTTTCCTTATTTGTTGTGGGGGACAAGGGGTGTGTAATTGTTAGATTGGGTCGGGTTTAGGCCTCACCTGACCAGAATTGATCAGTTTCCTAATTTTTGGGCCCGATTTGACAGCCTTAACTGTCTGAGAACACTGTTTCAGATTTTTGATCGGGTCGGTTGGGTTGGGCAGATTGAAAAAAGTAATGTTGGATAAACAAATCCTAAATCTAAGCAATGATACTTATAAATCAAGAAGACAAGAAAGACACATTGTAGAGGTAAGAACAAAATCATCTTACTTTGTGGAGACTGAGATGAACAAACAAAAAGTTCGTGGTGGAAAAAAAAATAGAAATCATTTGATTTCTAATGATGGGTTTGTCTCTGCATCAGCTTCTGGATTTGATGAAAAAGACAGCTTCTGGATCGTAATGAAAGGCGAAGCTTTTGTGGAACGAGAGAGATGGTGATTGATGGCGGTGAGCAATTGCGGTGGGTGGGAAACTCAGACCCAGAGACTCTGGGAATAGGTGGGGTTGGTATGAAATGAAACTGATGTGGAGATTAGGGTTAAATTATTATTATTTTTTTGATCAGCTAGGGTTAAATGATTTTCGGGCTGAGGGAGCGTAGGGTGTATGTTCATGGTGTAGGGAAAATTATGCTGGTCAAGTTGGGTTACACGGGTTACCAAAGTTAAAAACAATAGGCCGACCAGAAACCCATGGAACAACACTTCCTTCAACCTGGATCTGACCGGTGCATCCACAGAACCGGTCTATTTGACATCGGTGCGGGGCTGGGCTGGGCTGAGCGGGCGGGTTACACGGTTCTTCGCTCATCCCTATGGGGGGCTTTGGACTTTAATTCCTGATGGTTAGTGGTGTTGTGTGGATTTTATAGTTTATTTTTCTTGCTTAAAGCTTTTTCTTAATGTTTAACTCACGTGTTCTTTTATTTTGTAGCATTGATTGTAATTGTCTTCGTTTTACTGGTGTTGCAGGACATAGCATCAAAAATCATGGCTTTTTCACAGGAAGGACCGCGTACTGTTTGTATTCTGTCCGCAAATGGTGCTGTCTGCAATGTCACCCTTCGCCAGCCAGCAATGTCTGGTGGCACTGTGACATATGAGGTTTGTACTGAGTGGGCTATGTATGCTGCTTTAGTTTCGTCATTTAAGTTAAATATTTTGAGCAAGAATCTAAGTCACATTGTTCGCTCAAACCACCTGCTGTTCCCACCCTGAAATTGTGAGTTTGACGAATTGAAGGAGAAGTTGGACTCAATTGATAAACTGAGTTACTTGTATTCTCGAATTTGAATACAAAAGCTGTTTTTAGCAGCTAGAAGCACATTTGTCAAACTGCACATGGCAAAACACAAACCACACTGCTTTGACGAGGACAGCTTGCACGGGCAATGAGGGGCATGTACAACAGTTGGCATTTACAGGATGAAAGACTCATTAACCTCTGACTAATAACTGACATGGGACTAGAAAATAAAAGTACTGAAGTGGCCAAATGCTGATGAATTTCCTTTTGAAGGGTGAGATATAGATTCTAAGAAAAAGATAAAGTATATGTCTAGGACGCTCTCTTGCTCCCACACTCGCTCCTGCATTACGTGTCTTAGGTAAGAAATAAGAATACAGGAAGTTCCTTTATGCCTGTGTAGTATATATACATATCCTCTGAAATAAGGGATTGTGACGTCACTAAATTTGTTTATGTAATCTGTCTGGATTGGCATCTCCACTGAACATGGATTATTTTCCATGAATATGGAGAGAAAGGTCTTTTTTGTGATATGGACTCTTAAATGGATAAAGTACTTGTGTTAGGTACCCGACACTTGGATAAGGGTTTGGATTCGTGTTCGTTATAATCAGTTGCGAGATTCAGCTAGCAAGTGTACGTTATAATTCAAGTTTGCCTGAAATGGGAAAAAACCTCCTACGTCATGCATAAAATGCTCTGAGGTACATTGTAGACGCCTTTCACCATGAAAATAACAGATTTATACTAAGGAATATGATTAGTTTGGTGTATCCCGGTGTATAAGCTATTTACTGAGAAAATAACATATTTATACTATAGTATATCAATATCTTGGCGTGTCCTCATATCACTGGGATGCAATTAGATGAATCCAACACTAAGACGCATACCACCCACACTCGTTTTTTAGTCTATATAAGATGGTAGGTTGGAGACAGCCTTTGTTGAAGGCAATCAAGATATCAGTGTTGTTTGAGAAAAGTGTTAACGGTTATTTTAGCTTATTTAACCTACTTCAAATTGATTGGAAGTAGTGGCAGGGCCCTTATTTTGTTACAATAGTTGGTTCTCACAGAGGTTTACTTCTACTTTGTGGTTGGTGGAAGTCCTAGATTAGTTTTACTTATGAACCTTGGGTAGGAAAAGCCCTCTTCATTTGGCTTGCTGGTGTGGTGGAATCAAGATTTACTTATAGGGGGTGCCAAATATTATAAAGTTCAAACCTGAGAAAAAATTAAATTATAGCACTAAAATTTCAGAGAAAAAATTAAAATGGTTTTGATTCAGGCTTTGCAAAAGTATATATAACAAGACTGCAAAATAAAAGTTTTTAGGAAAAATTATTGAAATGGTCCCTGTAGTTTCACTCGAGTCTTGATTTAGTCCCTCTAGTTTCAATTGCACTCCAACGAACCCTGTAGTTTCAATTTTGGTTGAATTGAGTCCAATTGATAACTTCCGTTTCCAAAGTTGACGGAAAATTCAATTTGGGGCTTTTTTTAGGGGTAAACATGACTTTTTGCCCACCCTTCTTCTTCCCCAATTTGTAACCCTAACCCTAAATCAATCCAATCTCTCTCTCTCTCTCTCTCTCTCTCTCTCTCTCTCTCTCTCTCTCTCTCTCTCTCTCTCTCTCTCTCTCCATGGGCTGCTGTGAATCGGCAGCATGACCACCGATGCAACTCGCTTGCGACACGCCTTGCAACTCGGCCCACTCGCCACACAACTCGGTCCGGGTCAACCGCCTGATCCCAACTCCTCCCCTCCCTCCATGCCGCCAATAATGGCGTGCTGGAGGTCATGATTACTGCAAGTAGGCGGCCCTTGTAGACATGATTGGGGGCTCTCTCGCCGCTTTTAGATACGATGTAATCTGGGCTGAAGTTGTTGGTGGCTGCTTTGAGGTCAGATAGAGAGAATTCAGAGAAGGATGGTACTCCAGCAGCAGCTGCCATGGTGGTGGCGGAAGAGGGAAATGAGTTGTGGCTGAATTGTGGGTCTGGGTTCTACTGGTGCTGGTGGTTGTGGTGGTCCTTGTGAGGGTTTTTTTCTGCTGCCAACGCCAATTCACAGCAGCCCATGGAGAGAGAGAGAGAGAGAGAGAGAGAGAGAGAGAGAGAGAGAGAGAGAGAGAGAGAGAGGATTGGATTTGATTTAGGGTTAGGGTTACAAATTGGGGAAGAAGAAGGGTGGGCGAAAAGTCATGTTTACCCCTAAAAAAAGCCCCAAATTGAATTTTCTGTCAACTTTGCAAATGGAAGTTATCAACTGGACTCAATTCGACCAAAATTGAAACTACAAGGTTTGTTGGAGTGCAATTGAAACTAGAGGGACTAAATTGAGCCTCGGGTGAAACTACACGGACTATTTCAATAATTTTCCCAAGTTTTTAACACGTACAAGGTACGACCCTAGCCACCTAGCAAAATAAACCTAGACATTCTTCCAAGTCATGAAAGTTATCCATGACTGCGTCCACGCTAAATTTCAAGGCAATTTGCTTCTTAATGCACAAATCTAACATAATAGAAAGTCTAAATTTATGGGATTACAAGGCAATTTGCTTCTTAATGCACAAATCTAACATAATAGAAAGTCTAAATTTATGGGATTATAACCAAAATAAAAAGATCATCTTATTAGGTTAGACCAAATCAAATTGTTATAGCTTTACTCGTATTATTATTACTTGAAATTGAGTTTGAGGCTTTGAGCCTTGTATAGGAAATGTCAACATAGCACAAACCTTGGGCATTTCTTCTTAGATACACTAAATATGTGGAGGTATTAGCAAAAACTGAGGGTACCAAAATTTCTAGGATGGTGCAAAGGATACTGGTAACTACTTGATAACTGAGATCAAGCTCTTGTTTTGGGTACTATATAATAATATGAGTAAATGGAAAATAATTAGGCGGCCTCTCAGTGGTGGAGTGAGAAATTTTGGCCATTGGGGTCAAAAGAGATCAAGTATGAATATTTCTTCTAACAATGGAAAATAATTGTTATAAACAATTATAAATACAAATCGTCGATACAAATTGAGAAGAGAGAGATTTGATTTAAAACAACCTTTTCAAATTTCACAAATGCTGCGTGAAAGGGTCATTTATCATGCAAAAAAATCAAGATGTTTGTTTTATTATAGACCTGTAAGGTATCGTTCATCATTTGGTTCCAATTGCGAAATGACTTCTTCAAATTTGCGCAGTAGGAACAATTTCTTTTTGTATCTAGATGAAATGCTTGGGGCAATAAGTAAGCGTTGGGATAACATAACAATTTAGTGGGGTCAAATGTGGTAAATAAGTTGCAGACAAGGTTTTGAAATCGGGATATGTATAGTGTATTGTTTTCTAGTTTTATAAATCATATCGGGATACATATCGCAAGATACGTTAACCATAATTAATATACAATTAACAAGCATTTATACCTAATAACACCAACAAACTAAGTTTTTAAGTTGCAAAATTTCAAGTCTCTCAACTGAGATCTATCAGATTGAGGTTTCCTCTTACCTATGTTACGCGGACTCTCGTGATGGTGTAAAGTACCCGTGTCGGACATCGACACTCGGATAAGGGTGTGGGATATGTGTCCGATAAGTTTAGTAAGACACTTCTATAGAAAATCTAATTGTAATTCAAGTTTATCATGAAAGTGTGCATAAACCTCCTTTATTATCCATGAAATACGCTATAGAACCTTAAAGCACAATTTTACGTAAGAAAATACACAAAAAATAGAAACAAATTTGTATATTTTGCCGTGTCCCCGTATCCTTGAAATGAGAAATAGTTGAACCCGACACCTAGATACGTACCCGCACCCGACACCCATACTCGAGTCTAAGTAACATAGCCTCTTACATTAATCAAGGATAGAAAAGAAAATCCCTAATAATATTCTTCCAAAACTCGATCGAAGTATGATTTTTCTTCTATTCAAGCCCTACATTGAGGTTGGATATCTTTCAAATGGGTTTAATGTGGCTCAAACAACTTAGATTAATGCATTTGAGATTCAACTTCTTACAATAATGTTTGAATTTCTTCCATTAAGTAATTGTAGGATACGTACTGAATCGGGATACGCTTATATATATTGGTAGGATGCGCCATCGTATTGTAGGATTTCTATACAAAAAAGATACGGGATGGGATTCGTATCCTGTATTGTAGGATTTTAACAACAATGGTTGCAGAGCTCTAGCAAGGATGGAAATTTTAGAAAATTGAGTGGGGTCAATTGACCCCATTTGCTCATGGCTCCCTCTGCCGCTGTGGCCTCTCCTTTCCACCGGATGTCTAATACACACCATAAGAATCATAAGTGCATCAAAAAAAGAAAAAAGGAAAAAAAAAAAGAAAAAAAAAGCGATGTGTATATTTGATTTGCTATACTGTGCTAAGGCGGTGGTCTAGCTCTAATTGCTACAAAACACAGTTTGTAAATCCACAGATGGCCTTTGTTTTTTTTATTATGGGTGATAATGGTAACAATTTTCTCTGCAGGGCCGATTTGAAATTATCTCTTTGTCAGGTTCTTTCTTCCTGTCAGAAAGTAATGGTGGCCGCAGCAGATCAGGTGGTTTGAGTGTGTCCTTAGCTGGTTCAGATGGACGAGTTTTAGGTGGTGGAGTTGCAGGAATGCTTGTGGCAGCAACACCTGTACAGGTACTTGTTCTGTTATAATCTGTCACTTTCTGTCTTCTACATTTTGTGTTTCTGTCTGTTCACCAGACACGAACTAGTAGTTGTGAAGAAGCCCAGGTTCCCTTTCTATCTGCCCCACGCGGCTGCTTGGTAACACCAGGAACCGGAGAAGATGTTCTCAATGTCGTCTACCCCTTAGCCTCCTTCCTTGGTGCACTTTCAGAAAGTAAAGGAAATCTTCTCACTTGTGAAAAAAGTGCATCTCATATACATGGAAAATCCCAATCACTGATTTTCTTTCGTAAGAGGGGGATCCAAATGAGAAAAGTTCATTTTATATAGCTGTAAAATGACATATTTTGATGTCCATAGAGAGGTGAGCGTCCGAGGAACACGAATGTACATGGATGTATCGGGTGTGGGATATGGGTTGAACCCTCATACAAGCCGTACTTGTAAAGACACTTAGATTCGTAATAATATTAGGTATAAACCGTTCCCAATGCATTGCCATTGCACAACCATTGGGCCAAAGTGATCTCATCTGTCCTAACAAAATGTACCCTTTGGGACCCACACCATCTTGAATTGTCTTGAAGTTTTGATGAATTATAAGCTCATAATGTTGGTGGGATAATAAAAAAAATTCTAGATTCACTAGGTTGGGTCATAAATCCCTTTTTGACGTTTAAACACTTCCTATTTCCTAAGGCATAACTCCTGTTGGAATTCAAAACAATCAACATGCTAAATTGTTTTGGAGATGTCCACGGGACCACGTATTTGTATCCAACTTTAAGTACATATCTCTCTTTCGCAAAAAAGAAAAGAAAAAACTACTTTTAGTACATATCCGTGGATTTGCATCTAGAGTTTATGGGGTTTGGTGCCAGGACACACCCACGCATGATTCTCATAGCCCAAGCCAAATGTAATCCAACAAATGGCTGATGCTTTAAGAGATGCGGATCTACTCAGATGATGTCTTTATCCCAAGTCTGAAACTTGTTTCATGCTCTACCAGGTTATTGTTGGTAGCTTCATTGCAGATGGAAAGAAATTGAAATCCGGGCCACCCTCAGCACCAATGTCCAATATGTTGAATTTCAGTGAACCGGTAGCTGCGGCAAGTCCTCCCTCTCAAGACCACTCAAGTGAGTCATCTGATGAGAATGTTGGCAGTACTTTTAATAGGGTCTCAGGGCCTTACATTAATGCTAGCCAACCCGTTCATAGTACTATGCCCATGTACTCAAATATGGGCTGGGGAAACTAAATGTGAAGATGGTTTCCAGTTTATGGTACTTCGGTTTCTGTTTAGATGATCGGCTTAGCTGATGCCCTGTATGGGAGGTTTAGAGGTTGATTTGCAAATGCTAACCAGCAATTATATAAGCCCTTTTCTTTGTCGCGTGGTTGACCTGAGTTTCTCTTATTTAGCATTTACGTTCTGAGTCGGTTCTCATTTTTTTTGTTCTTGTTTTAGAATCAGAGTGAATCATAGTTTCGGCTTATTTATCTCTTTTTTTCCCCTTTTTTTTATCATGCTATTTATGTCAGGTTCAGCTATTTTCCCTATACCATCTTTCCTGTCATTCTTTTCTCATCCTTTTAGGCTGTGTTTGGCTATATGTATTTGTGGAGGAATTTATCATGGGAAAGGAAAATGATTGGGAAACCAAAGAATGAATTTAACTGTTTTACTATTCTTTTTCGGTCAAAAAATCTATCCACAAATTCTGGATCCAAACGCAACCAATATAGAAATGTGCGTTGGAATAAATGTCTAGACCTTGCAATTTTCATTAATAAAAAAATTATGATAAGTATCACTAGTGGTATATTCAAATATGGATATTCAAATATTGCCACATCATATTTTGAGTATTCATTTAATGGGTTTATAAGTTTGAGTATCTGTCCTTTTACAATGGTTCATTTGTGTCCATTATCAAAAAAGTATTATTCACTCTATTTTTATTCATAAAATGGGCACAACTTTAAATTTATATATATATATATATATATATATATATATTTATAATATTAGTACAATTTGAAAGATATTCACAACACGTTTAAAATGAGATCAATCTTGAACATTTTTGTTTCCATTTGCGTTACTCTTTCCGATTGATTTAAAATGCATTTCCAGGCTGAAGACAGTGTTGGTCTACCTGAGCAAATTCTGGATTATTCAAATTATGAAAATGCGGCAAAGTTTTACTTCATATATATTCGCTTCAATTTCCTTTGGACCCTTAATTATTTTGCTTTGATCTGAATTTCCTCGAGGTTAGTATAGTTTATGTTATTGCTCTATTTTTTTCCCCCCTTCCCATCTATATCCTGTCATAGGATCCTTTCTGAAGTAAGAGCATCACTATTAGTATACTCAAACACAAAAATACTCAAAGATGAGTATTTTGATACACAAAAGAAGCTCACGATGATATTTGTATAAATACTCAAAGTTAACAACATTTGTTACAAATACTCAATTTTTTGCATTTGGATACTCAAAACTACCAATCTTTCTGAATAACCAAACCTTGATAACCAAATTTTGTTCTCTATCTATTTTTCAAATACTTAATTCAAAACTCAATTTTTTTGCAATTTCTCCCAAAAATTGAAATTATTAATTTTTAATCTTTACCAAAATATGTTCAAGATTGGTCTCATTTTGAACGTATTGTGAATATCTTTTAAATGATAATAATATTATAAAAATATATATGAACAAATTTAAAGTTGTGCCCATTTTATAAATAAAAATATAATGAATAGTACTTTTTTTATTATTGACACAAATGAACCATTGCAGTAGGATAAATACTCTAACTTATAAACTCATTAAATGAATACTCAAAATTTGATGTGACAATATTTAAGTATCCATATTTGAGTATACCACTAATGATGCTTTAAGAGATGCAGAACTTGCAAAAAAATTGATAACTTTTAAGAAAGTGCAAAAAAATTGAGTTTTGAATTAAGTATTTGAAAAATGAAGAGAGGATGTTGTTACTTTTGATAGAGTGTGGTCCCCAAAATTTGGTTATTGAGAAAGATTGGTAGTTTTGAGTATCAAAATGCCAAAAGTTGAGTATTTGTAACAAATGTTGTTAACTTTGAGTATTTATCCAAATACCATTTTGAGCTTCTTTTGTGTATCAAAATACTCATCTTTGAGTATTTTTGTGTTTGAGTATACTATTAGTGATGCAGATTTGGATCCCTGTCATTTTTGTTGGGAAATAAATGTATCTACTTCAAAACTCAAACTTAGCTTTCCATTAACTTTCACCTTATTGTAATGACTCTATTTAATTGGGGGTCAGGATTTGTATCCTCTCTACGTCTTGTAGAAAATAAGTAAAATACAGGAAGTAGAAAAGTCATCCAAAAAAGTGGGCACGACATTGACTCATGAACTGGTTGAATCCTCTTGCTTCTAAAAAGGCCAGGTTTGAAGTTCGAATTGATAGAAAAACATTGGCAGGTAATAACTTTGAAAATGATATTTACCGTCTAATTTTTTTTTTTTAGATGCATTTTAAAATTTGTCTTCCAGTTTGTTAAACACTAAAAAGGGTTGGTTTTCTACCATGTTTCCCTTAATTATTTAACTATATATTGTAATGTGTACAAATAACTATTTTAGACATTTTTTTGAAAAATATTGTTAATTAAAAACCATTTTGGTTCTTCAACTTCACAAAAATACTTGCTTCCCATTTTTTTAATTCATCCAATATTTTTTCAATTGAGAAGTATGAAATATTACCTTCAGAAATTGTTATTGCCATTATTTCGTTATGAAGATATAAAAACGAATATCTATTTGTTACACAATCTCAAATTGATGCCAACCATAATATAACTTACATAAAGTTACGCGAATTAATTAACCCTAAATATTTTCTAAACAAGAGAATCATTACAAACAAGGGTCCATAGCTTAATTATCTTGAAAGGCAAGAGCGAAGGTACGGGAGGTTACCGTGTATATCAGTCAGGGGTGGGGGGAGGTTATTTCAAAAATATGACTAGGGCACTTTGGTCATTTCATCTTCAACCAAAAGCAGAAGTAAAAAAAGAAGAGTAAAAAAAGGCTCCTTCCCCCATACAAGTAGAAGTGGAAAATGTCAAAATAGAAAATGGCAAAATTAGGCTCCCAGACATCAGACATGTGGTTGCTGCTGTGCAACCTCTACACAATTGTTGCTGTGCACAATTTGGGTCATCCGTTACTTAGATGAATGACCTAGATTTCAGAAAAAAAGAGAACAATTGTTTGTGCGAACAATTTGTTTTCCATCCGAACTGTTAAAAACACTTGTGGATGGCTGTGATTGTGCGTAGCAGCTGTTGTGCTGTTAGATTAATACCACACATACACAACAGAATACAAAAATAGTAAAGGATATCAACACAAGAATTTACATGGTTCCCCAAGACCGAGTACATCCACGGGAGCAAGAGCGAGTCTGTATTATTCTGTAAAAAAAAAATCGGCTAGGGTGCGCTCCCTTCACTCTGCTCCATTCCGCTTCGGCATCTGGCCTTCATTAGAACTCCTTATTACCTCTCTATATGAGCCACAAGTTCCAACATGTGCAGATACTCACTGTAGGTGATGGTTCTTGCAAATGATGAATTGGAGAGGTGTGGATTGTCAACAGTAAAGACACAGTAAACAAAGAGAATGAGGTGGTCTAGAGAAACGGTGAAAAATGGAGCAGGTGTGCACAGAAAGGACTAAGGCAGTGGATTGCTCTTAGTCTAGTCCGTAATACACTTGGTGACCTAGGAGATGGGGTATGATCTCACCAGAGAGAATGTTCTCCTCTCACTCAGTGATTACCCTTTTCTCTCTCTAGAATGACATATATTTCTGCCAAGATCTTCACCAACCTCTAGGCGTGAAAGAGAATGTCCCATATTTATAGGCACCTTGGACCAATCATAAGGTGCCAGACTGTCATCCTATAATATGATAACACTTGTCCCTTCCGTACAACCTGACCATACGGGTGACGTCACCATCGTGCACCTGATCCGCGAGGTGACAAGTCATTCCCCAGCGCAGCGATCCTCTCATTATTAGCCATCAAGCCATTAGATCTCCCTTATTCCCGTTAGGGCAAGGTCGTGACTTGTTCGGTCATGCCTATACCGCAGCTAAGCCTCAAGGGCCCCCAGGAGTCCTACCTTTAGACCGCAGCAGGTATGATTACCTAGGCCAAGTCGGACTGGCTTCTTGCGTTCTCGCCCATGTTCTGAGCCGTGCTAGTCATAAGGGCCATGGGCTTTTCTCCCGTTCGGATGGCCCATGGTTGTCCGAGCGCTGCCACTTTTGGACTTAGGGTGCGCGCCGCAGAGACGCCTTGCGTAAGAGGGTCCCACACCAGTGGCCCCCCTCACGCGAGGATTTGCTCCCGCGCCAGTGACCCCCCCACGCGGAGGTCTGCGCGGAGAGTGCCACGTGTCGCGCGGATATGCGCTACCTGGGTGGCATTTGTGATGATTTCAGTGGTGGGTCAACATTGACTCTGGTCAACGGGGGTCTCTCGCTGACCTCCCCTACCCTCACGAATTGAATTTAGTTTTTGTTTGGACTTTTCGATATAAAAACTCTTTTAAAGGTCTCGATAATAAAGTATATTATTGAAATAGCGTTTAACCTGATCCTCGTTGGAAAATGTCCACTTATCTTTAAATAAAAGCTCCGAAATATTCAACTCGTAGGACATGGCGAATAAAGTATTTTAAATCAATGGACGTTTAACTTCCTCTAATCATACATGGATTGTCTAACTTTAAAATGTACATGCCATATATTTTCCAAATCAATTGTTATTCGGCTTAGCTTCATATTTTGTTTTTTCTCGCTCTGTTCAGCGCTCCGTTTTAACTTAAAACATGTATTTTGAACTTATTCAACTCGTAAGACTCCCCTGGTACATGTCACAATTTAAAAGCATGATCTAATCTTATAGTAATCATGCTCCTGTTTTTTTTTTTTTCCAACATAAAGCTGGAGGATCTTTTTCGCAACTATTGTCCATCGCGAACGGGTTTGGCCAAGTAGGCATAAAAAAATAATACTAATTTTTTTGTTTTCTATGAAGTCGCATATTCGAATCCCATGAAGGTCAAACATTTCAAACATTGGAGTCACTAAAGTGTTTGCTTGGTCGTTAATTTCAGAGTCCTACAATTACTCAAGGTACCCGCAAGTTAGACAAAACATGCGATGATCAATAATAATAATAAAAAACTATTGTCCATTGCAAACGTATATGGCTAAGTGGGCATAAAAAAATAATATAATTTTTTGTTTTCTATGAGTTCGCATATTCGAATCCCGTGGAAGCCCAATATTTCAAATTTTGGAGCCACTAGAGAATTTGCCTGGTTGTTAATTTTAAAAACTCAAAATTAGTCACAGTGCCCGCATGCTGAACGATACATTCGGTTATCAATATAAAAAAGAGAAAAACTTTTGCACATCGTGAGCATATATAACAACATTGGCTCTCTTCCAAATTCATTTTCAAAATGGGGGGGAGATGGTAATAAAAAATCCACAAAACTACTATATATGTGGGATACGCCGACGTAGCGCAACTTTTTGATTGAAAATATCCCAGTGATGTGGGGTCTCTTTTTTGTTTTTGTTTTTTAGGTGCACAAATGAAATTGGGCCGCTTTGGAAAGACATTTTCAAAGAGAGCGCAGCTCACAGTGAGGGTCGGCAACAGAGACTTCCATTATCTACCACTACTTCATACGCGCATTGCGTGTGGCAAGATTTGCATAAAAGTCAGCTCTATCTCATTTGCAAGGAAACCTCCTCTTGTTATCCTGTGACGATTGGGTTATCTCGGGACACGCCACGGTCATAGTTACGCGGTACTCCAACCCTCTTAATCATAACATCACGTAATAGGCGTAGAATTATATATAATTAAGTGATTTAGCGCCACGTTCCAGTATCTCCGAGAAACAACTAATGATATAGCGACATAGCGTCACGCGCCATCCACAAGAATACCCCTATATTGTTTTTATTGTTTTAATAATTCAAAATGTCTGAATCATCTTTCGCGATCACGACAAAACCATCCATTCCGACGACAAATAGAACATAAAATTTTTGGATTTGAAAAGATTTTTCTAGAGTCCTGTACCAATGCTTTAGTGATTTATTTCCACATATAAATTCGGACAATTTGTGATGAAAAAATAGGTGGTGGGAATTGCACCACAGAATCTTGCATCAATTTTGTTAACCACAACCTAGTAAACCGCGGAAAATAAACATATAATGACAAATAAGTAACTGTAAAATTTTTATGCAGATTACACGGACTACATTATACGTTTATAAATATCAATATACTTTTTGCAGATATTATGTACTCCTTCTGTCCCAATTTGTTGTGTTTATTTTTTTTTTGGACGTCTCAAAAAATTGTCTATATCTTTTAATCTATAATTTTTTTTATAGTCAATATGGATCTTTTTGATAGATCTCAATTAATTTTTTAAAACAAAGATTTCGAAATCGTAAAAAATATTATAGATTATGAAATATAGATAATTTTTTGAGAAGTTTAAAAAAGGAAACAGATACAACAAATTGGGACGGTGGGAGTACCTTTTACCTTTTAGAAAGTACGCATTTTTCACTTCCATTTGTCAGCTTCCCATACCTCCTTGGTTCCTTCCAGGATCTCTCTCTCTCTCTCTCTCTCTCTCTCTCTCTCCAACGGCTCTTTTGACAGGAAACCCATATAAAATGTGGACTCATACCGACAAAATAATACAAACAGATACCAAAAACTGAAGTAATACAAATAAATAAATAAAAAATTCGATTTATATGTTTCGTGTATCCACCGGTGGCATTAGCTGTTGGAATGCCAATTCAATCACAGCCCAACAAGCCTCTTTTCCCATCACAATAAGTACCTTCGCTTTCCCTCCCAAACCAAGCTAAATCCCAACAGGCCCACACGCTCCAAAAATACCCACACCCAAGGCTCATTCATACACACGTATTTGTATATATATATATATACGTCCCTAAATACCCACCACCATCCAAATGGACTGCATAGTTGTGCCCGTGTCGATGCTAGCAGGGCGGTGTTCGTGCTCACGGACGGGGTACCGGCCATTGTCCGATGAGGATTTTGGTGATTCGGATGATCCGGTGACGGTGGTGGTGGGGAAGGAGAAGAGGGAATTCGTTGTTGATCCTTTCGTCCTCGAAGAAAACCCGTTTCGGGTGTTGATCGATTTGCTCAAGGAAGACAACTGCGTGAATTATATTAAGAAGAAGAGAGTGGTTTATGTGGATGTGGATGCTATTTTGTTTGAGCACATGTTGTGGTTGATGAAGAATGATTGTTCTTACTTGTTTCAGCTCAATATCAGGGAAATTGTTGATTTCTATGCTCAAGAATAGTTAAGAGTTAATTGAAAAAAACAAAAAACCTGAGATAAAAGGTATTACTAATTTACTCTCTGTATTATTTTTTTTTTTTGAATTCATGTTGTAAAGAAACGAACAATTCGTATTCATGTTTTATGATGCTATAAATTTTATGCTCTCTCTCTCTCTCTCTCTCTGTTTTTTTTTAAGCACTATGCTAAAAATTTCAGGATAAGATAAAAAAAAAATCCAACATAAATTGTTAGATTGGTGACAAAACTGAGCCTAAATTAATGATTGTGAGATCCTTTTTGGGTCAAATTTTCCATTAACTTGTTTTCGAGTTCTTGTAAATTTGGCTCCGGCTCGTTTCAGTTGCCCAAGCCGAGTAATGTGCGACAGATTTATGCTTTTGCTTACTTAAGCTCGAGCTCAATTCAGGTCAATAGCTCGAGCACAACCTCAAGCGCAGTATATTAATTGTGTTGATCGTTTCTTTAGTTGTTTGGCCGACTTGGACTCGGGCTTCCTTAAAACATCATTTTGGATGTTTTCTGTCTTAAACAAAGTTGGTCCCTTTTGGGCCGAACACCCTAAAAGTTTTTTCTTTTGAGTTTTACTAGTAGTTTTTGAACACTCTGTCTTACATTATGAATACCCATTAATTTAGGTAATGAACACCTAATGCATTAGCTCAAAAGAAGATTACTCTCTTAATGACAAAAAAATAAAATAAAATTGTATAGGTAGATAAAGAAATTCTATTATCAATGGCTTTTCTGATCGACTTTATTGCCGATCTATTCACGACAATTATTCCTAAACAAATATTTGTGAATTTATGCAGCAGTTTAATTTGGGTCAAAATACATGCGTCAAGAACAATTTTAAAGTCTTTATATTTTAAAGTCTAACAACTTTTGAAAGAAAGAACAGGAAATTAACTACTTCTTGAATCTGAATCTGAGAAAATGACTATTCGATACAAGAAAGAGAGAAGCACACATGCTTTTATACTTAGAACAGATGTTATAACTACCAACTAGACAATTAGATGGAACAGGAAAACTAACAGAGTTACACACTAAAATACTATATGTAACAGAGTTTTAACAGAGTTAAAACTAACCACCAAAACTAACTCACTCAAATTATTTTGATTTGTTATCAGCCCATCACAAACTGATACTAGAAGACATGTAAGTTTCAGTTTGTCACGTAGAATAAGAAATTTGGCAACAGTAAGTGGTTTGGTCAGAATATTAGCAATCTGAAATCCTGATGGCACATGACGAACGCACAACTGCTTTAGTGCTATCTTTTCCCTAACAAAGTGAAAATCAACCTCCACATGCTTTGTGTGTGCATGAAACACATGAATTGTAGCCAGAGACAGAGCTGAAATGTTATCACACCACAAAGTAGGACTAGTAATCAAATGGTGCACCTGCAGATCCTTGAACACCTGTAATAACCACACAATCTCTATCTCTGTAGCAACATTAGCTAGGGCTTTGTACTCAACTTTAGTAGAAGATCGAGCAACTATTGCTTGCTTCTTAGCTGACCAAGACAACAAGTTTGGCCCAAGAAATACACAATATCCCCTAGTAGATCGTCTATCAGAAGTAATCCCAGTGCAATCAACATCTGAGAATGTTGACAGAGCCAAAGAACCCTTAGTAAATTCAAGGCCCTAGCCTAGAGTACCCTTCACATATCTCAAAATTTGTTTCATTGCAGTGGAATGACACTCCAAGGGGTGATGCATTTGCTGACAAACAGAATTCGCAGCATATGAAATTTCTGGCCTAGTCAAAGTAAGGTATTGCAAGGAACCTACTAGAAACCTGTACAATTTGGGCTGAGCCATAAGAGTTGTATCATCAGGGTTAACTAGCTTCAAAGAGGAAGAAGAATCATAGGGTCTACAGTTGAGCATACCAGCTTTTGTAAGAAGGTCCAGTGCATACTTAGCTTGAGAAAGAATAACCCCTTTAGGGGCATGAACCACTTCTATTCCCAAGAGGTAATGAAGTTCACCTAGATCTTTGTGAGCAAATGTAGAGCTCAGTTTAGTAATCAATTCTGTAATAAGAGAGGAATTAGAACCAATTATCAGTATATCATCCACATAGACCAGAATATAAACTAAATCATGATTCTGTTGAAGCACAAATAAAGAGGAATCTGCCAAGTTGTTCTTGAAACCTAGAGATAACAAAAAGTGAGAAAGCATACCATACCATGCTCTAGGTGTCTGTATGAGACCATACAAGGCTTTATGCAGTTGATAAACATTATGACGAAATTGATCATTAACATAGCCTTGTGGTTGTCTCAGGAACACCTATTTCTGAAGTACCCCATGCAAGAAGGCATTAGAGACATCTAGCTGCTTGATAGGCCACTCAAATTGTAAAGCCAAAGACAAAACAACTCTCACAGTGGGCTGCTTTACCACTGGACTAAAGGTCTCAGTAATCCACACCTTCTATTTGTTGGAAACCTTGAGCTACTAATCTACTTACACCCCACCACAGGGGCATTAGAAGGTAAAGGCACAAGAGACCAGGTGCCTTGTGCCATTAAGGCTTGATACTCATCTGACATGGTTTGTCCCATTCAGGGTAATGCATGGCTTCTTTAAAAGAGGAAGGTTCAGTAGAAAGAGGTGTGTGAACAAGTAAAGACAAAGGAATTCTGGGGACAGTGATCCCATTTTTGGATCTTGTAATCATAGGATGACAAGAGATAGAACTTGCTGGTTGGAAAGATGTAGATGTGGATGGATGATTGGGCAAAGAAGAGGTAGAATGAATAGGTGAACAAATAGGGGAACAAGCTATAGAGGAAGGGTTACTAGAAGATAAATTTGGAAGTGGATGTTGTGGTGATGGAGAAGTATTTGAACTCCGAATAGAGAAAAGAGTAGGTGTAGCAACATGAGAAGGAAATACAAAATGAGGTGGAACTTTATGAGCAATGGGAGAGGAAGTTTGAGAAGATGAGACAAGCTTTAGATAAGGGAAATCACTTTCAATAAACCTCACATGTTGGGAGATATACACTTTTTGTGTTTGAGGATCAAGGCACCTGTATCCTTTGGTGTTTAGGCAATAACCCGAGAAAACACAAGGAAGTGATCTAGGTTCTAGTTTATTAGAGGTATACGGCCTAAACCAGGGAAAATAGCAACAACTAAATGGTTTTAAACTGTTATAATCTGGAGGAGTGTTATACAATTTGTGATAAGGAACATCAAACTAAAGTGTAGAATGAGGTAAATGATTGATGAGGTAAAGTGCAACAGTAATAGCTTCAAGCTCAAAAGTAATAGCAAATTGGCTTGTTGAAGGAGAGTAATAGTTGTCTCTATGATATGGCAATGCTTTCTTTCTACTAACCCATTCTGTTCAGGAGTATATGGACATGTTGTTTGATGAGCAATACGAAAAAAAAGAGAAGAAATGTTGCATGAGTTTATTTAAGAATTCCCCACCCCTATTAGATTTGAAAGTTTTGATTGTAGACTAAAAATGATTAGTCACAAACACTTGAAAGGCCTTGACATGTGAAGCTACATGACTTTTATACTTCAAAGGAAATGACCAACAATATCATTAATCAACAACAGGTAATACCCAAAACTAGAAAATGAAGCAATGGGAGATGGCCCCCACACATCCATATGAACAAGTTCAAGTGGTGATGTGGTGTGGTGTGAGTAGTGGAGATAGGAAAAGGAATTTTATGACTTTTCCCTTTATTACATGCATAGCAATCAAACTAGGAAATAAAAAAATAGGGAGATTGTATTTCTAAGCTAGATGATGTAGAAGTCCACCATGAGGATGCCCCAATTGTCAATGCCAAAGCTCAGAAGAAGGAACAGTATGAAGAACCATAGAAGCATTTTGAGATTGCTTATAAGAAGGAAGAAGGAGATAAGCCCCTGATGGCAAGACCCCTACGAAGTATTTGATTGGTCAGGTTGTCTTGAATTGTGTATCCAAGGGAATCAAAGATTATCTTGTAGTTATTATCAAGGGCAAATTGGTGAATTGATAGAAAATTATGAGAAATTTGAGGGAAATTGAGCATATTATTAAGTAGAAAAGTATGAGATAGGAGAGAAAAAAGCCCTTTACCTAAATGAGAAACAAGGACAGATTGACCATTCCCTACTGTGACTGTTGTAGGAGCCTGATTTGTGGGCATGGAGATCTGATGACGAGTAGTTGTCACATGTCTTGGAAGCACCTAAATAAAAAACCAAGGCACTGTAAAGGTAGGTGTTGATGATGTGGCAGGAATCCCATAATTCTGATGAGAAATGGAGTAGTTACTGCATCAGAAGACATAGCAGGCTCTTGTTGTGCCAAGTAAACCCCTTGTTGATGACTAAACTGATGCTCTGGTTGTGCCAAGTAATTTGTTGATGACTAAATTGTCCTTGATAATTGACACCAACATCAAGTGACACCATAAAAGCTTGTGCCTGTGTTGGATGCTGAGAATTATACCCTTGTGAGTGTTGAATCCCAGAACTATATCCTTGTTGTTGCCCTTGTGGAGCAAACTAAGAGTGCTAAGGAGTTTGCACTATCTGTGGGTTGTACTGAGTAGAAGACACATATTGAGGTGGTCTACAATCCAAATTCTGTCTATAATAACAACTATAAGCTTGATGATTGTTACGACCACAGATTTGACAAGCACTAGCAGGAAAAGCAAACTCCTTAGGAAAATTGTTTCTTGGCTTAAATCTATTACCATTTCTGGTATTACGATTCCCTCCAAAGTTATTCCCACTATAAGAGGCCCTAGAAGCATTGAAAGTTGGATATTGAAATTGTTGACTTTGTGTTTGAGTACTGTAGACACTAAAATCTCGTCATGGCTTTATCGCTGTCCGATTAATTGAGATGAAATAAATGATCTTAATTAATCAAAGTCAAGATTGGTCAAAAAAGCCCACAAATAATTTTGGGCTTGACAAAGTATGGGTTCAAAAGACGTGGGCTAGACCAAAAGAAGATGAGCCTACTAAATTGGCCAAACGGACCAAGAAATTGGCCCAATCCATGAACGCAGGCCTAACCAAATTATCTTGGCTCCAAAATATGAATATATGTATATATGTGTATATTTATATCTTGATATTATTCAAGAAAAGATCAATTTACTATTATGGAAAGAAAATTAATCAAAGGAAATTTATATACACACGTATATAATTTGACTTGACTTATTTCCATAATGAGAGTTCAATTTACTCTTATGGAAATAAAACCAATCAAGGACAATATATACATACATATATATATTTGACTTGATTTATTTCTTAAATGGGAGGCCGATTTACTCTTATTTGGAAATAAGATCAATCAAATGAGACCTTCCAAATTAAAGACCCCTCTCCTCGAGCCTATAAATAGAGGCTCTCATTAAGAAGAGAGACAGCATCTTCAGGCAAGGAAATTGCAGAGCGCTCTCAAGCATTTCTCAAGGCTTCTCAAGTTCTTCTCAAATCCCTCAAGCTCTTGTGGAGAATCAACAAGCACCCAAAGCTATGTGCCGGTTCATCTACAAGTTCATCAAATCATCCAACAACTCAAATCATCCAAAGCATCTGCAGCCAGGGAAATTCCAGAGCACTCTCAAGCAGTTCTCAAGCTTTCTCTGCAAGTTCTTCTCAAATCCCTCAAGTTCGCGTGGAGGATCAACAAGCACCCAAGCTACGTGCCGATTCATCCATAACAACAACGGTCTATGCGTCAGCTAGCGAAGATCATCCTCAAGTTCATCGTTTGTTCGAGATAAAGTTGTTCAAGCCCTCGATCAAGCTTCATTCTTCAAGCTTCTCAACTCGAATATCTGAAAGAACAACAAACCGGTTCAATCCTACAACAAGCTTCTATAGCCGTTAGGTTGCACCAACAACTTCGGAGATCGAATCAGAGGAATTATTCTTTATTGTAAAGAATTTAATAGAGATTGTATCCACATTCAATTCAAATCAAATCAATAAAATATATTTTGCGATCTTTTTTCTTGTTCTTTATTGCAGGACTCGAATTTGTGTGTTACAAGTAACCTGAGCAATAGTCTGTGCTTGCGGTATGATAAAAGGTCCAGAATTGGTGTTAGATGAGATAGGAGTGGCACTATTGTTATGTTGAGTAAGTAAAATGGTAAATGTTTCAACTAGATCTAAAACAAGGTATAAGTTTTCTGCCAGTAACATAGATGCTTGTCCATGAAAGGTAAGTTGCTTGCAACCTTAGATTATATCATAGATGATGTTGCCCCAAGCGTAGGGCTAGGTATCGCATAGTATAATAACCGGTAAGACCGGGTTGAATCCACAGGGACCGAACGCACCCGACGTGAGAGTTGTCTTGCGAATGATGGTTTTAGCCTTAAAGTGGCAAACTTGGCTTTTGGAGTTTGTTTGGTGGAATTCTCTCTCTACCTCTAATGCGATTGAAGACGAAGATATAAACTATAAATTAAAGACGGCAAGGTCTAGAGGTTTATACCACCCATGACTAAGGATATTCAATGGTTCTCAACTATAACTCAAGTGAGAGACAAAGTCATTTGCTCTCACTCGGAAGATTTAACAATGAAGATTATTTTGACTCTAGAAAATGAGTTTACCAATGGGATAAGTTCTTTGAGACATTGTTACAAACACTTGGAGTGACATACCTCTAAGCATCATATGTGGCAAGTAGTCAAGCTCTTGCCTACACAAGATCAAAAAGGTTAACAACTCTCAGTTTTGGTATATAAAATTGAACCTACCCAATGAAAACCAATCTTTGTCACAAAAATGAGGTTTGTAAATGGAAAGAAACCCTCTTAGACATTTTGTTGAACACCCAAAGTGACATAGCTCAAAGCATCGTGTGTACCAAGTGATTTGTCCACACCCAATCAAAGAGGTTAACAACTCTAAGTTTAGACCAAAAATAGAGTGATTAATCCATTCACAAACCCACAATAAGCATATAAATGTGAGAAACCATTGAAACACCGAAGTCATGGAGTGATATTCACCCCATGACCAAGCCTAAACTACTTCTCAAACATGATTAAGCTAAACATTAAAGGAAATATAAAGAAAATACAAAACACGACGAATATGAAAATAAACTACGGATTTATAAAGATTAGAGAAGTGCTTACAACATTAACGAGGGAAGAAACCTTGGTTCTTGAAGATTGAAACCTAAAATCTAGAGAGAAGGAGCTAATATAGACTAGAAAACTAACTAATGAGGGGGATGGTGATGGGAGAGAGAGGGAGAGGGAAATATATACAAACACCTTCCATCTCTCTCAAAATATCCTGATAATGCTTTTAGTAGAAACTTTCCATTTATGGAAAGTCCAAAAAGTTGCTAAAAAAACCCACCAAGACCAAAGTGGATCGATCCACATTGAGAGTGGATCGATCTAGAAGTGTCTGTTGAGCTTCTCGGATGAAGTGGATCAATCCATTATGGGAGTGGATCGATCTAGATTGGTTTGTCAAGGCAGATTTTTTACCCAACTTTGCGGGCACGCCCCGGCTTCGTCTGAACTTAGAATGAGGTGATTCTTGAACCGTTGGAAAGCTCTATGAGTCTACTTTCAAACCCAATTGACCTCATCTTCATAGCCTTTGTATCTTGATAGAAATGAGCCTTTTTCTATCGGTTGGTCAGATTTTCTCGACGCTCATAACTCCAAATCTCTTGTTCTTTTGTTCCAGGCCTTCCTTGAACCTTCCAAAGCTTCTTGAATCGACTTCTAAGCTTCTGCGATTGTCCTTCACGGCGTTGCGGGACTTTGGGTACTTTCGGATACATCTGAGGATTATTTGGAGCTTTGGACACACCTTTTAGCTCTGATTTCCTGAAACTCATCAAAAACACAACTCGCGCAAAATCAATCGTGTAAAGGAACAAAATGCACGTGTGTGTGATCACAACGAGTGAGATAAGCCCGGATATATACAACATTTGGGGCTTATCATAAGTGGAGAGAACTCAAATCGTGTACGGATTGCTTGTTTAAAGGAGCGATACTGTTCGTTTGGAAGCCTTTTCAAAGTGTGAAAAACCAACTCCTCATCATCCATATGAGTGCCAGTTGCCTCTAATTTCTGAACTAAAAGCTTGATTGAATCAATATACTACTCCATTGTTGTGGTTTCTTAGATTATAAAACCTAAACTTAAGGTCATGGATGTGTGTCAGAGACAAACTACTAAACTTTTCTTTTAATCTGGACCATACCTCACAAGTCCGTTTGGAACCAACAACATGAGGAAAAAGTGAGGAACTCACTGTTGCTATAATACACGACATGAACATGTGACAATGGTCTCCCAACGTTTATACTCAGGGTTGGGGCTTCTATTTCCTTGTTGATCACTAATTTCAACAGATGGAACCGTAACAGTACCATTAGCATAATCAAACAAGGAATTAGCCAACAATGCATTTTCAATCTGTGTTTTCCACGTGAAGTAATTCATAGAATCAAGTTTCTTAGTAACAAATGATGAGAAATTTGCAATCAGAAAAGTTAGAGTAGGAGGTAAATACTTAGTCGTTGTTGTTGCCATTGATGTGACGTAAATCTGAGACGAACGAATTAGAAATGCAGAACTCTATGATCATCAAACCCTAGTTTCTTCGAAACAAGAATTGTGAACCTCAACCTCTCTGGTTCGATCAACTATGATGACTTGCGTCTGAGTTTTAGCCGAGAAGATACACAACCAATTGATGAAATCAGAAGAACTTTGAAGACTCTTGCAGAACAAAACCCTAATGGCTTTTGCCTTATTTGTGCTCTGATACCATAACAACTTTTGAAAGAAAGAACAGGAAACTACTTCTTGAATATGAGAAAATGAGTATTCAATACAAGAAAGAGAGAAGCACACAGGCTTTTATACTTACAGCAGATGTTATAACTACTGACTAGACAACTAGACGGAACAGGAAAACTAACTAATGGAGTTACACACTAAAACAGTATATGTAACAGAGTTAAAACTAACCACCATAACTAACTAACTAACTCAAATTATTTTGATCTGTTATCAAAATCTTGAAAATACACACACACACACACACACACACACACACACACAATCCACTTCTGGTCCAAACTCCCGGATTTTTTTAACATTTAGACCTCATTGATCCCGATCGAATTTTGATGATCTGAACTGTCCAATGTGTTTAAAAGGTGTTTTTTAGGGCACCAACCAGAAATCAGCAAAAGAAAATACCGGGAAGTGCTTGATCTAAGCAGTTTTTCACAAAACTGTTATATGTACAGTTTTGTGAAAAATTGCTCAGATCAAGCCCTTCCCGGTATTTTTTTTTTTTTTGCCAATTTCTCGCGGGGCTCCAAAAAACACCTTTTAAACACGTTGGACGGTTCAGATCATCGAAATTCGATTGGGATCAATAAGGTCGGGAGTTTGGATTGGAAGTTGGGGTGTGTGTGTGTATATTGTTTATTAAGATAATTCTTCTGTAACACCCCCAAAATTTGGGTTTGTTAATAAAGAAATACATATACAATAACTGGGGTTTTACAACAGTAACCCATAAGAAATTACATAATTCCTCTTGCCAAATACAATTATTCTCTACAGGGTTGACTAGGTTTCTCTACTCCATCGCACTTCTGTCTATTCCTACGGTGTATCCTCGCTTCCTCGCTCAGTAGGCCTTCCAACCATAGTTCTCTCCTCCTCGTCCATCTTATAGTCTAGCATAATACATCGAGTCGCAGAGCAACATCGCAGATTATGCCAGGGTTACACAAGTGTAACACCGTGAGCCAGGCTCAATAGTTTACTACGCTAAGCTTCTAAGTAGCAATTCTAGAACAATATATTCATGAACAACATATATAACTTATGTACAGTAATCATATCATGCATCATGTGTGTCCATGCGGATCAGAGTAAACATGCGCAGAAAACAATATTTCTCTCTTAGCATCTCAAAAAAAATTATCACGTGTCGCTTTCAAAACAATAACTCATTTCATAACTCATCAAATGTCTCAAATCGCTTTACTCAGATAGTGCCTCTTTTCAGCATTCTTCTTCAAATTTCAATCATGTCAATATCTCACACCACTCACGAAAGTTATTGGTCCGCTTACGCCCTCTCTCACCGGTGACAAAGACCAACCTTCCCGCCGAGACCCCGTGTGTCGTGCATCACTGAACCCAACGGTCTCTTTTGCGTCCGTCCGGCCCGCGACTCACTCACACGACATAGTCCCAGCTCCCTCGTCTTCGCGATCCCCACAAAGATGTTTCAAGGCCCGTTTCACTATGTGTTGTGCACGCTTAGCCCTTACCACCAAGTTCACTCCATCGAAAATGGGGCGGTGCCTCATTTGCACTATCAGATATTTAACCCCCAACCTCATCATGGCGCACACTCACATGATGGGCGTTAAGATCAGATATCAGATTAATTCCAATCCTCCAAGTTCTCCCCGCGGAACTTGAGGTGGCATCTATTCATCTTATCACATTTCATTTCATTTCATTTCTCCATAAATCTCATTTCATTCTCCGAAAGAAAATCTCCATTTCATTTCTCGAAAATTTCATTTCGCATTTCAAACTCATTTTCATTCTCATCTCTATTTTCTCATCAATAAATATTAAGTTTCGCGTCCGGTGACATAACGTATCACGTATGTGCTCGGTGTCACATGCTCAAATCACGCCCATGCAATATTTCATAATTTCCTCTAAATTCAAATTCTTTCAAAATCACATTTCTCACATAAAAATCATGCATAAAAATATACCAACTCTCTAAATAATTTTGTTTCCTCTAGAAACTTTTCCCACATAAAAGCATACATTTTAATACACCAATTTCCCTCAAAATAATATTCCTTCTAGCAATTTCTCCACATAAAATCATACACTTAAAAATTCTCCAAAAATAATATTTCCATTTCTCTCAATTTAATCCTCATCAAAAATCTCCAAACTATTTTTTATTTCTCCTCCAAAGAAATAAAATAAATCAATTTGCTCTTTTCAAAAATAGTTTAAACCAAACTCTTTTCTAGAAATCCCTTGCCAAAAATTCACCACAACTACTTGTAGACTTTCTAAAATATTTAAAACTCTCCCAAAAATATTCTTTCTATTTTTCTAGAAATTTTCTCTCAAATAATCTCAAATAAAATATCTTTTTCATATCTAGTAAAAATCACACTTTTTCTTCTAGAGAAGTTACCAAATAAACTTACTACATACTTTATAGAAATCTTTCTAGAAATCTATATGAAAAGTTCTCTTTTTATAAAATCAACTCCATATTTTCTTGCCAAAAATAACCAATAGGCTTTTCCTTCTAACAAATCTCTTATAAAAGAAATTTCTCCATTTATAATATCCCAAATACAACCAATAAGCAAAACAATCAAGATTAATTATTTCTTTCTAGAAATAATAACATAATCATACTAGAATCTTGTCTAGTGAAACACATCTACTAATTAACTTCTAATCACTACTAATCACTTCTAATCACCTTCTAGTCACTTCTAATTTCACTAATCCACTTCTAATTCCACTAATCAACTTCTAATTTCATGAATAACTATTCTAATTAGAACCTCATAACATGCTTGTTAAACTTTCTAAATAAAAATACTCTTTCTAAATTACTAAGAAACATACCTAGTCACTTAACATATGCATAAATTAACTTAGTCAAACTCTATAATCATGCCTAGGAACTTAATTAGAACAACATATTTAATCTAGAAAAAGCTAATTAGAAGAGTAGTTTAGTAAACTACCTTAGTTTTTCGGGTGTAAACCGGAAGCCGATTAGCAATCCTTTGGAGAAAAAAGCCCTTAAACTACCTAGCTAACTTACTAATCAACTTAGTAAGTAGCTAATTAGAACTAAAATATGGTGGCTAAAAGGTGGTAAGAATAGTTGGTTTGTTGGGAAAGTAGAGAGATAAATAGGCAAGTGTGGGGTATAAGGTGTCCAAATGATCAAAGGGGTTGCTATTTATAGCAAAATGAGTGACCTCACCTCCCCCCCTCAAAACTTTCGGCTCCCCCTCTCTCTCTCTACCGAAAATTTCAATTGGTGCATGTACGGGAGTAAATGTTGAGCTAAGGTGGCACATGGAAGGTACCTTAGGTGGAACTCTAGGCTAGATTAGGTCCTAGCTAGGAATCTTTGTACAAATTACTTGTGAACTAAGTAAGCATGGGGGAATGTATGGAAACTCATGTAGGAAACAATGGTGGGGGAAAATAATGCCTCTCGCTGTGTAGGTTTTCGCACGGTTATCTTTGTTACGGGGTGTTTTTAAGACTAGATACACCTAATGTGCATGTGAAACCATTTAATAGCTACGGAGTAGCCTTAACAAGCTATAAGTAGGGGGAATATTCCCTCCATAAAACATGGATGCATGTTTCTAGGAAACTTGGGGTGCAAGGTCAAGATAACTAAGTCTAGTTTGTGTAGTTTGTGCTCAAATGCATGTATTGTGTGGGTATGCAAAGGTTACTCCTAAAATAGTAAGGCTTATTCTAACTAGTTTTGGGTATTAAGCTCGGTTCCCGGGTGCTACGGATGCGTTACTCGGTCTCGTACGCGCGTATATATGGCTAGAATTCTAATTATTCAATTTAAAAGAATAAGATAATATTTTAATAGAAAAATATTCCGATAAACCGAAAATTAAAATAAATAATTAAAATATTAAGCGAATTTTTTTTTTTTTTTTTTTACGAAAAATCCGGGTCGTTACATCTTCACCATCCTATTGAAAAAATCCCTCAAGCCGAACAGCCTGCTCTCTCCAACATCTAAAGATCCGCCAGCTTTTGATTTGAACGAAGAAGACAAATTAATGTACAAATGATGACTGGTTATTGTTGTTAGGGTGAGACTCTCCAGCAATGGCGGATTTACCATTGGGCCCACACTGGAATTTTTACTTAGTTTTCAAATTTTTTTGGTGAAAATATAACATCAGACCTACCTTTGTCTGCACGTTATCTTGCACGAAAATGGTGGAAATTGGAAGACGTCAAGTTTATCCATTGGGCTGGAGATGGAATGTTGGTAATGGTGCATCCATTGATATTTGGAAGGACCCTTGGATTCCTCGTTCTCTATAATTTAAGGTTCTTAGCCCCCCTCCTCCAACCGATTCTCCCCACTCCAATGTGCGTTTAGTTTCTGAGCTCATTAATGGAGATACTCATAGCTGGAATATTCCGTTACTTAAGTGCCTATTCTCGAATTTTGATGTGGAAGCAATTCTTTCAATTCCTATTAGTTACCATGGCGTTGCGGATAAAGGTCTTTGGCATTACACAAGCAATGGAATTTTCTCTGTTAAGTCGGCTTACAACTTGGCTAAGCTTTCTTCTCTTCCACGCAATTCTCGCGAGCGTGGTGAATCCAGCTCAGGTACATCTTCTGACTCCTTTTGGAAATCGCTGTGGGCTATGTCTATCCCTAATAAAATCAAGATGTTTGTCTGGAGGTGCTCCCATAATGCTATTGCTGTTTTACATAATTTGGTACGGAAAAATGTTGATGTTTCATCTTACTGTCCGAGATGTCATGCCTATTGTGAAACTTTGGAGCACTTGCTTTTCCAATGTAAATTTTCAAAGGAATTATGGCTTGTGTCCCCTTTTTCTGTTGCTGTCTTGGCTTCTTGGAGCTCCCTCTCTTTTATGGAATGGTGGTCGACCATCTCTCAGTTTTCTCCGGTCCATGGTAATATAGTTGATATGTCTGCTCTTCTAGCTTCTATTTGCTGGTTTATATGGAAAGCACATAACAAGGTTTTGTTTGATGGCTGGGTTTGGAATGGTGCAAGTGTTCTAGAAAAAGCTTTTGCTTCATGCTCTGAGTTTAGAGAAGCAAGTATTGCTAAACCTATTACGCCTGCTATGCCCCCCATGAGCCGGTTCTTGTATGGTGCCCCCCTCCTCCTAACGTTATCAAGTTGAATGTTGATGGCGCTACAAATAAGAAAGATGGTATTGTTGGTGTGGGAGTTGTGGCACGGAACCATATGGGTCAGATTTTGGGAGCGTCGTCCATCCCGTTCAATGGTTTCTTCTCTCCTCGCTCGGTTGAAGCTATGGGTTTTCGGGAAGCATTGGTTATTGCAGCAAACAAAGGGATTTCTCAGATTATAGTGGAAGGTGATTGTGCCCAAGTTGTTCAAGCACTTACGAAAGCACAGGATTTTTTTCTTATTGTAATTCCATCCTCTCTGATTGCTTGGAATTACTACCTCTCTTTTCCTCGTGCAATTTTGTTCATGTGAAACGTTCTTGTAATAGGGTAGCCCACTCTTTGGCTAAGCATTCCCTATTTAGTGGCAAATTGGAATTTTGGGGGGGTCCTGTCCCCCAATGGCTTGCTAATTTTGCTACGATTGATGTTAGGTCTTCGGACCGAGAGTTTAATTAATAAAGATCTCTTATTTCCGGGAAAAAAAAAAACTTGCTTTTAGTTTTCGCATAACTTTATTTACCGGTTGCTATTGCTGTAGTTGAATGGGTAATCAATGGATGAGTAAGAGCACGATTGCATATATAGAGAAAGGTATATCGAAAAGGATAGACAATGAAAATTTGTCGTGGTCTATTATAAAGCCTAACTTTAGTAACTTTTGTTTATGACTATGATCGTTTTATTTTTATTTTTATTTTTGATGGAAGGTTGTAAAATAATTGTATGCTCATGATTATACATATACATATGTTATTTTTTGCTGGTGTTTTTAATGAAGTAAGTTCATATTGGCATATCATTTTGTCGTGAATTTTTTTCTAGCTTCTTTCTTCGTGGTGCCCACACTGCACCTGATTCCTGGCTACGCCACTGCTCTCGAGATTGGTAAGTTTATACGCAACTTAGCCCAGATAGCTTGGAACAGTTTTCTTTGTTGCTTCCAAGTTCCTGTTTGCTTACCCTATCTTGGAAGAACTCGTTTCTCTCTCTTTCATGCTTTTATTGCATTTTTAGGTTTCTGTCAGTTTCTATCAGGAGTACATTGCCTATATTTGGCATAACGTAGGATCGATGGAATAGGGATTGATTGCAACATCTTTCCAACTTAATTTCTTGAGCATTAATCTTGCAATTATGTTAACGGGGATGACGTGACTGATTTTGATCCATACACATACAAGAAAATACTAGCGGATGATGGAATTAGTTAAAAGATTTTGATGACAAATAGGACATGCCAGCAGTTTCAGCAACCCCTAGGGTTGGCAAAGTGAAGATCGTAACCATGGCTTCAGGAAGCCTTTGGCATCGTGGTATGGGTTTGTCTCCCGCCTGCGTGATATCAATTCATCTGTATGTTGAGCCAATATAAACAGAGTTTTGGTCAAATTTCAATTGGGTCTCTGCTAATTGACGGTGGAATTAGTCAGGCGATGGGCCAAATATGGCATCGAGAGAAGGTAATAGAAAAAGATGAGGCGAGAGAAGTAGACGCAAGTAGAGAGATCGGGCTTATGTCGTAACTGAATAACATGGGCAAGGCACATTGAGTCACTTGACCTCACCGGCGTCCAAATGATATCATCCGTCGAGAAATTTTATCCCTCACTACAATGACGAAATCGTCCCAAACATGAAGCACCCCCGATGAAATTATAGGACTGCCTTCTTTTAACACTACATTTTCTGCTTACCAAAATCCAACAGGCATACAGATGATATTAATGTGCAAAGAGTGCTGGGAGAATAACAAATTAATAATATTTGGATTAAAAAATAAGGGCTGGGCTAGGCTAACCTCATGCTAAAATTGAATATTTAGGCCTGCCCATTCTCATTTTAAGGCTGATCCACTTGACATCTAGTTCTTGGTGAGCGGGAAGGCTAAAAGCCCAAAGCTCTATTGAGAGTGAGGTCCAAGTTACTCCTCTATTTTTAAAAGAAAGTCTACTATGAAAGAACGTGTAATTTTTGGATATAAAAATAAAGTACTGTTTTATATAGTTTTTCAAATTTCTTTAATGTGGTCTCCAAAAATTTGAAAAATTATGCACAAAAATATTTTCTCTTTTGATCCGAAAAGTGCAGGCATCTTCATAGCAGGCTATCTTTTAGGAACGAAGGAAGTATTCAGGATACACTTTTCCTTGATTTTTTCGAGACATCCAAAAGAACATAATTTCTGGTTAAAGTTACAGAAGGGTTCGCTTAAAATTTAAAGGGCTAATATTTTGGATTTCTAATCCTAAAAATACTGATTAAAAGGGTGCCTTTCGGCCTTAAAGAAAAGGCTTCCCAGTGGGAAGTGATGGAAAAGGCTATGTGAGAATGTCTTGTAGTATTTGGCACTTAATTAATACCACACAAGTAAGCAAGTAAGGAACAGGGTTGCAGTTGGAATTTTTTGACCATTGCGTCAACAATTAAAAGAAATGGTTACATTAAGAGATCCATCAAATAGGCGAGTCTATACATTGATAATTGCAATTTTGCTTTACAATTGATTTTGGCAACTTTTCATAATTTGTAGTTGTAACAACTCACGAGAAGAAGAGTGTAGTGGATGAAAATTCTCTGTCGTTCTCGTGGGTTGAGCGTTGGAGTGAAAGTAGACCTTCTTCATGCACATTGAGCAAACTTGTTAGCACCAACCCGGACCATGGAGTCCGAAATGGTACTCCGACGATCTACTTTGTAATTGGAAGAGGAAGGAGAAGGTACTCAGATCTAGGGTTGAGAGGGGATATCGGGCATTGTGTAAGCGTACCTCTCTAGTGAGCTCTTGTTTGTTTATATAGGTAGGGCTTGGCTTGCTCCCCAAAGCCCATGTCCCCTATGTGTGATAACCATCTGGATGACGTCATCGAGCATCATTACGTTGGCACATGCTTCCAATTTCATTGTGACGCCTATCCATTCTGTTATATGAAAGTTTCTTGTGACTTCAGAGAGATTGAGCTTTGAAATTGGGCAAGACTAGCCCTGCTCCGGGTCGCTTGGATCGATCCCATACCCAAGTCCCTGATATCCATGACTCCGGCCCTAAAATGCTCGGTCCAGGGACTCGATTTTTTACCAGGGTTTTGTTCGGTAAGTCTCTCGGGACTACCGGAACTTGTAGGAATCAGGCCTGGGTTAATCCCAAATGGGCCTTATCCCTTCTAATCGCAATCAGGCCTTTCGGCCCATCTTTAGATAATTCAGGCCCACACAAAGAGAACCTGTTGGTTGAAGCATGTTGGGGCAACTTGGAATTCTTTTGTGGATCAAAATAGTCAAATTTGACTAATGTATATAAACTATCCATTTAGGAAACCAAAATTCTAGACCTAGATTTCTCTTGTATTAACATTATAAAGTTCTGAAAAACAAACTAATGGTGTTTTTTTTTTTTTTTAATAACCGGATGTCCGGGACCAAAGTTTTGTTTTTTGCAGTAACATTCAGATATTAGAAGCACCATATATGTATATGACATCTTAAAATCACTTCATTCCCCACAAGGTCCGGTAGTGTCATTATCCTCTTCATTTTTCAAGTTCCTGGAATTAATTGAGATTCGTGCAAGTTGGTTCAGACAAAAAATTATTAAAATAAAAAGAAGCAGGTGTGGGTGGTGGTACCAATCATTTTCTGATCACATCCTTTGTGTAACTATTGTACTAGTTTAATGTCGATCACAATCATATGAGTTGGATATTCTGAATACAACAACATAGGCACATGAATACAACAACATAGACACATTAATTAAGTTAATAATCTGCATTATCTTAATCACAAATGAGTTGCTATCATCATTATTATTGAGCATAGAGCATCTCTCTGTTGAGTCAGTACAGTAAATGTCACACCCACTTTATTATATGGTTAGATTAATGGATAAAGATGCTCTGGTATGTGTGGAATCAAAACATAAAACAAAAATTGATAACATAAAATTGTTTTTTTCTTTTGCTAATTCTATAACCACCTTCCCCTTGTTCAACCTGTATTTTAAATGACAACTCACAAAAAAAAAAAAATTCATTTTAATATTGTAGCCGGTAGTTCATTGTCAACTCCTATGCAGTTGCAATCGTTGTTACAATATGTTAAAAAAAAGAAAGGAAAAGAAAAAGGAATCGTAGTTTCGTTGTTTAGTTATGTTTTCTTTCATACAAGTTAACTTTTCTATTAATCTTTGTAATTGTCGAGAGCCAAGACGCAGAGGCCCAGAGAGGCCGTTCGATGGAGTGTTGAAGCAGTGGCAGAGCCAGATTAGGATAGCGGCTGTTGTTTGCTCAGGCAGTGGTAGAGCGCTCACTGCTATTTGTTACGTGTTGTTCGTTAAAATATGGGGAGAGAGAGAGAGAGAGGGGTTTAAAAGTAAAACCGTTACTATTAATTCCGCTCTAACACAAAAGGAGGACGTGAAAAATTAACCAAACATCGCTATCGCAAAAACCATGACATGCACCATGTATTTACAAAAACACAATTAACACGTTGCAAAATACAACATATTATACAGTGTTAAAGTGAGTAACTTTGATCCGTTTTGAAATTGGAAGTACAAGCTATAATTAATTATGGACGGTTATTGCGTCATTTTCAACCAATAAACAAAGTACATATTCAGTAAAGTGATTGCATTTGTATTTTCCTCGATCATCCTAATCTTCTGTGCACTAAAATTTCTCTGTGAAAACATGCTGCAATTTGCGATGCGAGCTTACATGTTATGTTGCAGGGTCATTGCTTAATTGCCGCTTAGATATTTGACAATATCAAAACAGAAATACATATTCTGTCGTTCCCGGTCTTGATCGGCCAACATTATTTATCGCGTGTATGAACTAGTAAGACGCAAAGTTAGTAAATATTCAAACATTAAAAACTAAATCTGAATAAATAAGTAATTAGCAATATATACCAAACGGCATGAATGTTGAAGTGATGAGGTGGGCAACCATTGTCTAACGTAATAATGCCATCATGCTGATTATTATTTTGATAACTCAAAGTATCCGGTCCAACAGGCCGATTATAATTGAAAAGAAGTTGTACTCAAAGGACTAAGGATACAACTAAAGAGATTGAGGGGAACTGTTTTAAGTATCACATCTAAGATTCAGACACAAAAATAAACAAATGAGACAGTAAAAAACATGAGATTGCATCACTGATTATTGTGTGCATGGGTTTCAGCAAAACTTGCCTTTGTCCTCCAAATGATTAAGTTCAAAGAAAGAGGGATTAAGAGTTGGTGCTGTGCGGGGTGCACAGCGTGCGTGCTGTGCACCCTTGCACAGCCCCAACCCTTAACCCGCATATTGTGTTCTACTTATTAGGCATGTTGTGTACTTATTACAAATTAGAAATTATAAAACGGATCTGGAGATGCTCTCCACTCCGCTTGATGGAATCAACGGTATGAATTCGTTTTATTTTGGAACCTCCCTTGGCTCATTTTAATAATCGTAATCGTTCAGATTTTAGAGTTCGTCTAAAAATTCAACCATGCCGCAAAACACATTAATGAAATATCATTCGATATGGGTACCTTGAAAAAATTGATTCTAATCTAGTGTTACTTCCTTAAATTTTGTATAAGCCAAATGTCTTTCGAAACACCCTCATCAAATAACATCTCTATCAACTTGGTTTTGGGTACGATTGCAATTATCGACGAAGTTTAAGGAGCATCATCATCAGCTTCTCTATTTTAACTTTAAAGTTAAAGTAAAAAGCAAACTCCTCCAAAACCTTAAAAACTAGTCTCACCAAATAAACTCACCAATTTGAAGATTTTTTAACTTTGCTACAGTAACATAACAAATTTGGTGACCTACTGTTCACTCACCGAAAGAGGAGGAGAGAGAAAAGAGTAAAAATTTGAATAAAGAATTTGATTCTGAAAGCTTTTGATAAAATGACTTGCTAAACTTTGAATAGAGAGTATAATTTTGTGAATTTTTCGAATAGTGACTTGCTAAATTAAAAAATATATTTTCGAGGTTAAATTTGATATTTTTTTCTGTGTCAAATAAGAATGCCCTCAAATAGGAGCAATTACCGACAATCAGATTTTTCTTGAAAAGAGCTCAATGGACCCAGTAGGGGAGCGGGGAGGAGGATCCGGATCTCTAGAAAACACACTAGGGGAGCATAATCTCAGAAGAAGTAGATCGAGAAAGTCAGCTCAACAATTAATGCAAATTACATTTAACAAGTAGAACCCCCACCCACTGGTAAACCCTAGCTATCATATTTGACACTTATTATTGATTCAGCAAATAATGCAGAAGTGAACAAAAAAAAAAAAAAAACCCCACCTCCAAATCCTTGATTTCAAATTCCACGGGGTTTAAAAGAGGGGTCTTTCTAATCTTAGAGCGAGTTTTTGAATAAATTTTATCAAGATTTGATAAAACTAAACCTTGATTTTATCCATTCGTGAAGAGACTTGATAAAATTATAAATTTTTGTATTAAAAAATTTATAATTTTATCAATTTTTTTCACGAATATATAAAATCAAAAATTTAATTTTATTAAATTTTGATAAAATTTATTCAAAAATTCATCCTTAGCCTGTCTCCCGGATGTATATACTACTACATTTTCTTGAATACCGATAGATTTTTTTACACACTATCCATTGCCCTAAAAGCGATCGAGAAAGAAGAACCATAATCATGATAATGATCAAGTAAACAAAATTTCCTGACTTTCATGATTCAACAAGTTTATTTTCCACCCAAATGCATTACTTTCAGCCCAATAAAATCCCAATCAAATCCCCCATTTTTTTCACCTCAAAAATTGTTCTGTTTCCCCAAATTTCTCCCACTCCATCAAAAATTCCCACCCAACCATCAACCGGTAACTGATTATTGCACAAGATTGCAAGAAAATGGACATTGCAGAGAAGCAAATCAAGAACAGAGTCCAAATCAATTTCTAAACACAAGCTAAACAGGGAGAGAGTTGCGTGAAAAACCCACCCAAAAAAGAAGAAGGGAAAAAAAAAAAAGAACCCAGAAAGACTAACAAGGAGAAAAACAAAAATTAAACAATCTGAGAAGAACGAAAAGAAAAACCCAGAAAGACTAACAAGGAGAAAAACAAAAATTAAACAATCTGAGAAGAAAGAAGAACCATAATCGCCATCATGAACGATTATTATTGTAACAAAATTTCCTCACCTTTGCGATTCAAGAAGTCTATTTCCACCCAAAATTCATCAGCTTCAGCTTAAACTTCTTCCCACCAAATCCCCATTTCATGACCTCAAGAAAAATTCGGTTTTGCAAATTTCTTCTACCAATTCATCAAAATGATGGACGCCCCATTGAGTTACCCGCCCATCCATCACCCGGTAACTGATTATTACCGCCCATATTTAATGGTAAATTGAAAAAGGGAAGCCCACTGCTGGACGAGTCCGTAAATTGGTGGTGGTTGTTATTAACTCCTGCTCCTCCTCCGCCTGTGCCGGATAAATTATTATCCGATACAGGCGGCTGCATCTGAAGCAGCGCTGCCGTTGGCTCTTCCTCGTCCAAAGGCAGCCTCTCGTACGCCACATTCGTAAACGAGGACGCGATCACGATGACCGGCCCCGCCGCAGTCAGCTCCCCCACGACGTTCCCTCCCACTACCTGCCCCTGCCCTCCGGCCAGAAACACGCTCAAGCTCGTCGCGCCCGGTGGCGCCGGCGGCGGCAAGAACGACCCCGTCAAAGACAGTATCTCGAATCTACCCTGTAAAGTCACCACCGACCCAGCAGCCGCCGGCTGCCGCAAACTGACGTTGGTGACGGTGCCGGTGCCGCTCAACACGCAGATGCCGCGTTGGCGGCGGCGGGCGTACTCGGCCACCGAGTCGAACACGTCGCACCCGTTTCCAATCTCCAAGATGTGTGCTCGTAATGTGTTTGCACTCTCCTTCGTGATGATCACTGGGGGCTTGGGCTTGTTTTTAGATCCAGCCGGACGGCCCCTGGGACGGCGGCCGCCGATGTCGGTGCCGCCGTTGGTGGTGGTGGTAGGGGAGAGGTCGAGGCCCTGGTGGTGGTCGCCGGTGAAGTTGGGGTGGTGGAGATTATGTAAGAAATGAGAGTCTAGATCAGCCATGGGTGCAGTAGAAAGGGGGAAAAAAGAAAGTAGAGACAGATGCAACAGAAAACAGGGGAAATTATTAAAATTGAGAAAGCTTAGATTAATTAAACCTGTTTTTTTTTTTGGGTTTTGTTTATTTTAAGAGATGGAGGGGAACTTTTGATGAGAGAGAGATCTTAGAGCTTGAACTGTGGATATGAACAGAGATTTTGATAATAAAAGTATAGTGAGGACTGAGGATTTGGTGAGGGAAGAGGAAGGGAATGGGAAGGAGGAGGCGGACTGCATGTGACAACGACTTGTTAATATTTTTTACATCCGGCTTAATAAACTGACTAATTCGTCTAGATGGACTAACTGATACTGTTTGCCACCCGAGACGCAAATAAATTTGGGATTATAAGATTTGATATTGTGAGAGCGAAAGAAAGATTTTTTCCAAATCAAAGACTTCTTGAAATTTCATATCAACAAACAATGACAGAAAATAAAATTATTTGTTTGTAAAAGAAGTACAAGCCTGTGTCTCCCATCAAAACATTCAAAAGAATTACCTATTAGTATTTGCGAGAATTTTCGCGAACAGGATAAAGAATTTAGGGGCAGTGGCAATTTTATATATACTTGTCACTATGATTCTAGCAATAATAATACAGTATTTAGTTTATCTATTAGTGGGATATTTTTTTTAAATTTTAATTTTATAATTTCCAGTCAAATGAAGTTAATTTCGTTGTCTTAAAAGATTTAGGAGCATGAATTTAGATAACTTGTGGAAAGGAAAAAAACAGAGCACAGATATAACTTCCAAAATTGATCATTGATCAGAAAGAGACGACCAGCACGTAGTATATAGAAAGAAGGAAATAACATCATGTGATTTGAGTTGTCTGTGTGTGGATGGGGTTATAGACGATTGGATTGTGTCTTGTGGTGGATTGCCTTGATAAGGAAAAATTATCCAATGCTTTTGGAACATCGTTACACATGTGTGTTCAACTTTTTGTGAAAGATTGTCTGCTTGGACTTGGGGCTCAACGAATCGTCTTTTTCGCCAAATATTTAATATACATACTCCTCCGACACAAGATGATTTATATAATTTCATTGGGTGCCAAGAAATTCGACAAAAATATTTTATTTTTATATCAAGAAATGGTACTTCTTTTCACAAGGATGGATGACATATATATATATATACACACCAATGTTCCCATCCACTACTCTTACCATCCACACTTTTCATTTCTCGATCAAATTTTGATGATCGGAACCATCCAATGTGTTTAAAATGTGGTTTTAAGGGTCCTCGCAAGAAATTATAAAAAAAAATATATTTCATCCGCCAGCTTTTGATAAAAATTTATTTAATCAAAACTAACTTCGGATGAAGCCCTCTTCTCGGTATTTTTTTTGATGATTTCTTTATGAGACCCTTAAAAACACGTTTTAAACACATTAGACGGATCCAATCATCAAAATTTGATCGGGAAATGCCTCGTCCTGACAATCCCGGACTGTAGCTATCTCAGATGAGAATCGGACTTTATATATATATATATATATATATATATATATATATATATATGTATTTGCCATAATATACATAAGCGGGAGATTACTTGAACGCCAACAACTACATGGGCTAACAACCACATCAACGGATGGATTTATTTACATATGTTGTGTTACAGAGCGAGGTGCATGCTGTGCGGCAATGCACAACACGCGTGCTGCGCTACAGTTACAGGGTCCACCTAGAGTCCTACTGTTTGATACAAATTGTTCAATTTGTTTGTTTCGTCCATTATTTAGTCTACGTAAAAATTCAAATTGATCAGATATGTGTAACGATTTGATTTGTGACCATTTAACTTATAGTTTTATAAAAAAAACTTACCTACAACTGATTCTTTAACTATTTTGTTTTCATGAAAATATAGACCGAAAACATAGTTACCGAGGTTGGATCAACCTGAATTATTACATGGGCTACGTATTCGATGAGACGAACAAAATAAACAATTCAAATCAAACAATTGGAAACCGAGTGGGTCTTTTAACTGTTGCACAATACTTGTGTTGTGTATTGCCGCACAACATGCATCGCACTCAAGTTGTGTTGATATGTAGGATAGGAAAGGACCCGGAAACAACCAAGTGGGCACCTGGATAATCAATCGCTTATAACTTTTGATTAATCGAGGTTAACAAGGAGATTTGACCAAGTCTTTTTTGGTTGGGAGGAAACGTGAGGGAGCAGGGGAATCCAAATTTTTCTAATGAAAGTAAACAACAAACGAAGGAAATGGGACAAGTGGGTGATGCGGCGGCTGGGTCCCACTTTTGTCGTCTTTCTATCTCACCCACCCTGGACTAGACGGACGGCCCAATTTCCCCTCCTCTAAGCTAGTGTTGAAGCAATTGGGTAACTTTCGAGGCATCGCGTGCCGTGTGGCATCGTCTGCTCCCTCCGTCTAAATTTGTTGGTCTCTTTCGTTATTTTTTGTGGTTCTACGAAGACCGTCAATATGCAAAAGGGACTAACAAATGAAAACGAAGGGAATCAGGGAATGTGTTGTATATTCGGCTAATGAGTTGGCACAACACTTAGTTTGTTGTCTATATCCTGCGACATTTTGTCTCCTAAGAATTTAACAATAGTGATAGATGATGATACGCCTGCAAAATCTATGGTTTTGTGATTTTAATAAGTACCACATAAACGGTAATCCTACGGGTATCGAAAAATTTGTATAGAAAAGAAATGGTGTAATTTTGGTTCAAATACTTCTAACTGTCCCCAAGAGTGATTTGTACATTTTTTGTACCAATAGCACGGTCCTCACATAAAATGCCGGAAAAATATACTACCGCGGCTTAGTTTGCCAAAAGATTTTAGCAATTTATTTGCTAAAATCATGGTTGATTTTAGTAAATAAGTTGCTAAAATCTTTCGGCAAACATGCAACTTTATCTTCAGGACACGTGGAGTAATTACACCTCACTGATTAGCTGTCTTTCAATAGCTGATCTCATTCATCCATCGTCTCCGGTGAGTAAAGATGGAGTTTTAGGAATTAGGCATCTTAACCCAACATTCTCCAAATTAACCCAACATCCTCCAAATATCTATCAGAGAGGATCGCACCAAAATAGGATATTTTACTATTTGAAAAGTAGATTTAGAGCATTGTGCACTTATCTCAACTCCAATCCAATAATCTATTTCTCATTCTTAAAAAATCACTCAAAATTTTTTTATTTTCCCTTCACAATCCAACCTTATACTCTTTAAACATTTGTTAAAACATATTATGCAATTTTGATTCCTTCTTAAAGGTATCTTAAAGATATATCGCAAAATATCAATTTTGTATAAAATGGATGTACAAATTTAAACTTTAAGCAAGTAAATCAAATATTTAAAAACTTCCATACTCCAATTTTGGAGGAGATCTTCTATTTTTTTCCTTGATCCTCCAAATTTGGAGGATCAAAGTCCATCCTCCCAAATGGACGAGAGCTTTAGAGGATGGGTTAGAGAATGGTTTTCCTCCAAAATGAAGAAATGAAAGATATAGATGATGTTTGGTTCACATTTCCAAAAAAATTTCCCAAAAGATTCCTTCCCCATCTCTTCTCACCTCTCCAATCATTAATCATTTTTTTCTCTCTACTCATACCCTTTTTCCAATCATTAATTCTCATTTCTCTCTCTATCTCTCTCCAATCATTACACCTCTCTCTAATTATTATTTTTTCCAAAAACTTATCCAAACACTATCTCAAAAAATTTCTCAAAAAATTTCTTCTCAAAAATCTAAACCAAACACAGTGTATAGAGTTTGGGCATGTTATTTTATTCACGTCAATTATGGGATGCTAATCGTTTCAATTTTTATTATTATTATTTTTTATAAATGCAAAAATATTAGTGCATTTGTAACGACCCGCCCCCGCCTTGCATAATATTGTTCCCTTTGACCGCCCAAGCTCCTTGAACTTCTCAGAACGTCACCCATCTTTGAATTGCTCCAGAGTGAGCACGCTTAATTGTGAAGTACCAATTAGCTTTGACATCTGCACGGCTTTAAAAAGCCTGGTGCAAGTTAGGACATACCTCCATGATCCAAGCATTTTTTTTGATGATCTGAACCGTCTAATATGTAGTTTAGCAAAAAACTGCTTGGATCAAGCCCTTCCCGGTATTTTTTTGTTTTTTTTTTTGGAAGATTTCCTGCGTGAACCCTAGAAAAGACCTTTTGAACACGTTGGACGGTTTGGATTTCCCAAAAATAATTTTAACATTTTTTCTCGTTTATGGGAGGTTCTTACTAGAAAATTTGCCTATATATACATATATAAAGCACATCTAAAACCTTTAAAATATGGATTTATAATATTGCGCTTGATTTTCAAACTACTTAATTTTAGAGTTACCATTGATGGGTGCCACCTTTGTGTTGAATTTCTAGATCCACCGCTGGTGACACTAAGTTTCTCTCTTTTATTTTTTTTGTGTAGATTCTATCAAGAAAACACAAATTAAACAAACAACATTACAAAACTTGGGAGTCCTACAAACAAAACCAAAAATAAGAAAAAAGGAACCAGACCCGAAGTTACAAACACCACGCTTACTCCAACAAGTCCCAATTACTCATAGAATTCTAAGAGCATGTGAAATAGGAGTAGTATCTAGACAAAAATGCTAGTGAGCAATACACATTACTTATTTTAGCTATCCATGTCTCTTTCAACTCCGACAATACTATCTATTCTCCCAATCCTTTATGAAAATATTGTTCTTTCCTTTCCCTTTTTTTTCTTTTCCAAGTGCTACAAGGAGACGAGAGTAGGAGAGAGTACGTGGAAAAAATAGCATAATAACGAGTAGCTTGTGAATTGTAGCTCAACATTTTTGTTGAGGTAAAGCAAATATAAGACCTGTGAAAAATGTTGAGAACTGTAGCAAATATAGAAGACCTACGTTTTTTATTGATGTTGCTGAAAGGTTATTTTGTGTTTTGCACTAGCAAAAATAGCTAAATCGGTAGCCTTTTTTCACTTGTTCTAGCACATTTAAACCTGCACGGCCCAAATCACTATACAAATTCAAGACAACACTACTTCACATGATCGAGTTACAAATCTCACATATTCGTGTGGTTTTTCTTTTAAATAACTCAGTTTTAGGTTGTCTTGGTCAGCTTATACGCGTCTGTACTAACCCTTGAGATGCAATCACACCGTCCACTAACTGAGAGTTCAACTAAAGTCTAGGCAAAGCGCATTATAAATTGGCCCCATAAGAATTGATAGCACATTTGATATTGGTTACCAACCTCTCAGAATTTAGGACTGAGCAAACTTATCAGTTCCAAAGAGTTAATCACATGTCCGTCTGGCTGAAAAGGGAACTTTCAATCCCAAGGGGTTGCCCACAGGAGCGGACAATTTGGGGGTGCAATGAAGGTGTTTAGCCCCCCGCATTTCCTTCAATTTTCTTTATATTTTTAGTATACTTTTAGATTTTTTTTGTAAAATTACTTAAGAATGGTCCCAGTGAATTAGACAAAATTTACAATCCTGCATTTGCTATTAGACTTGCCCAAGTGATCTTGGCTTGTGGCTTAGGAGTTTGCTCCTTTTTACGGTCTCAGGTTTAATTCTTCATGCTAGCAAATCTCAAAGCTACCTCGATCACCCCCACATGTTAGCGTGAAAAATCTAAGGTGTGCACAAATTGAATCGGAACATCGGAATATCCAGGGCTGACTGTTGGAAAATTGTCCTATTACTTTCTCCCCACATATATACACAGCAGCTGAAACAGATAGTTTGAATATTGTGTTGGTAAGAAAAGAACCTTTAATTAGCCCAAAACATCAAGTCAACGAAATTGTTTGTGCTCGTATTCTAACTTTCAAAAAGTTGAATCAAGGAGTGTCTATTAATTATTTTAATTTTTATGTGAATAATTTAAGCCATAACTTACAACAATTATAACTGATAACTAACGGGTATGTATCTCTTAAATTAATCTCTTTCCCCTTTTTTCTGGAGTCAACGTGCCATGAGCAGAATATGTTGGTGTGGTTGCTCCTGTAAATTAGTTATTCACACACACACAAAAATAATACAGTAAATAAATAAACCGTGAACTAATTTATTTAATTTTTGAACTTTAAAATAGGACACAGTTTCTCTGCGAGTTTTGCTGAAAATTCAGTTGGTTTTATTGTCGGTTTCATTCAGTTGGTTTTTCACACTTTAAGAAGAACTCTGAATTATGAGCTTGAGCCCTCGATTTTCAACCGTAGTTTAGGTCTTCTATATAAAAGAACACAAAAAATAGAGGGCTATATGACTTGTAAAAAAAATCTAAAAACAACCTACATACATAAAATGAAATGGCAAAAAAAAAAATTGTTGGTGTCAAAATTTTAGTAACTTCATGTGCCCTCCACATGGTACAAGTATTTGATGTTGTGACAACCCATGACCCACTTGGATGCAATGGAAGTGGAACCTACATATATATACAATTTGGATCCTCTCCGGATTCCCGAAAATTAAAAAAATGTGAACTCCCAATTATGGCCATTGGATGAGATCCAACGGCAGAGAAAACAAAATGAGACACGCGGTTAAAAAGGGTCAGGTCAACAAGCTCAATAGTCATCCCTTTCCCCTTCATTTCACGCATAACAAATCAGAGAGAGAGAGAGAGAGAGAGGCTATTTTGGTGATTACAACTACAAATTGAAGAAGAAGAACAGATCCAAGAGGAACTCGCCAACCAAGGTCCATATCTTCCCTTTCTCTTTCGTTCTATTTCTCTCAAAACCCTATTTTTTCAATCTGTATGACAAACCCTATTTTCTTCGATTTGTATGAGAACCCTGGAAACTAGGGTTTTGATTCTTCATCGAAGCTCTCTCTCTCTCTCTCTCTCTCTCTCTCTCTCTCTCTCTCCCCCCCCTTGATTTGAATTACCATCTCTCTCTTAAAAACGTGTTTTTATAGAATCCGACCCATGGCAGCGCTGTTGTTGTTTACTAGTCTCAATGTCGTTTTATTGGCTCTTAGTTTTATTGTTCGCTCAGTTCTCTTAGTTTTAATGTTCTATTGTTCTTGTTCTTCCATTTCAAATGGCAACCAAACAAAACCAGTGTCTTACAAATGTTACTGTTTTCCTTGTTTTTTGTCCTTATTTTGATTTTTTCCCCAATTGTTAGTTTCGTCCTTATTTGTTCTTACCAATAATGTGGGGTTAGTATAATATGATGTATGATGTTTGTTTGCAGGAACCAATCCCAGTAACTCAAGTTGTTCGAAACTGCTGTTGTTATTTAGGAAACCCCACACTCAAGGTTACTTTGTACGTGCATTTAAGAATGCAATGTGTAGAAGATATAGAAGTATTAGCATGTGGTAGTAATTCTTCTCAACATGTTTACTCTCCTAAAGTAAAAAACGAGTTTATACCGAAAATTGGGCAACATTTTCACAACTTCGATGAAGTTAACACATTTTACAACAATTATGGTAGAGAAGGTGGATTTGGTATGTGATTGGATTCTAGTAAGAAGAGTAAGGATGGTGAAATCATTAGAAAGGAATATGTTTGTTATAAAGAAGGGGTGAGAAAACTTAAGATAAACAAAACTACACACATCGTACGGAGACGGGGGGCTAACTAGAGAAGGTTATTGTAACGACCCTATTTTTAACCCTATTTTTTTTTATAGTCAAGTAAATTATTTTCCAAATAGGTATAATAATAAAGACTTGAATTTCTGAACCCGTGGTGTTAAAGATTTGATTTATAAAATTATTAGTTCATTTTATTTTTAAATTATATTTTGATAAATTTCGTCTGTATTTCAAATGGGCGTGCACCCTAGAGGTTATATGTGTTGTACTGCACGGGGTAATAATGTACAAAACACGAATACACATGCGGGTAAGTAATTAGCTATATACATATAGGTAGTTATTTGTGTAACTTTTACCACTCTTATCAATGCTAAGTTAGGCCATCCTAACTCAAACATTACCCTGTCATTGACACACCCATCCCATACTAACTCACCTTACCTAGGCACGGTGGTGATTGGCTCTTGAACGGTTTGGTTATAAGGGTGGAATTGTGCTTGCATCACAACCCGGGGCAGCGTGCTTGTGTCACAACCCAGTGAAGTTTTGTTCATTCCTTGTGTGGTTGCGGGTGGGAGACCCAAGTAGCTAACTTTGCTCTCATCCGGGCCTTAATCTACAAGGGGGAGTTGAATCAGACCAGTTGGCTTACACTGAGGTTACAGGTAAGAAAGATTTCTGAGGATGGAATCTTAGTTATCACATACGTTAACGGATAGTACTCCCTCCGTCCCAATTTTATAGTCCCTTATGGGAGTTCGTGCCACTTTTCAAAGTATTATATCTTATAATTTACAATGTTTTAGGTTATTTTGAACACTTTGTTTATTAGATTAAATCAAGATCTATCAAACAAGATCCATATTGCATATAAAATGTATTACCGATTGAAAGATATAATCATTTTTTTATCCGGTTAGGATAGAACGAGGGATTATAAAATTGGGACGGAGATAGTAATAAAGTGGAGATTTTGTTCCATGTATCTTGTTCATTATCCATACTTATGTGCTAGATATGTGTGGGTTAAATAGGTGTAGGATATATCTACTGAGTGTTTTATGCTCACGGTACTACGTATCCTAGTATTCGTACGCCAAGTATAAAAGATGGAGCAGAGGAGTCGTATCAAGTCAAAGAGGAAGCTGTTTTGTAGAGTTAATCAAATGAAGCCTGGATTTTCTTTTTGTAGATGCTTTGTTTATTTTTAAAAGCTTTAATTCGAAGTTGTAACTCTATGTTAGACCTCTTTATTCAAAATTTCAATTAGTTGTAATAAGACAAAATTTATGTTGTTGATCAATTTATGAGTTTTTATGAGATAAATTATTTGAAAAATGTTTTAATAACGTTTAAAATTGAGGGGTGTTACAGCTTCTGATTGCAAGGACCGGTAGTTGTAAAAGACTAGTCAGGATGCCTGGGTGGGTTGTGAAAGACCTTGGTTGGTGAGTTCCTCTTGGATCTGTTCTTCTTCTTTCGATTTGTAGTCATAATCACCAAAATCCCCAAAATCTCCTCTCTCTCTCTCTCTCTCTCTCTCTCTCTCCCTCTCTCTCTCTCTCTCTCTCTCTCCGATTTGTTATGCGTGAAATGAAGGGGAAAGGGGAAAGGGGTGACTATTGAACCTGTTGACCTGACCCATTTTAACCGCGCGTCTCATTTTCTTTTCTCTGCCGTTGGATCTCATCCAACGGTCAAAATTGGGAATTTGCATTTTTTTTTAATTTTTGGGAGTCTGAACAGGAACCAAATTGTGTATATATATATAGAGTCTCCTTCCTATCCAAACCACAAAATGCGGACCTACCATCTAGACCTCACTTTCCAGACCAAATTTTGACGATCCGAACCGTTAGATGTGTTCAAAACGTGCTTTTAAGGTCCCATGCAAGGATTTGGCAAAAAAAAAAAAGCTCGAAAGGGCTTGATCGGAGCAATTTTTCATAAAAACGCTATAATAGCATTTTATGAAAATTGCACCGATCAAGCCCTTCCGGGTATTTTTTTTGCCAAATCCTCGCGGGGGACCTCAAAAACACGTTTTAAACACATCTAACGGTTCGGATCATCAAAAATTGGTTCGAAAAGTGGAGGTCTGGAACTTAATAAGTTGTGGGAGTTTCGACCGGAAGTTTGGTGTGTGTGTGTGTGTATTTATATATATCACTTAAAAAAAACACTCGATGAAATTAAAAAATCTAATATTAACCCACAATTAGCACCATCAAGAGGTGTTTCATAAAGAGTGTGTTCAACAAACAAGCTTTCTAAAAAACGTGTTTCGGTTTCACACTTTCATAGTGAATAAAGATGGATTAACCTAAAAATTAAGTTAATCCCATCCGACATGAAAACGTGTTTACAAATCACGCTTTTATAAAACGTGTTTAGTAAACACGAATTTTAAAAACACGGTCAAGTACCTTGCTTTTTGAAGGCGTGTAAGGGGAACACACTTTTTGCTTTACGCGTACATGCATCAGCTAGGGCTTTAAGAACACTTAGCATTTTTTTCAAAATTGAATTTCCTCCTTTGCAAGTGTTCTCCTCTACTACTCTTCTAGGCCAAAAGGTCCACCAATCATCCTAACTAGTCCAGTCCGGTGCTCTGGCACCGGTCACTACTCCGGCAGCCTCCTTCGTCCCAAATGTGGTTTGTCCTCTCACAATCAAGGTTGCACTCGATCTACAAGTCAGGATTGGGTAAACAAGTCGTCAAAATCGTTTTAGGATACAACTCCTTAGCTAAAGGCAATTGGGTAAACAACTAAGGACTTGAGTAAACAAAATCTTCAAGGTGTTTTTACCAAACATGCCTTTAGAAGGCGTGTTTTGTAAACACACTTTGACTCTTTTGTTTTCCCCGACCAATTAGACAAGCTAAAAGTGTGTTTCAAAGCCACGTTTTCAGAAAGTGTTATTAGTAAACACGTTTTCAAGCCTGATTAGGATTAACTTAATTTTTAGGTTAATCCGTTTTAACCTACTGTGAAAGTGTGAAACCGAAAAACATTTTTTAGAAAAGCGTGTTTGCTGAACACGTTTACATGTAGTTTGGGATTACAGTTCGAAAACACATGTTTTATTTAATAAAGTTAAAAAAAACGCAAATCAGTTAATTAGCCCAGGCACATGGTGGCTTTTGTGCCATACCCATTCAAGAGATTATGTCATGGTGTCCCATGTACCATTTCACCACACATTGGGGTGGAACCTATTCAAGAGCAACAACAACAGTTAGGGTTAAATTTTTAGCAAAAACAACTGAGGCACAATGCATATAGCTACCTCATCACTCTCAATACTCCAAGAATAATATTCATTCTACCTATCTTTAATTAAAATATATTATTTTTCCTTTATATATATATAGTATGTCCTTCTCCTCCGGCCTCCCTGATTTGGGAGGAATCCGCTCTTTCTAATCCCAGCCGTTGGAGTTAATCCAACGGCCCACAATCCCAAACGATTAAAGTGAACCCTTTAGGGGTCAAGGCCAAGGGGTCACCTGGTAAAACCCCAAACTTTTCCCTCCCCTCTCATTTTTCACGTTGCATCTGTAGAGAAGAGAGAGAACCGTGAGAGACGACGACGTACCCACGAAGAAGAACAACAATAAATCGATCCATTACGAAGAGACAAGAAATCCATCCAACGTGCACTGTCGTTCTAGGGCTACAAAATCGATCCAACGGTTGAGTTATTCTAGGGCTACAACATTGATTCAGCCAACAACCACCATTAATCGATCCATAACTAAGGTATCTCTCCTTTGAACTAAATAGTGTAGCTCGTGTGGAAATCGATTCAGCCAACAACCACTGATAATCGATCCAAATACTTTTTATTGAGGGAGGTCAATCTGGGTTTTAGATTTCTCATTATTTCTTTTAGGATTAAAGTTTTGATTTTTCCGGATGGCATTACTATTTTTGGGGTGGCATTACTATTTTTTTGCGTAAGTAATTTTGGGGAAGAAGTTACTAATTTTTGGTGGCATTAGTAATTTTGGGATGAAGTTCATAATTTTGGGTGGAGTTCCAACAGGGCATTCATGAACAAGAGGGCATTCCCTCTGTAGTTTTTGGGTGACATTTGCAGTTTGTGGTATGTAAATAACCTATGGGATAAGGTAAGTTTACACATTTAACCTGTTTAACCCACACATTTAAGGTCGATTACTTACCCATTTTCTAAGTTTGTTGGGATTGAGTTAGCAGTGAAGGGGCAGTAGGTTCATGACTTTGGGCTCTATGAGTCAATATTCACACCACAATATTTGCACATATTTGTAAGTATTATTTAGCTTAAAAACCATATTCAGCCAACAACCACTGCTATTGACTTTTTATTGAGTTTTGCATTCCCTGAGCTATTCAAATACTTAATAAAGAAACCTTTGTTCAAGATGCAAGATAGTATTTCCAGTCACTCCCTCCCTAGACTGTATCATGTGGAGGGGAAAAATCTGGGCATACATCTTCCACGCTCTATGAGATCAACAGTGCACCCTTCGCCGGAACCTTAGCACTTTCTTCATGGGTATTGCCCCTCATTTATAGATGTGGGGTGCTTGTTGTCCACAAATCCTATTCTCATTAGGAGTCCTTTCCTATATGGGACTCGTTCCATATAGAAACACAATCTTTATTCTACAAGGATTTCTTTAAGAATCCTTGCCATTATCGAAATCCTCTTTACATTAGGATTTACGCCTTATCATGTAAGAGGCTATTCTAGATCCTTCTAGAACGACCCACCACCTTATCTCGTAGGCGGTTAGCTCGGCAATATACTTGCCTATCCATATCTGATGTTGTCGACTAGATAACTTGCTCGGTAATGACCTCGTGCACCATCTCGTGGTGCTACCACCATCTCATGGTGCTATCCTGTCTGCACACTTGGCCTATCCTGGTTGGGCATAACCTGGGGCACCACCATGTGGTCCCCCGAACTGAGCCACCCTCACGTGGTGTCCAAGCTGAGCACGTGGTTCGTACGTGCATAGGTATTTTCCTATGTATTGGATTATACCCTCTCCAACATTGAGCGCTCAAGCCTTAATGTGGCTTTCTGGTTTCTAACTCTCATCCGTAAACACGAACGCTGGTTGACTTGTTTATTTGAGAACTTGACAGACCTAATGAGAATAAGATTTGTGGACAACAAGCACCCCACATCTATAAATGAGGGGCAATACCCATGAAGAAAGTGCTAAGGTTCCGGCGAAGGGTGCACTGTTGATCTCATAGAGCGTGGAAGATGTATGCCCAGATTTCCCCCCTCCACATATCACACTTGTTTTCTGTTGCTGTTATTGTCACTTTCGATCATTCTCATCAGTCAGTCCCTATTCCGTTATTCATGTGTGAAAATCTATTATGTAGTCTTGATAAAACTAAGTTTTATGTTGTACGAGCTAGAATATTTACTTGCATTGAATTAGTGGATACTTACTTTCAAATATTTTTGATGCTCAACTATTCTTTTATTGTGTTGTCATTATTGTTGTAAGATGGAGTCATTGGAAGATGCACAACTATCGATTGCATATTCTGCCCAAATAGTACACGTTCCTCAAGTACAAAAGGAGTTGAGACCTAAAGTTAAACAACACTTTGACAGTTTAGATGCCGCTCATGAGTTTTACAACAACTACGCTACTAGAGCAGCTGGATTTGGGATACGAAAAAATTCTAGCAAGATTAAGGGGAAAAATGAAGTAGTTAGGAAACAATATGTTTGCTTTAAAGAAGGGTCGAGGAAAATCGGTCAACAAAATTCTGTACCAACAACATGGAAACGTGGGATAATTAGGGAGGGATGTGGTGCACAGCTCACTGTTGTAAAAGATTACAAGTCATGGAAGGGTTTTGTTGTAAGCCAATTCGTCGAGGGCCATAACCACCCACTTGTGACGCCCAGGAAGGTTCATTTTTTGCGTTCTCATCGCAAAGTGTCAAAGGCCAAGAAAGCCTTAGCAGAACAATTAGCCGTTGCAAATGTGCCTATGTCACAACAAATGAGCATTTTGGAGATGGATGCGGGGGTCTTCAAAATGTTGGGTTTTTAAAACAAGATTTGTATAATGTGGCAAAGGACAAGAGGAAAAAGTTAGATGGACTTGACGTGGACCTAATGCACAAGAATTTCCTGAAAAAACAACAAAGGAATCCCACTTTTAGGTTTAAATTTGCACTAGATGGTGAGGGAAGGATGAAACATTATTTTTGGACCGATGCGACCATGAGAGAATCATACCGGGAATTTTGGGGACGTGGTGGTGTTCGATTCAACTTACAACACCAACCGATATAAGTTGATTTTTCCACCTTTAATCGGGGTTAATCACCACGGGTAGACTACTTTGTTTGGGTGTTCATTGTTACATGAAGAAAACACTGATGCATTTGAGTGGCTTTTTGAGAAATGGTTGAAAGTAATGTCAGTGGGGCCGCCGAAAATGATCATAACTAATTAGTGTCCGGCGATGACCAAAGCAATTGCCACTATTCTTCCAACTACGCATCACAGGTATTGCATTTGGCACATCACAAGTAAATTTTCTAAAAAATTAGGTGCGGTTCAATAGACACAACATTATGATGACTTGAAAAATTGTATATGGAATTCTGAAAGCCCTACAGAGTTTGAAGCAAGATGGAGAGAGGTACTAGCAAAAACAAACTTATACCAATGGTTGCATGATTTGTACGAAATTCATGACAAATGGGTTCCCGCATTTGTCAGACACATTTTTTCTGCCCACATGACTAGCAGTACTCGTGCTGAAAGCTGTCATGCATTCTTTAAGAGGTTTGTGTCAGTAGAGAATTCTTTGATTGAGTTTGTCAAACGCTTTAATCGGGCACTTGCACACATGCGGCATAATGAATTGGACTTCGATCATAAAGATGTGAATGAGAAGTCGATTACAAAAACTTCCTGGGCAGTGGAGCTTATGATCAGTGAATTGTATACACGGACTATAGTTTACAAGTTCCAAGATGAACTGTGTCAAAAGGATGCGTATGTGCTAACGAGGACAGTTAAAGATGAACATAGCTGTTTGTACAGTGTGAAGAGGGGAGAGTCTGAATCAAAGGGTCGTCAACTTTCATTTGATAAGTAATTGAACTTGCTTAGTTGCAATTGTAAGATGTTTGAATGTGACGTGTAGACACATGCTGCAATACTTTGGTAGGAAGTAGTTTCTAAAACTTCCTGAACAATACATCTTGCAGAGGTGGATTAAATCATCAAAAGTTGGGAGAGTTTTCGATGAGGTGGGTCCTGGCATTTCTGAAATGTGTGACTCTTCCATGTTTGAGAAGAGAAATAGCATCTCTAATCTTTATTCTACTGTAATTGATGAGGCCTTGGTAATTGAAGGTGGCCCTGATGTTGTGAAAGATTGTCTCTTAGTAGCTCAGAAAAAGCTTGCATTGATGAAGAGTTCTAACGTAGATGGCGAAGGGAGTACTATCCAAATGAGTATCCAAACACCGGTTACTATTGCAAACGAAGTTAGTTTGAAAGAACCACTCCCAGCGAGGACAAAGGGAAGCGGGAAACGACTGAAACGAGGGAAGGAGAAGGCGATGGCCAAGAAGGGTAGGCGTTGTAACGGCTGTGGGAAAGTAGGTGTGTCGCATGACAAAAGAAATTGTCCAGTACTTCTAAACAGTTAATGATAAATGAGTATGTTTAAATTAACTGGAATCGTTTAAGTGTTTAAATTTTAATTGTCACAATTATTTTACAGTAGGTTGTCATAAGAAGGTAGGTTGAATGATGAGGACGAGGATGAGGATAACGACGTCGAATATGATTCATCATGTGGGAATTGAAATTTGTATGTGGAATTATTAGTTTAATTTATGACCTGTGAACTTAGTTTAATTTGCGGAGCTCTTATTTATTGTTCTGCAAATTTTGTTGTTCACGGTTGGATTTCCATAATCTGATGGCATTTGTGTCTATCTTTCACAGGTACTACACATTGAAATTAAGGAGGGTATCGTGGAACCTTGGTTGGCGGCCTAGAATTATAGTTGGTGTCCGTTATATTAAGCTGGAATTTGGAAAACTGTTATTTTTTAACGTTATGGGTACTGCTTGATTGAATCTTGAATTTTGTAATGCATTTGTAAGATCATGGTTTCTCTTACTGTACCAACAAATTTGTAAGATCATGGTTTCCCATATGCTGGGCAGAGCTGATTTTGATTTTGCCCATTGCGCTGGGTGGCGTTGTTTGTCTAGGATTTTAGACTTGGTTTTATGTGGCAGAGATTGATTATGGAAATGCTTTAAAATCTAAACTTCAAGGGTACATAATGACGGGTATTTTGTGGACTTCTCAGGTTAGATTCTTATAAGGTGGACTAAGTTGTTCACAAATCTAAGTGTTACTGACCTACCATTGGCACCAAAATGGAAAATGGATTTGCCAAAGCTATTTTATGCCATGCTGTGGTGTCGAAAAGTATACAAATAACAAATCCAGCAATGAAAGTTATTGTATTCTTTCTATGCCTTTGGTTTTGTTTAGTTTTGTGTTCTTTTCCTTTTTCTTCCTCCCAACATGCTTTCACATATAATATTACATCAGCATCAGCCATCTTCAAGATACACTCATACACAAATCAAGTAAAACACATTGTGACACAAGCATTCTCCAAACCAAACAATGTACCAGTAATTTACCAAACTAACATACCAAAAAAAACCCAAATAGAAAGCAGCAATCAAAGTCCATTTTCGCAGCAAGCAATCAAAGTCACAGGTACTACAGCAATCAAAGTTCAATTTCACAGCAAGCAAGCAATCAAAGTCCAGCAATCACAGCTTCTTCATAAATCTCATCTACATAGCATCTCTCACAATTGAAACACAAGTCGAACATACACAAACTAACTAAATTAGAAGTCACTACAAATTATAAAAAAAAGGGTTACATTACACCACTAAGGCAATGCCAAGTGATTGCCTTTGCCAAATGAAGTGCAAAAGTAATACATTAACCACCCTAGAAAACCATAAAACAAGACTTTCCACTTTGAGGTTCCTTGCTTGACTAGATTGGCTACTTTCAATTTTTGAATTTTCTTGTGCATTTCATCAATCTTCATCTGCATTGCATTTCCTTCAATGTGCCACTGTTCTTCATTTTTCTTCAAAGGGGTGGAACTGGCCTTCCCCATTTGTCTCACTTTCCAAACCTTAATTGGCCTCAAACCCTTTTTTTTTTGTCGAAGTTGGCAGGGGGTCATACCAGCAAAAAAATGTGCAATATTCTTCATTCTTCAACAAAAAACAAGGGCAAAATTTTTGCTTCATTGCAAAAAAAAAAAACAAACAAACAAGAAGATAAAAAAAAAAAAACAAACATAGGGTTCATTGAAATCACTACCATGTATTTAGAACACCCAAAGAATCTCCGGCCTAGGTTCGGTTTGGATTTTGACGTACACAGTGGTGCTACTTCTCCGCAAAAGCACATCATCCTAAAATCAAGTTCATCTCCGCAATAGCTTCCTTCCAATTCCATCTATTGGAGAGAGATTAGACAATAATGTATAACACATACATAGAATTTTGCATTAGCTTTCATGAGGGAGTTTTGCTTTGTCCACGTATGGAATCGCAAGTTATGGAATAACCTAAGTTCCATAACTTAGGTTATTCCACACCATCTCTCTCTGTCTCTCACTTTTTATGCATTGTGCCATAACCAAAGAGACAAGTTTTTTGTTTTCAAAAACTTATGTCAAGCAGGGTCTACTTATTGGACCTATAAATAGCACTTTAAGGGTCACAGTATGATGTATAATTAAGGTTAAGATTGTGATTGCCACCTGGGAATTGCCTTTCTTTCCAACTTTAAGTTGTAAGAAACCCACATAGATAAGTCAGGGTAGCACTTTTTCTTCCATCAGCATTAGCCATCTTCATAGGACTAGCTCTGTTTTTCCCCTCTTTGCGAAAGCTATTCTTTGTTAAGCAAGAGCCCTCAAACATACCCAATGGAAACACACGACAGAATTAATGCAAAGGGATTGGATCGTACCATGCCTGCACTTTTAATTTTTGCACCAAAAAGAAGTAGGTAGTACTTTTTTCAGTGATAAAGTTGTATTCATGTAATCAGTTACAGATTTGCCTAACTAGCTGTAGATCCTATAAACAATGATACCTATGCACAAAATCTCAAACATGTTCATGTAACAAGTTAGTGTGTCTCACTCTATACGGTCGGGAGTTCAATAAAAAGTCACTTCCACACCATCTCGTTGATGGTGTACAGCCAACAATAACAAATATAACTTCAAATGCAAAACTCAAGTTCAAATTGTCATCAAGAACTTACAAAACTAGCAACATTCCTTGATACCTTCAGTGTGCAGAAATAACCCATCAACTAAGACAATGAAAACCCTAACTTTATACCAAGAGAAGACCCTAACTTTATACTGAGAGAAGACAACGAAAACCCTAACTTTGATACCTTTAGTGTGCTAGTCGTGGGTCGCGGTGTGGTTGTCAATTTTATACTGCGGTGGATCGATTTCTTCTTTCTTCTTCGTCGTTGCTTTTCTTTTTCTTCTTCTTCATCGATCGCGACGTGGTCGTCGATTTGATGCCGTGGTGGAAGGATCGACTTCTTTTTCTTCTTCTTCTTCTTCTTCTTCATGGGTCATGGTCTAGTCGTCAATTTGATACCGTGGTGGATCGATTTATTGTTGTTCTTCTTTGTGGGTTCGTCATCGTCTCTCATGGTTCTCTCTTTTCTCTACAGATGCAACGTGAAAAATGAGAGGGGAGGGAAAAGTTGGGGTTTTACCAGGTGACCCCTTGGCCTTGACCCCTAAAGGGTTCACTTTAATCGTTTGGGATTGTGGGCAGTTGGATTAACTCCAACGGCTGGGATTAGAAGGAGTGGATTCCTCCCAAATTAGGGAGGTCGGAGGAGAAGGACATACATATATATATATATCCACACACGTATATCTTTGTCCAAGACCTGGTTCATCGCCAATGAGTTTGGTTCTCATCACTGTTGATCTAAAGCCTCATCGACGTTGACCCAAAGCTCCATCGCCGTCGACCCAAAGGTCCATCGCTGTTGATCTAATGTCCCATCACTTTCAATCAAGGTTCTTGACCTTGCCTGATTCTCTCATGGCCATTTGGTGTGAAAGGGAGAGGGGGAGATTGAGAAAGGGAAATAGTGAAACAAACAAAAAAAATTGATGGAGGGTGAACAGTGCCTATGTAAATTTACCTAGGTACTGTACACATATGCATGGTGACAGGGGCCAATGACTCTACCTTTCTACCAGCGAGGTCAAGCAACCTTGCTGGGTTCAAAAAATGCACTGAAAAAATAAAATTTGGATATAAAAATAAATTTTCTTTTGTATTGTGAGCACTGGGTTATTCGTGCATAGTTAAAATAAATATTTCTAACTAAATTTGAACCAAATTATTATAGCCCTCACAAAACAAAACAAACAAACCTAGAGCGCAATATATACTACCCATATAAAAGGATAGTGGAGTATTACACATTTAAAAATAGTCTACTGAACCTTGGTTACAACTTACGTTGGGAAAGAAAATAGGAAATGCATTTGGTTAAACTTTAAGGGGGATTTTGTGAGCCTATTTTTGGATATTCATTTTCTCCTTTTGGAAGTTTTGTATGTTTGGCAGGCCCCTCTTTAAAAAAGATTTTATGAGAATGAGTTTTCTATTTTGACATTTAGGGGTTCTATTTTGACATTTAGGGGTTGTTTGGATGGAGCTAAAACTCCCATCTAAAACTTATTACCCCTGTAAGGTTGGGTCCCACCTCATTGCCTTGTTTTGGCAAGCAAAACTCCCTCCCGGATTATTCTTCACCCCCTCTTCCTTTTCTCCCATTTGAAGCTTTCTCCTGGATAATTTAGGGAGAATTGATATTAGGTCCACAATAACTATTTCCTAAAACTTCTAGCCCACCTAATATTATCCTAACACATCTAGTCCACTCACACGTACCAATTACAAGAATACCCTCATTTCTTAGGATACCCTAAGATCCTAGGGTACCCTACCCTAAAATCCTAGGGTGTACCCTATAATAATTTACCCCATATCAAGAATCACCATATGTGGTTATCTACAAGAAGTGGTTATCTAGATTCACAAGATGTGGGTATCTAAGCTGATGGTTTTTCCAATTAGATCCTATAGCAACTGGCTCCATATCTTGAATCACTAGCTGTGGTTATCTACAAGATGTGGTTGTCTGCGCCAGTGACTTTTCCAATCAAATCCCTATAGCAGCTGGCCCCATATCCATAATCACCAGATGTGCTTATCTGGGCTCACAAGATGTGGTTATCTGCCCCAACGACTTTTCCAATCTGATCCCTATAGCAACTGGCCCCATATCTAGAATCACCAGATGTGGTTATCTACAAGATGTGGTTATTTGAGCTCACAAGATGTGGTTATCATTGCCAATGACTTTTCTAATTAGATCCCTATAGCAACTAGCCCCATATCTGGAATCACCAGATGTGGTTTTCTACAAGATGTGGTTATCTAAGCTCACAAGATGTGGTTATCTGCGCTGATGACTTTTTCAATCTGATCCTTATAGCAACTGACCCTTATCTGGAATCACCAAATGTAGTTATCTGGGCTCACAAGATGTGGTTATCTGTGTCAGTGACTTTTCCAATCTATTCTCTATAGCAACAGGCCCATATCTGGAATCACCAGATAACCACCTCTTTTGATTCCAGATATGGTTGTCTACGCCGGTGATTTTTTCGGCGTACTCTTTGGCACCGATGACTTTTTCAGCAAAGTCCAATTTCCGACGACTTTTCGATGCCGGTGAACTTTCCTGTCAGACTTCCAGCACCGGTGACTTTACGATGAATATCTAGCGATGGTGTATTATGTTTAAAAATCAATGTGAGTGTATATTTGTCTAATAAAAATAGAGAGTGAACCTTACACCTTAGAAAATTCAAAAAAATGGATTAGATGTGTTATGGAAATATGAGAAGGACTAGAGATGTTACAAAAAGCTATAATGGACCTCAGAACAATTCTTTATTTTTTTTTTACCACTATAGCCCTCCTTATCCCCCTCCTTTGACTGATTTTCAATGTAAAACAGCCGGACTGATTTTCAATGTAAAACAGCTGGACTGTTTACTTGATATTCGCTAGAAAAGTGGTCGAATTTTGATCTGAGATGGGTATGATCTCACGCAGGCCGGAAGTTGCACACCCATGGCCGGAAAATCACAACCACCAACTGGGTTTTCATCATAGACGCGCTATACATGTATGTCTCACTCGTCAAACGATTTATTGTACATGTATGTCTCTTTTGCCTAGTCAGAGTTTGTTTTTTTTTCCTTTTCATATAGCTTTTCATCATAGACGCGCTATGTATTTTTTCCAACGCTGAATTAAAATCCTTGAGTTACCCCTGAATGGTGAATACCGTCTGTTGCACTCCAATTGTCTTTATTTTTTCTTCTCTGTTTTGCCTCAAACCTCCATATGGAGTGGCTGCTGCTATTACTCTAAGGGTTGGTTTGGGTGAATTGGGAAAATTGATTTTTTGATTTTTTTACTTTTGTCCTTATTCAATTTTTTTTTTGCATTTGTTAGTTTTTGGTTGATTTTTTGTGGTTTCTTGGCTTGTCTCGACGAGAGGAATCTAAAAAGTATAAAATTATTAGCCAAACTTAAAGTTTTGTTAATAAAGACGAAAAATAATCCAAAAAACCGGATTCCTCTCGTTGAGACAAGCCAAGAAACCACAAAAAATCAACCGAAAACCAACAAATGCAAAAATAAAATAAAATTGAATAACGACAAAACTAAAAAACCCAAAAACTAATTTTTTCAATTCACCCAAACTAACCCTAAGGCTTAGTTTTTCAAAAGATAAAATGAGGTGAAGATGATAAAATAAGGTTGATTTTAGCAAATGAAGTGGGGAGGTGATTAATCACCCCCCCACTTCATTTGCTAAAATCAATTACTTGATTTTATGAGATTTCCATTTTAGCAAATGAAAAACCAAACCTAAGTTGTTTTAAGCCAAAATTGTGTTGTGTAAAAGAGATTTGGGCAAACTGACGGTATTGCTAAGATATTGATTAATTTTTCCACCCTTTCATTGTAAGTAGTAGTATATTTAATGCATCGGGAATGGGTCGAACATTTTTTTTTGGCAATTGGAGCCCTTAAAAGTAGGTAGACCTTTAATTGGGTAACCTACTGACCTTATCTGTCCCCCCTATACTTAAGAGTTTATCGTACTGTCTCTTACACACGGACTCATAGGCTTGCTGTACCTTCTATTCCGTCTTGAGTTTTAAGATGTAATTCAAATTATTCACTTTATAAATCTAGATGTGTATAACGGTTTTACAAAAAATTAAGTCAATCGGAAAAATTAAGTCAATCGGACACCGCTAATCCAAAAACCAAATCAAATTTTTAAATAAAATATCAGCAAATACAATTTCAAAGATACAAGACCAGATTATCTGATCCGATTAGTATACTACCGATTCCCAATCGACTTACATTTTATAGTGTAATGCCCCATTGTAGAGATGACAATTTCACTCAAAACCGATGCATACCTAGACCAGACCGACCTAATTGGTGCGGTTTTTTTTTTTTTTTTTTTACATTTTTTCCTACGCATGGAGTGGGTTTGGTTTTCAAAACATAATACCCAGCGGGTTTGAATTTGGGTTTGGTCTTAACAAGTATTCGGCCAAACCTAAACGCAAACCGATCCATATAATATTATTTATAAGATATATATATATATATATATATATAAATATTATTTTTTATGTACATGTAATTTTTATTTTTCAATCCATAACTTTCAGAAACTTTTTATTTTATCTCCATCCTTATTTTTTTCAAATCCTTTAAAAATCTCAAGAGTCTCCATAAGAACCTCTTAAAAAAAGTTTATTATTTAGTTATTTTCTTTGATTATGTTGGAATTTAGATGTTTAATAGAAAAATCATATGGTATATTACCTTTTTATTTTACTTTATAATATTTTTCCTTTATATGTTCATTAATGAAATGAATATTAATGTAGGTTTGGTGTGATTTGGATAAAATCTAAATCCATATGGTTTGGTTATGATGCACTAAAATTCATACCCATTGGATATCGGTTTGAATTTGGGTATAGACAAATACTTTAAGTTTGGATATGGTAATCGCAAAATCTGGACCAAAGCGATCTATTGCCATCCCTACCCCATTGGCATCCTTTCGTATATATGGAGCAAATGTCTATGAAATACAAAAAAAGTCTTCCCGCTCGTTCCTGACAATCCAAGAGCTGACTTCTCGAGCTCTACTAAATAAAAAAATCAGTTGTGAAGGTGACTTATAATAAAGGATGATGATAATGACACGAATTAAACAACCTGTTGACCTTGCTATTTATACCGCTACACAAATTCTCAGTTTGTTCTCTGAATGAATTTAGCAAATACTTTGTTGATCAAAGAACTTTAGCTCAATACTTTTGTGACTTATATGTATCGGCCTTATGATCATGCATGAACTCCTGCATTGTGGATGCCAATAAAAAATTTACCCTTTTCCCTAAAAAGGAGTTGTGATATTGATGTGGTGTGAGGAAATTAAATGCTAATGAAACGAAGCCTTGAAGAAAATAAGGCGGCAAAGTAAGGGTGAGCAAAAAACCCGTCAAACTGTGAATCCAATCCAAACCAATCCAAATCGACTGGTTTGGTTCGGTTTTTTAGTAGCGTGGTTTGGTCATGGTTTAAAAGAATTAGAATCCGTAGTCAATGGTTTGGTTTGTGGATTTACGTTCATGGTTCCAGTTCCAATCCGATCCGAACCATGTATATATATTAGTATTTATATGTTTGTGTATGTATTTATATATGTAAGGCATAGTCAACTAACTTCCTAATTTAATTTATTCATTATTTCTTCTCTACAAAAATTCTACTTTGCCTAAGATTCACAACTTATATAGTCATAGCAAATAAATTCAATGATGAAATTCTCCATTCCAATTTTGATTCCACATGTTTCTATTTTTCCAAATCTCTATACATGATTTTGTCATAGCCTATTCTTATTCCTTGATTTCCTTTGTTACCATGATTAGTTACCCTAAATTTCTATATATGAGGACGTCTTCATATTCTATATAAACCTAACGTAGTAAACCTAAATTTTAAATACTCTAAATACTTTACGAAAATAATATCTCAATTTTAAGCAAACTGTGGTTCGAAACCGAATCTGATCCGTATTTTAATGGTTTGGATTGGTTTGGTTCTATGCCTTTTGTGGGTTAGGTTGGTTCTCCAAATTCATAATCCATAGGTAGTGGTTTTGTTCTTGGTTTACTACGAATCTGAACCAATCCGGTCCATGCTCACCTCTACGGCAAAGAGTGATCCAGAAAAGGGAAATTGCTTAAAAATGGAAGTAGCAGCAAATAATTGCCATTCAATGACACACTTTTTAGGAATTAGAGATGAATGAAAAGGAGTAAAATATTTGCAAAGACATGGAACGGGGGACAAAACTACCTATAATTGGAATTTTGTTCTCTCTCTCTCTCCCTGACCCTCTCTACCAAAAGAAGAAAATCTAGGGTTTGCCAATCGAATCAACCATATTCCAGGTTACACCACCTCCACATTCCGTCCACTCACACACATACTCTCATCCATGGAGAAAAAAAAATGATGAAGCCATACTCGCGAAGCTGATCGTGGCCGAAGACGAGCTAAGAAATTGTAGAAGAGAGCTCAATTTGCTCAAGGAACAACTGGCACACTGTATACACCTTAATTTTGATAACTTGTGCATCCTGGATGATGAAAAGAGCACACGAAATATACCTTAGAACGGATACTTGAATGGATGGATCAAAATAACCAAAAATCCAAACCCACCTGAACTGTACGACCTGAATCCCATAAACGTATGGCTTGAAATCTTCTTTCCATTGTGAGATGTTACACTATGCACTGTACGGTACATCTTTGATACCATACGGCACCCTTGTCCCATCAATAGGATTCATGGGAAGCTCTAGCAGTTCAGAGTGATGATGATATTCGATGATGATGAATTCTTTACGTACAAGCTTCGCCCACCTTTGCTTATAAAAGCCAACGTCGTCGAATGATTTAAAAACCCGAATTTCTCTCGTGCAAATTAGTTGAAAATCCCAGTGATATCAAAAGAGAAACCCGAATTCCTCTCGTGCAAATTAGTTGAAAATCCCAGTGATATCGCTACCCTTTTCCGAAATTCGTTGCCATCCTTATAATCATTCACTACTCAAACCTCTCCTTCACATATACCCAGAAGCTTAGTAGCCATTTCCTGCAACCAATCAAATTCGATTTAATCTGTTCGGTTCTGTTTCAAGGTACCAAAGAAATTTCGTTGTCAAAACTGTAATCTTCTTGGGGGTGGTCTCCGACGGGATTAAGGAGAGTTCTGTATTTCTTCCTTGAGCCCAAACGAAGAGATTTCAACAAAAGCTCAAGCGTCTCAGATGAGTGTCGCGTGACATCGTCCATTGTCGCAGGATACCGTCTTCGAAACGAAGTACATTCACTCAATAAAACCATTTTCCAAACTTGTTTCGTCAACAAATAATGTGCTTTTTGCACAAAAATTGAGCTTGCTTCCAATCGAATGAAGTTTGGAATTTTTGAAAATCATAACTTCTGGAAGCGCCGTTTGGTGGCACTGCATGGTGTTATTTTGGACACCGTACGGTGTCATTGGAAGAATATTTTTGATGCTCTATTTTCTCAAATCCGATGCTCCGTTTTCGTAAAAAAACCAGTGGGCTATATTGCACTTGACCCCCCTTTAAATCATGCACCCCCTCTTAGATAATTCTCTCGTATTTATCTAATTAATTGCATGTTGTTTGATTTGTTATTGTTATTTATTATAAGCTTGTTATTATTCGATATATTGTTTATGTGAAATAAAGTTTTTGATAAAATCTTTCAAAGGATAATCCCACAAATGTTTAGTAAAGACCGGAAAGTTCCGGGCACACGGGGTGCATTTTCCAAACTAAACCTTTCCCACGGGTAACCTAGTTCCCAAACCCAAATCTCTATTTTTCGCAGATCAAACCATTTTTCAGCGATTCAAGAGTCATTTATTTTCTTTAAACGGTTTCTCGGGTACCTAACATTTTCCAGAAATTAAACTCAAGGTGGTGACTCTAAATTTTTCATTTTTCCTGGATTGCCATTTTTTTCACAAAAACAACAAAAGCTCCGTGGACAATTTCACCTGCGCGGAGACTGACCAGCGGGTGTGGATGGAAAGGACGGAGGAGGATGAAAAGTTGAGGACTGCTAGGTTTAGGGAAGAACAGAGGGTGAATCTCTCTTCTTCTTCTTCTTTTCTTTTTTTAATTTCTGATTTTCCCTTTACTAATAACATCTTTGATCCTTACTCTGTTAATTGACAAGGAACATTTCGTTGGCTTAGAACAAAATTGTGAGGAAAAGCCTTTAACTGTCCTTTATGCTTGCTCCAGTCGGGTCACGTACACAAGGTGCTTAGTTAAATGTCTCAAAGAAGATGCATTTTCTTTTCATTCTCAGGGACCAACTCGGGTGCAATTAATTTTTTTTAAGAGTGTAACCACATTCCACGAATGATGCAACACAGACGTAGGAACGGTGCAAAGAGAAGAATATATTTCCTGAAAGCGTAACTTGACGACACACTACAACCCTGTTTGGATCAAATAGGGTGCAATTAATTTTTTGAAGAGTGCAACCACGTTCTATGAATGGTGCAACACAGAAGTAGGAAGGGTGTAAGGAGAAGAATATATTTCCAAAAAGCGTGACCTGACAACACACTGCAACTCCATTTGGATCAACTCGGGTGCAATTAATTTTTTGAAGAGTGCAACCACATTTCATGAATGGTGCAACACAAATGTAGGAATGGACACATACGTAGGAGGAGGGAGAGTGGGGGTTGGTTTAGGGGGGTTTTTTTTAGACAAAATTAGTACCATATATGTGCAATTAAAATTTTTCTTTTCATGTTGGGAGCAATTTCCAAAAACTGTCCCATGTATTGACAATTATTTACCCGTACTTCCAATTTTGAGCAATTTCCCCATCTAGAAATGAAAAATGGAGGCCGGCCAGGGGAATTGCCACAGCCCAAAAAGGTCTTTTTATTTTTATTTTTAAGAGCAATAAATCCATTGGTTATAATGATTACAATTTACCGTGTGCATCTAATACCACTAAAGAAGACCAATTGCACACGAGCGAGACAAATAACATATCCAAACCAAATGACGCATGCATGTTGTCCCATCCGAGTTGTCCGCGCTCGGTGACCAGCGTATTAGATGTGTTTGGACTCAAACAAATCTGCACCGTTGATTGCCGACCTAATCTTGGCCGTTGATTGTCGAGCACGGACGGCTCAAATTGGGACAACATGCATAGGTGGCCAATTTAAGGTGAAACTGATGTTTAAAAAAAATTAAGTGAAATTGATATTCTTTTTTTTTTTTTTTATCAAGTGAAACTAATATTCATTGTTTCGTATTTTTTTTTTACATTAATAAAGAACTTGCTGAAGTGAATATCGTTTTTTTTTTAAAAATTTTTTTGGCGTGGACAAAATTATTAACTAGGTCTGTGGTATAGATTAAGACATCAACCACGGTCTAAAACTGGACTGAAATGAAGAATAAGGGTTGGAGTCCCTGGACTGGACCCTAATTCGTTCTATTAGATCCGAGTCCATCCTCCTTGGAACATCCACCAACTCCGTTCCGCTCTCCTCATGCCACACGAAGCTGCTATAGTTATACACGTCTGTGCATAAATTTGGACATATAACACCAGATGATTTCAGACACATTTGGGGGAGCTCAGATATAAAAACCGACAAAATCGAATAACCCAAAAAAATCGGCTAAAAATGTTGGTTTTGTTATGATTTTGTGGATTTTGTTGAAATTCACTCATGTGGGTGATGTGTTTGCGCAGCAGGGGATAAATCCATGGAGTGTTGGTGGACACTGTGGCAACCTGACCACAGTGGTTTTAGTCGGAAGTATTAATTGCTCTGCCTGTTTAGAGGTGGCAAATGGACGGGTTGGATTGGGTTGCGTTTAAGTAGACCCATATTGGACCTACGTATATATAACCTGCCTACTATTATGGGGCTACAACTTCTCTGATTAGTCACCCTTCGATCGTCTGAGTGGATGGATGATCTTCCCTTCACCTGAGCTCCTGGCTTGCGCACTTAACAACCGTACTAGTATTGTACTGGACTATTAGTCTTGAACGACACTTCGACGGTCAAGTATGTGTGTGAGGAAGAAGAAATAGCAAGAACTCAGATTTGGGGTTAGATAGTGTGTACCTTGATTTGGTGAACATTACCTTATATAGGGAGTGAGAGACTTGCTCTCCAAGTACATTTGTGCTTAGCACATGAGTTAAGGGTTCGACCAATGTCACTACGACGTAAGGAAGCGAGTTTGGTACGAGCACATGCCTCCACTTGAATGAGGACACGCGTAATAGATTGTTCGGCTGACATCACTTGTCATGATTGGAAACGGTTATTGACACATGGTCTTTTGATCACACACACCTTGCCTGTGCTTAGTCAGCCATAGGTACCTTTCAGCATAGACCCCCCCTCTCAGTCCAGACGTTAGTGGACGGAAATCAGCCATGTTTGCCGAGCCCCAGTGCTCTCGAGGGAAAATAATGGAGGAATATAGCATGGTCACACGTGGGGTGTCGATTCTTCACTAAGATCGTTTGCCAATCCGTTAATATCTCCTCCGTGTATGGCAGATCCTTTAGGTTCTACCGACCAGTCCCTCCGATGGAACCTTTTGGCGAAGCATTGTGGAGGTTTCCGGATTGTCCCTGGGTGCTTGCAGGGCCTCCAGCACCCACATATTACCTAATATTCAACCCACTTACATTCAACCCTTAACTCATATCAATCCGCCAAAACCCAACCCACCCATTTATGTTTTGTTTTGTTAATTTAACCCGATTTGATGGTATTCAATTGAAAGTCATTCTCAAAAATTGGAAGTCAGGGTTCTACCTAACCACATATACATACTCACCTCATCTGATTGAATTTTAGAATATATTGAAATTCTAGAAGATTCAATGGAACTCTATGAAAACTTGTACTAATTGTAGTACTTCTAGATGAAATTACACAAATTGTAGAAGTTATGGTTGTAATTACTTTAGGCCACATTACTAAAGCAGAGATCCTGGTCTTTGACGGGAACAACTAGCCGGTGATCAGATTATACTCTGATTCTGTCTTTGGCCTAGCTAAAACAATAGACACAAATTAAAAGTCGATACACACTTATGAATAGATGAATATTAAGAGAGAGAAAGTGGCAGATGGAGATTTTGATGGGATTTGTGAGAATTGGGGGATTAAGTTCAGGCTAAATTCCATAGAAACTCGTTCATCTATTCCATTTTTCCTTAAATACCCTCTAACCTTTAAAAATATCCAATAACACCCCGTCATCTATTCAAAATTGAAACAAACCCATTACACTGTTAACGGAGTAAAGGGAAATGACTACTTGACCCTCATTTAGAACACTCGTCCTCCTCTATTCCACTTCACTTCAGTGAAAACACACCACCTCCCTCTCTCTTCCTCAAACATCGATGGAGGAGATGATCGACGATGTCGTCATCTCCCTCTCATTTCCTCCTTTGTTCTAAAGAACAGTAGATTGAATAACCCTAGATCCTTAGATATCATGTCTTTGTCTCTTTTCCTCTCGCATTTCACCTGGTTGTGGTTGCTACTATAACCCTAGAATGTGGATTGAAGAAACCAAGGTAATTCCTTCCAATCCTAGATTGATTATCATGCCTTTTACGCATTTTTTTCGTTGACACATCATAATATATTTGGTTTTACCATTTATTCTGTCTTTTTGTCCCTTCAATCAGTGATTTCATCGATTTGTACTTAAAAAATTGGGCCTTTTTGTTTTTTGTTTTTCAAAATTCTGAGACTTGTGCCCCACATGCATTATTGAACTCCTTTTGGTCTGCCATTATGGTCCCCCAATACAGGGACTGGTACCCCTTTATAGAAGCATTAATTGGCATTTTTTTATTCGTATCAATTTCAGTAATCGCAGCATTTCCAGAAGTTAAACTAGAGTTTTAACATGGGGACCCAACAGAGCTTATGTTAGTGAGAATGTGTCCCCATACTTGGTTGACTCAAACTTACAGCCTGTCTTTGAAATGAAGGCTTTAAGTAAGGAATTAGGGTGTCCAGAAACATGTGAGGTTTACCACAAGGCTCCAAGTCAAACTATGGATGAAGGATTGTTGTGTTTAACAAGTGACAAAGCAATTGTTGACATGGTTAAAATGCATGGTGATGTCATTGATGACCCTCTACTTATGCCCAAAAAACCTAGTACTTAAGAGGAATCTTCTTTCGCTAAGGATGATGGACTTATAATTGATAATTATGAAACCTTAGACGAAGGCCTAATACCAACTGGTCCAGTTGAAGGTAGTTTTAAGGATGGTGATCATGAGTCTAAAGTAGAGTAGGAGAGTGGTAATGACATTAATGACAGTGATGACAATGATTTTAGTGGTTTTCAAGAGTCATTAGGGGATGATAAAGAGAAAGAAATGGACAATCATGTGGTGATTACTGAACCACACATTGAGATTATGGATGAGGAAGGTGAAGTTAGCGATGAGAGTGATGACCTAGAATACATAGAGAATGAAAAGGATGGTGACTTGGGTGGGCATAAAAGGAAGCAAAAATTCGAGGAGTTTGATGAGGCAAGGATATGGACAAACCCATTCTAGTTGAGGGTATGATTTTTGCCAATGTCATTGCCTTTAGAACTTTCCTCAAAGATTACCACATTAGGGAATGATATGAATATGAATATGTGAAGAATGAATCAACTAGGATGACAGTCATTTGCAAGGAGAAGTGTGGTTTTAGGTTGCATGCCTCACCAATGCATGGTGAGAAATATTCCAAATTAAGAAAATTAATGTGACCAATCTTGTTTTCACCTTGTTATCAAGTTCAACAGCCAACGCCCTCCGTTGAATTGACTCTCAAAGTGGGCTGTGTGAAAGGTGAAAAGTCCCCTCCTATTCCACAGTATTAAGTATATAGTGGAGGGTATATATAAGTCCTAAGAATGCATGGGATTTGGCTTCAACTACTAATTAGCAGTGAGCTATATCTCGATTGTGTAGCAGTTGGAAGGTTATGCGTTATATATTGGCACCTTGCTTTTGCTTTCAAGGAGAGCCTGAGGACTCCACAAATTTTAGACTTCCTTCTTGTACAAGTTATGTTCAATTCAAATTCAGCATATCATTTTCCCAAAATTTTTACGTGACCCATTCTTTCTTCTGAGTAAGAGAGTACGAACATGGTTTTGTTCACCAGGCAATTTCCCAACGTACACTAGGTTTGAAACCTCAACCACCGTTTGAGAGGCGCCAATTCTTGGCTTCAAGATTCTATTATCAAATGGATTTCAGTTATGCTTTATCTTTTAATTTTCTAACGATCATATGATTTTGGAATTATAAGCTGTGAAGTCACTAGAATATTTGATGGTGATGTTGCTATTCATCCTTTTTTTAAAAGATGTCATCATATATCGTAACGCCATCTGACATTGATTGCATCGAAAGATAGGAAAAAAGCCAAATCCACTAGCAAAATGAAATGATAAATAGCAAAGGATGACAGAGCCACTGACTCATGGACACACCTAAGGATAGCGAAAGAGCATCCTAAGACACACCCAGCTCAAACCATTACACAATTTAGCGCGTATGTAATTCAAAATAAGGCTTGCTTACAACCAAGACAATGAAATCCACAAAATGCTAACGCTGTCCGCAATTGATGGTAAAGTGAATTCCACCATACAACCACCCCCCACGCCGCAGCAACAGAACAAAAAATGCAAGAAAACCTCTGTTGAAACACGATCAGAGTAGTGAAGTTTTACTAATTTCGCTTATTATTTTTTCAATTTTGAATTACCAACTCAATTAGTTATGTCGTTGTTTATACCATATTTGGACCATTCCTATCAAAGAGATCCGTCCAAATAGTAAGGAGATCTTCTGCCATATTAGCAAGATATATCTTAGGAGATATACAGATATCTCTTAGAAGATGTGCTAATATTTTCTAACATGTGACGATGTCTCTTGGTACGAATATCTCCTGACACGTGGTGACGATTTCTCCTAGTACGGATATCTCCTGACACGTGGCGACGATGTCTCTTAGTACACATATCTCTTGGCACGTGGCGATATGTGAGTGCATCTATAATTATTTCAAACACATGAAGCTTAAATTAAGGAAAGTGGGTGGTTGCTGCCCCGTGCAATAAGTCCCTCTAAGGAATTAGTTACCACTTCTTGTGGGAAGTGGCTAGTAAACTGATTCCTATTTTTAAGGATATACGGCTGAGGCTATGGCAAGTGGTCCCACTTTTTTAGGTAAACTGATTCCTATTCTTCTTCTCCCCTTTCTTCCATGTAATTTTAGGTCTCTTTTGTTGTTGAAGTCTTTGTTCAAGGCATTTCGAACCGTATTACTTTAGTTCCTCTTTATAAAGTATCACAACGCTTGACGGAGGTTTCAGACCTGGCGCATTTATCATCTTTACATTTGGAGATCTTGTATCTCCTAGCACGCTCTCGTACTCTCACAACACCATTTAGTGTTGGCTCCATAATTTCTCCTATCCCTAGAGAAATTCGTGCAAATATTTTTTGGCACACCCGATGGGACCTGGCAACAAAGGTTATCAAGATGGTAGGATGTGGTGCTCGAAGAGGAACAAAGAATACGGCGATGGTTGAGGCTTCACTTGAAGAAGACTTCGCCTAGAAGAGGAGACATTGGAGAGATCAAATTGCTCCAACCTTTCAAGAAGATCTCCAGGATGTGGCTGTTGGAATGAGGGATATCATTCTTGAATCTAACACCAATTTGTCTTTAGGGCCGCCTAATTCCATTATCGGCCTATTTCAGGTGATCAAATAGCCTCAACAAAGTTTGACGAAGGCCATCAATGAGACGATGGCCTTGATTAGAGAGAATATGATATCTCTTAGCCGTTCATGAGATTTTCAACCGTCGATTCGTAAAAAATACTACCGATTCTAATTCAGACCTTAGGAGATTTTCATAGATTATTTCTTAGGGAGTAGCAACTAGAGTCGGTACTCCAGACTAGGTAGAGCAAAAGAGAGACAAAGGAGAGATTGGACCTGACCAACGATCTCCTATCCTTTATAACAGTCATTTTCCAGGAATATGAAGCAATTCAATTCATTTTCCAACAATACCTTCTTTAGGAGGTCAAAGAATATTAGGAGAATTTGACAAAGGCCATCAAAGAGATGCTGGCCATGCTTAGAACACATCTCCTGGACCTCTATGAAGTGTGGGTTCTATTGTTGTGTCTCTTAACTTCAAACCATAGGAGATTTCAGATGCATCTTGACTGAAGAATATCTCATAGGGGCAACAACCTAAGCCAATAGGAGTTTTTGCTTTGGAATATGACCAAAAAGGTGAAGAATGGTGCTGGCCCTAATCAGACATTCTCCTCCTCTCAACGATCAACCTCATTGAGCATGGAGGAATTCAGATCTCTCTTTTTTAACAATCTCCTTCATGAGATAAAAGAGTCAACGAATAGCTTGGCAAAGGTCATTAAAGAGATAATGGCTTTCTTTAGTTTGATGCAAAAGATAATTCAGCCTTTGTGGCTGAATTAGTTTTAAAGGGGGACAACATATCCCTTGTGGATGTCATCCAGCCAAAAGACCTGGAGGCTGCACGACCAAAGCTAGAAGATCTGACAGTAGATGTTCAAGATCCGTTGGAGGAGGATTGCTTTGCTTGAGAATCTGGAGAAATATCAAATTCCTGTTCAATTTTCCTTAAAGAGAAATAGGGGCACAAAGGAGATTTTTTGTCCTAATGTTGTCACTTAAATAGCCAACATGCCACAATTTTTGGCAACCACCAAATCTTCTTCTTAATAAGGGGATCAAGAGGTATCAAAGTTTTGTATCACCTAATTCTCTAGAGGACAAAGCACAACTCAATGAGTTTCTTGAAATGCCAAAATCATTGAGCTTTAAGCCAAGGCTATTTCTAAGAGACGCTGGCTCACTGCTAGAGGAAAATCAGAAGGGATGGTTTGTAACACCATTCTAAGCTTTCCAGGGGAGTTTTTTTTTTTAAGTTTTCTCCTGCCAATAACACAACTTTGAGAGGCATGGGAATGTGCAAATTGAAATTCCTCTTCACATTAGGCCAAATAAGGTCAGAGCCAACAAAAATGGCAGGAGATTTTATAATGACAATGATTAAGGTTTCAGGAGATAACAGAGCTCTTTATTTGCTTCACTTTCTATTGAGCAAGGGGATAGGAGTAATTCGTTTATCCTACATATTTATAGCTTCCAGAAGAATGCTGGAGTAGAAAAACCTCTTGTAACATAAGGAGATTGCAGATCTCCTAGAAGGACGTAGAAGAAAATTATCGATGGCCCAAGGGCCATTCTCTTAAAATCAACAATCTCCTGTCCTTACATTCAAAGAACTGGTCATCGAATTGGTTCAAGACTAGTTTAGATCTATTCTTAGGAGGTATGGAATGTCAGCCTCCAGGAGCCCTTATCTGGATGCCTTTGATAGGTGGTATGAGTTCCTTAGGAGATAAAATGCTTCGCTTTTGGGAGATATTCAATAGAGCTCTACGTATGCAAGGAATTTGTGAAGGCGCAGCCTACTAAGGCTCAAAGATCCTTGGTTTTTCCTAGGCTGTTCAAAGCTTATACGTTTAGTGTTGCTAAAGCGGAGGAAATTTCTTTTTCTTTATTTCATGGCTGACAAGATGTCTTGTCTACTTGGCTATAAGATATCTACTTCAGAAGAAAAGATATTGAAGATTCATACACTAACTCCTTAGGAGATAAGGAGATTTGGTGAGATCTGGAAGCTATTTACAGTAGGAGAGGTTTCTTTATAAGAAGACTCAAAGTTGGATTGAAAGGCAAGGAGTGCCCAATAAGAATGATAGGCTTAAAGAATTGTGGCTAAGAAAATAAAGAGAAGATTTTCTCCAACCAACATATATGGCAGGAAAAAAAGTTCATCAGTTTTTACATGCATTCGGCTTGCCATGGTTGGAATGTAAAGAGAATTGGAGAACCTGTTGATCAAAGCACCTCCTACTTCTTACCAATAATTCAAAGTCAAGTATTCAAAACTCCTATAGCCAAAGAATGCTTCGTCAAATCCCAAGAAAAGGAGCTTCAAAGGACTAGACAAGCCCGGAATTGGCTAAAGAGGGATAGAGTCAAGGGAAATTAGAAAGTTCTTCGATTGCTTAAGGAGAAATTATGGCTCAAGTACCAGCATGTCTAGAAGAAATCTGAACCTCTACCCCATAAGCTGGCATCAGACATCCAAAGATTAGAAATTGTTGTTGCATAACTAGTTCGAACCAATTCTTGCAGTTATGAAGGAAACTTTGCTTATGTTTCCATCTTTCCTGCACACTAAACATTCCAGTTGCCATTTCAATACTCACCTACTTCGCTGTTTGGTAGATCTCCACTTGAGCTTCCCATTATACAAGATGCAAATCCAAGTAATGAATAGAATCTGAATAGAAGAACTACCACGTAACACATCTTCTTATTTTGTTTGAGTTAAAGACCTCCTTGAGCTCATAGTTCTTCAAGTATAAACTTCCAAACGGGGGCAAGGCCAAGAAGGAGATATCTCACTACAAAGGAGAGTTTTTCCTCTTCGGCCGAATTTTCTTGAGTCCGTTCTTAGATAATGAGGGACATCATTCTTATACGCAAGGAGATATTGAAATAGTAGGAGATATTCCTATCATCCTTCAGAAGTCTCCTAAACTAGAAGACATTCATTCAATTACTAATGTCTTGTAGGAGAAATCATTAAGTGGTGGAGGCCTCTCCTATTTTGTAATGATGAGATTGGCCTATCAAGATAGGAGGAATGGACAAGCATGGATGGCTTATGGCCGTGACTCTTTCCAAAAAAACCTCATTGGAAGAGTTAAATAAGATTAAAACAAGATGATTAAATACCTACCATGGATCAAGTCCTGTACCTCCTATTACACCATTGACGGGAAGTTCTTCTAGTTTGGCAACATTATCGTATCTCCTTCATATTCAAGCCCTCATTTTTTGTTCAAAAAGAGAGCTTGAGGGGGGCAATTTTTGTACCATATTTGGACCGTTCCTATCAAAGAGATCGTCCAAATAGTAAGGAGATCTGATCAAAATAGTAAGGAGACATCAATGATATCTTTTGCCATATTAGCATTATATATCCTAGGAGATATACAGATATCTCTTAGGAGATGTACGAATATTTTCTAACATGTGACGATGTCTCCTGGTACGGATACCTCCTGACACGTGGCGACAATGTCTCCTAGTACAGATATCTCCTGACACGTGGCGACGATGTGAGTGCATCTGTAATTATTTCAATACATGAAGTTTAAATCAATGAAAGTGGGTGGTTGTTGCCACGTGGTATAAATCCCTCTAAAGAATTAGTTACCACTTTTTGTGGGAAGTGACTAGTAAACTAATTCCTATTTTTAAGGAGATACGGATGAGTCTATGACAAGTGGTCCCACTTTTTTCCACATGTGGATAGTTATAGAAGAGGTGGGACACTTGGCGGCCTAGGATGTAATTTCAAGAGTAGTTAAAAGGGGTTGAATGAGTCAAAGGGACACATGACAGCTTATGAAAACTTCTGAAGAAAGTGGGCAGAAGATGTGCTTAATGGGTCCGAAATCTCTTGAACCATTCATAGGCAAATGATGCCTATAAATACAAGTCATTGTGTAACATTACAAAGGTCCACGCACCAAAAGCTCATTGTAGCATGTAGTTTTGTTTCCTAACTATCCAGTTAGTCGATCTCATTCTTCCTCAATCATGTGTGTCACCTCTCATCCCCTTTCTTCATCTTCCTTTTCTTCTTCTCCCCTTTCTTCCATGTAATTTTATGTTTTCTTTTGCTGTTGAAGTTCTTGTTCAAGGCATTCTGAACCGTATTACTTTAGTTTCTCTTTATAAAGTATCACAATGCTTGAAGGAAGTTTTCAGATCAGGTGCATTTATCATCTTTACATTTGGAGATCTCGTATCTCCTAGCACGCCTTTACACTCTCACAACACCATTTGGTGTTGGCTCCATGGTGCCAACAGTTGTACCTGATTTTTTGAAATTTTATAGAGGTATAAAATTTGGGTCTAGATCTTGCGAGACTAATTTTGCCCAACACCCATCACCCCAACAGAGTGATCTTAGGAGAGTTATTGCCCTAGTCTCTCTTGTATTTGCTTGCATTCTCCTTCGCCCCTATTGCACTCTTTTCTCATTTCTCACTAACGATCATTACTCACTCCCTCACAATCTCCAGCACAACATTCTCACGAATAATCTAGCTCAGATTTGAATATCTCTTAAAATATCATGCTGAAATTTGCGAACCAAGCAGTAGTGCACAAAACGCACTGCACGGTGCAGTCTACTACATCCGGCCGTCCATTTCGACAATGAACGGCTTGGATTTAATCAAAATAATAGACGGCCAGATTAAATTCATTGCCTGGATTAAATCCGAGCCGTGCATTGTCGAAATGGCCGGTCGGATAACGCATTACCCAATATAGTGTGTTTTGCAGACTACACCATCTACAAATTTGCACAAGAAACATGGCATAAAATCTTCTTGTTTTTCTTATTTTCTAATTCCATTAATTATTTCCCATACGCTAGGAATGAAGGTGGCTATTGACATTACGGTTTCTTTTTGTTTTGCAGCCACGGACATACAGTTCACTTCAAGATCACTAAACAAAATGACCAACAAGACATGCAAGGGTGTCGTTACACCTAATGACCTAACTTTTGAATTTTGGAATACTAGCTCATCTGTCTGACTGAAATGCTTAACTACCTATCACTATGTGAGTACGATCGTTTCATTTACCTTTATCTTGCTTTTTTTACACTACAAATTTGGGTTTGTTGCTTAAAAAGCATGGAAACATGAACCGATTTAACTGGGCTCTCTGGTGCATGAAGGGTTGATCCTTTAAAAATTGTTGGTCGTAAGTTAGTTCGGATATTCTGAGTAGAAAGGAAAATCTATTTGTTTGAATTAAATATGTAGTATTACCTTCTACTTTAAGCTCAACTTGACCTTAAGCTATACCTTAATTAAAGTCACAATTTACATTAACCCAGTTTGACAAAGTTTCAACTGATTTGGCAACCCAAAAACTACATTGAAAATTACCTCATACGTATAACTAATTAAGTCATATAATGCATGAGAGTAAGCAGAAAGCGAGAACGGGAGTGTGAGCATAAAAATGTCTATCCAAAATATTGTAAAATTTACCAGAGCAAATATTGAGAGCAAGAGCATAGAATGAAAATTAAAAGATTGAAAGGTGAGGATTAATTATGTGATCTATTCCTTATACTAGCCATTAAGGTCGTCTCTCAAAATTTCCCCAACTCTGAACGCAGAAGTACTTTTAGGCAGAGTTTGTATCTATAGGTAGTATAGGAATTGGGAAATTCTACTTCAATCCAGTTTTAATGAAAGCAAGAAGAATCAACATTTTAAATTTCTTCTCCACAAATTCAAGATTCAAAAATAGCATAATTACAACCCACTGTTTCTAACTCTATTAGCCTGAATTCCTACATCTCACTGGGAGGACAGGAATTCGAATCTTTCCACTTGCATGATCAACCAAAAGGGAGAGAAGAACTTGCATAGCCCAATGAAAAGAGATTCAAAATGAGCTCCAATGCAGTTATGTTGGGGTTTATTCTTTTGGAGAAATGTTAGACGCATTAACTAGTATACAAATTATTTCCACTAATGTGCATATGACATTCTTTTAGTGGATTGAGTTTATCTATGTATTCAATAATACATTGATGTAGTAGTGTCATGTGTGCACTTAGAGGGTGTTCCACTAATAAAAAATACTTTTTCGACAAAACTAAGACATATCATTCTTTCACAATACATCACATAAAAAATTATAAAAAAATCAATTTATTCAAAAAACATCTTTAACGGAACATCAATAATTTATATACTAGTTAGTGCATGTAACAGTAACACTGCTTTCTTTTTGTTTTTTATAAAGAGCTTCAAAATAGATCAGATTGATTTGACAGAGTACATCAAATCAACCTCTTAAAAGATGTTAATCAACTTGAATTTGTAAACTACATTTTCTATTCAATGGATGAGGGTAAAATATTGCTTTCAAAGGGGTCCTACACTAGAAACAAATACGGTGTCTTACGTAAAATAACACCCATTGGAGCATAGATTCCATGGTGTTTGAAATCTTAAATAAGCAAACAGAAAAGGTTAAGGAAAATTATAGGAGGATTATGTCTCCGCTAGACTCCAATCATGAGGGACCCATGTGGCTGATAATTACTATATTGTCGTATGCCATTATCATATGGCAACTTGCTTTGCCACTCCATCTCCTGTCCTGTTTTTTGTGGTCCACTTCAGTTCTAGGTAATTTGAGTTTATGAAAAGCTTCAATTACTAATTGGAATCGAACATTTTCATAGAGCTCGTCAAGCACGTTCTCCATGGAAAGTATTATCCTAATCAAACACCGGCAAGAACACGAGTACAAGAAAAATGGGATGACCAAAGTATTTTGAAACTTTAAATTGCCTATTTTTTTTCTTTTGTAAATCTGTTTTATTTATATACTTATTGATGTTCGATCAAATTGTTATTCTTATTATTATTATTATTTTTGAATAGATTACGTACTCGGCGAGCTCTACTAAAATGAATGATTTTGATCATTATTTTAAGCCTGGAGAGACCCATAATAACCTAAAATTGGACTGAACTGGATAAAAAAAAAAACTAGACTGGACCTGTGTCCTAACTAGTGCAATTTTGTTCATCTAATTGGAATAGTAATTGGACTTCAGTCACCTAGTGCGAGGATCAAATCGGATTCCCCTTTTTTTATTATAAAAAAATACCGTTTATTTGGTAGATGTAAGCTTTCTGGCAATTTTCTTAAAAATCAATTCAGTTGGATATTTATCTACAAGTGCTGGATGAAATAACCAAGCTTCGGTTCAAAACTTTATTCTAAAGTTTTGGATCGATTAGATCAAGACATCCAATTGAGTTGATCTATTGCTAGATTGTCAAAAAAAATGAAAAGCTATGAAGAGAAACGGCTTTGTTCATCAACGTACAACTTGGTGTAGATCTCATACAGAGTGGATAAATGTTCACCCGAGTTGTGAACTTTTGAAAGCTAATGTAGTTACTTGCGTGCTTGGCTAAGGTTCATTTAATTTAGTGGTACAAACACTTTCGCGGAAAAAAGGAAAATCTTAGGGGGGTTTTTTTTGTGAATTTTTTTTGAAAATTAAAATTTTCAATGGCGCCGTTGGAAAATTTTGAGGTTTTAAAATTTTGTAGAATTTGAATGAGGAGTCATCACTCCATGAATGATTTGACCATTCAAGGGTTTTAACCCATACCCATCAAATTCATAGCCAGGCCACTTCTTTCTGAATATAGCCCACTTAATCTCTCAGATCCAGCCCATAAAACCTGCCACCTCTTAACCCAACTTAACACCAGCAACTTCAAGGCATAAGAAAAAAAACCAAACACCTTCACCAGTCCAGCCCATTTACACTTTTAAACCTTATATTCTCTTTGTTCCAATTTACTGGTTCCTTTCAGGAATCCCAACTTATTACAGAAAGTCTAGGAGCACACCCACTCAATCACATAGCAATCACACCCATTTGTGTGTGACCTAATCAAGGTCCCACACAAGTGATCGGAACCAGTCAATATGTTTAGAATATTTTTTTAAGGGTCCCCGGAAAAAAAAAAAGAAAGTAGCTCAATCAAATACCGGTAAAGACTCGATTGATTCATTAAAGTTTCAGTTCCTAAATCGAACGGACCAAAACTTTACCAAACTTATCAAGCCTTTCCTGATATCTGATTGAGCCGATATTTTTAGAAACCCTTAAAAAAATATTCTAAACAAATTGAGCGATTCCAATCATTCATGTGAGACCTCGAAGTAGCTCTCACACAAGTGGGTGTGGCCGGTATGTGAATGAGTGGGTGTGCCTGTAAAAGGATTCAACTTATTAGGAGAACATCGCTATTAAATTTGCCCGTATTTTTTCCTTTCTCCTTTTACCTTTCAACATATTTTGAAAAAGGAAGGGTAAAAAGAAAACTCACCACTTTTTTCCAATTACTTTTCAACTGAGACAATCTTTTAAGGAGAATAAAAAGTGCTACTGGGACCAAAACCGACTAGCCCATTAACCAGACTGGAACCATTACCAATTTACCGGCCAGCTTAGTAGCAAAGGAGAAATTTTTTCACTTATGGCAAGTTCTGCAAAAAGAAAAAATTAGTGACAGAAATGGAGCGTAAACTCCAAGTTCGATACAGTTCCAAAAAAGAAAAAAAAAACAAACAAAAGACTCTAAAACCTAAGTGAATTACAATAGCAAAATCGAACCGTAACCAGTGTAATATGATGGAGAAAAGGGAATATGTTTTCATCCTGAAAATTGCGTTGAATGTAATGCAAATTCTTATACGTCTGTTATCTTTATTTGGACAAACATATCTGTTTCAACTTTAAATGAAAGTACTCTGGCCGGGAAAAAAATAAAAAAAGAAAAAAGAAAAAAGAAAAAAGAAAAAAGAAAGAAGAACTAGAAATAAAGAGGTGGCCAACAGCCAAACAAGGACTCTAGAGATGTAGGGAGGTATCTGTTAATCTGTTTCATTGTGTAATTTTCAGAGTTTTAGTGGACATAATAATATGTTCGAGAAAAAAGTGGGTCACAATGAAGAAATTAAAATACAACTAAATAGTTGTATCATTATTAATAAACAAAGACATTCTCTCAGCTGGTCATGGAGCTTTTAAATGAGTCGACCTGAGACAGTTCCTTCAGCATCATATGCTTGATTCATTATATCGTATTATAAGATTGAATTACTTGATTAAAATAGCACTTAAGCCAGCATAAGTCTGATGAATGGAATATGGCTCGATCAATTTGCACCAATGCAAAAAATTCTTTTTTACTACTTTTTACATAGTCAAAAGAAAAAGTATGGACAAGAATAGGAAACCCCACAAAAATAAAAAGCCTTAAATATAGGAGGCAACGAGAAGTAATGGGCATCATCTTCCACACTTGTTTAGGGAATCAACTAATCAAGGCCGATTAAATGTTTGTACATGTAATGAATAAACCTTTACCCAAAAAAATAAAAATAAAATGTATGTATATATATGTATATATAATGAATTAAATGGGATATTTTTGCACACATTAAATGGCGTTCCATTAATTTATGACTTCAAATGGGCTACATCAAAAGAGTTACAGCTCAACAAGTATCACTCGCGTGCCTTAAAACGTAAATAAAACCAGACGTATCTTGTCACGATTGGATTTTTTTATTTTTATTCTTTTGCAAACTATAGCGTATGATTGATTTTATTTACCAAAAAAATCTATAGAGTGTATGGCTGATTTTTATTTAAGAGGGTTTACTCAATATATATGTATATATAATTATATATCTACATATATAATAATAATAATAATAATAATAATAATAATAATAATAATAATAATAATAATAATAGTATCTATAAGAATTTTATACTATGTATTTGACTTGCATTAGTGTAGTCTTTTCTCATGATCTTTTTGTAAATCCAAATATCCGATAAGAGAACTGGCAATTTAGAAGAAAAACGATAAATGATTGGTGGGTTATTGTGTAAATTAATGGATATCATATGACGGAGGAAATGGTTGCCTAGCTGGAACACAAGTGGAATGATGTGGACACCTACTTTCTCAGAGGAGGAAATCCACGCAAGCACCTCTCTCTTTCTCTAATGCTTTCATAGAAATTCCGCTCGAAGAGTACGAAATCAAATTTGGTTCTTCAAACAGTGAAACAGAGATTATATTCCCTGCATCCCATCCCATACTTAATTTTTACATGAAATACTTAATTTTTACATGAAACAGAGAACATTTTCATACTTAATTTAAGATATTATAACAAATTTTACATGAAATACTTAATTTTTAATTGGAAATGTGAGGGAAAATTGCCTAATCCCATTTAAACCAAACCTGGGTTTTCACATTGACAGTATTTTTGTAGGAGTTGTACGGTAACAGTATCATAAACAAGCTGAGCAAAAAAACCATTATCATAAACTTTTGTGACAGGCCACGAAATATGAGAAAACAAACTAACAAGCGAAAATTAAGAATACAAAGATATAAATGATCCCCGACTATACCCGTAACTCTAATTGAAACACCCAAGAGATATCTAGAGACAAAGTCCTAGTAACACAAAAGAGACAAGTAAAAAACTCTAATATCAAATCCCAATAATTAAAGACAAAACTCTAAGAGGCCATAAGACTCTTATTTATAAGAAAGTACAAAAATTAGGTCAAAACCCACTTAAAAACGTACAACTGCCACTTTTCTGCGTCAATCATCCGGACCACTTAGACCTTTGTCCAAGCCAGCCATGCAACAAGCTCCCAAAACGTTTCAGACCTGCTGGTTCAGACCAAAGATCTAGCGAACAGCTTTTCATATTGAAATTTGTACCTTTCATCAAACGTCTTTAATTCAAGGCATAATTCCAACAATTTTCCACATTGACTTGAATTCCATTGAACACAACACCATAGAGCAATCCTCTCGTAACACCACTATTCTCCAACCATCTGTAGCGAGGCAGCCCCCAACGGGATGATCATCAATGGCAAGAACAAACAAAGCTCAAGCACAACAACTTGACATTGCAACCGTGACCTCGGAAAACTAGCCACATATTCCTTCAAATTGAGCCTCCATCTTCAAATGGGCACCTCTCACCCAATACACCCCTCTCAAGGATGCAAACGAAGATCCCCTAAAGCTCCACCCAGAGCTAAACATCGAACTCTGCCATAGAGTTAATGGACCAAATGAGTAACAATATTCAAATAGGCACTGTCCTCCCAACACATCCATTACTGACGCAATAGACTTACTCAAACTCTCGATGAATTTAATAAGTGAAATCTGCGTATGCTGAATAGTTAAAATTGAATTCACACCAACTGATGAAGACCGCAACGATGTAACACTCACAACCGTAATTTCATCAAGTGCACAGATGTTACCCAATTTCTGGCTCCCCATCAAAACATTAGCACCCTTAAAAATTCTCAAAACACCACCTTCAACAATATAATTCCAACCATTGTAGTAAAGAGAACCCAAAGAGACAAGGTTTCTCATCAACAATGGTACATGTCGAACTCCAAACAATATCTTCACAACACCATCATGCAATTTGACTATAATTGTTCCAATCCCAACAATTCTATAAGGCATGTTGTTTCCCTTGAGAACTGCACCATCACTGACCACTACATAGGTATCAAACCATTCCTCATGCAGCCACATGTGGTAAGAACATCCAGAGTCCAGAATCCACTCAATACTAGAACAGACATCACCAATTGTCATAAAAAGGACAATCTCAGATCCATCAAAGTCGTCTTCAGCAACACCAACAACATAATTCTCTTTAATTTTGCCCTTATTTTTCAACCTAGGACAATTTTTCTTCATGTGCCCATGCTTCTTACAATAAAAACATAATAATTCATCTTGATATGTGGATTGTGAGCAAGAAACCCCCTACTACCTTTATCCCTCTCAAATGTTCTTCCTTGCACAACCAACCCATCAGCATAAACATCACTCTCAGAGAATACTTTTTTACTTAATTCTTTTGAATATAAACTGGAATTCACATCCTCCATGGAAATTGTATCCTTCCCATGCAATAGGGTAGTCGCAAAGTGCTCATAGGATGGAGGTGAAGAACACAAAACAATGAGGGTTTGATCTTCATCATCAATTGAAACATCAATATTTTTAAGATCCATAATAATTCGATTTAACTCATCTAAATGGTCTTTAACAGGCATAGCTTCCCTCATACAAAACGTATAAAGGCGCTACTTCAAATACAACCGGTTGGTAAGTGACTTTGTCATGTAAATGCTTTCAAACTTCAACCAAATACTAACTGTTGTAGTCTCCTCCCCAACCTCGCAAAGCATGTCATCAACAAGACTTAACTGAATAGAATTGAGAGCCTTCGCATCGAGGTCATCAAAAGCATCATCCTCCATGTTTGCAGGTTTCTTGGTCTTCCCCCAACATTTATTCGAACACAATAATCCTTATTGAAATAGCAAAGCCTTCATTTTGATACGCCGCAGGCTGAAAGAAGCGCTAAGCCCATCAAACTTCTTAACTTCGTATCGAGCTGTCATTGTAATCAATACAATCACCCAAAATAAAACACACAGTGAAAAACAAAAGCCTTGGATTAAAAACTTGGCTTTGATACCAGTTTATTAAGACAAGCCACAAAGTATGAAAAAACAAACCAATATGCAAAAATCAAGGACACAAAGATTTACGTGGTCCATGAAGCTCTAGAGGTACGTCCACAGGTGAAGAGGGAGAAAGGATTCACTTAGAATGGAGAGAGAGAATACAAAGAGCTAGCTATACCTGTAACTCTAATCGAAACTCCCAACAAATATCTAGGGACAAAGTCTCAATAATGTTGGAAAAAATACAGTGGCAATCCAAATTCGAAACAACAATTTATTGATCAAAGCAAAAATAAATTACATGAACAAAAATATAACATAATAACAGAAACGTAAACATAATTCAAACAATTGATCAGAAATTGGAACCAAGTCGTGTGAAACCGCACTCTCCTTAACAAAGATGCGCCACCTACCGTAGGTGTTGTAGGATGAACCGACGTCTTCGTCCAAGGATAAAATGGCTAGTACCACAACCATCAGAACACCACCGTTGGAAGCCTCGGCGAAGTGACTGTCATCTGCCTCTCGCTCTCAAAGACGTGTATAACAGAACTTGGAACGTTAGACAAATTTTTGGTGCTCGAACCAAAGGCCAAAGCTGCCTTTATATAGCTAGAAATAGGAGCTAAAAGTTGAATATAGGATTAATGGGGGAGCCTCCCCATTCAATAATGAAATTGAATTCTACCAATGAATTATGCAATTCATTTCTAATTTTGTAACCCCAGCCTTCAATCTAACTTTGAATAGGATGTAAATTCTGCCATAATCTCCATATTCATGAGGGGAGTTACCTAGTGTTAATTGCGTAGCGTTTGAATCCGTGGGGTTGACTCGGTTGCCTCGGGAGACTCTTTAAGTGTCCCAGTTTCATTCACAAAATTTTCAACGATCCCCTCCCCCATAAATGAAAATTGGCAAGCATATTAACGTAGAATACAAAGCTGACCCGAGAGAGACAATGGATAATTTTTGCATAGGATAGGTAGCTTTTGGCCTTGACCCTTCCCTTGTGATAGCCTATCGAGTTCACTGGCAGACCAGTGTGCAGTCCCGTTGCCGGTGTAAACTTAGACAATAGACGTCACATAGGACAACCTAACCTAGTTCACTTCTCACTGTTGGGTTCATTTCGGCCATTACACCCCCTTCCTGGTTCTACAAGTATTTCCCTTAGAATTTCGCCAGGATTCTCAAAGAAGCTACCCCACTTCATACTCACATAGGTGACCTTTTTATAAAGGGTATCCTGCTATACTCCACTCAGCATCTCCAACGCATAAGAGTCATTAAAAGCAACGCTTAACCTCTTCCACTTTACAAGCTTCACTGTTCTACATCATAGAAATGGGCAAGAGATCAAATCTCCATAGTGACCATTCTCTATTACACGCAAAAGATAGTCTCATTGAACTTAGATCTTGGTATCTCTAGTTAGCTAGGTTGGCCACCCCCATGGTAACTATAAGCGTAATGGCTTCAATCCCATTCCTCCCGATGCTTTCTCAACTAGCTCTTGAGATAATCCTTTGGGTAGCGGATCCGTAAATATTTTCCTTTGACCTCATGTGGTCTATTATGACAACCCCACTTGAGAGCAGTTGTTTAATGGTATTGTGTCTTCGATGTATATGTCTAGACTCACCATTGTAATTGGCATTCAATTCCCTACCAATCGCAACATGACTATCATAGTGGATACTAATAACTGGCACTAGTTTCAGCCATGTTAGAATATCTTCTAGGAACTGGCATAGCCACTCGGCCTCTTCAGTTGCTTTATCTAAAGCAATGAATTTAGATTCCATTGTAGATCATGCTATACACGTCTGTTTAGAAGATTTCCAAGTAACAGCTACACCACTATGCATGAAGACATATCCACTCGTGGATTTTGAGTCCTTCATATCTGATATCCAATTTGCATCACAATACCCTTCTAATATTGTCAGATATCTGGTATAGTGCAGCCCCAAATCACGAGTATTCCTCAAATAACGTAGTACCCTGATTATCGCCTTCCAGTGATCGTGTCCTGGATTACTTGTATATCTGCTTAGTTTGTTTACTGAGTAGGCTATATCGGGCCTTGTATAGCTCATTAAGAACATGAGGCTCCCAATTATCCGAGAATACTCCAATTGGGATACCCCCCCACCCACAATTCTTGGATAAATGGAGACTTACGTTCTCGGGGGTTATTGCGATGCCAATATTAGAATGGTTGAACTTCTTAAGAATTTTATCAACGCAGTGTGTCTGAGACAACGCAAGTCCATCAGATGTTTTGGTGATATTCACACCTCGAATCACATCTGCAAGGCCCATATCCTTCATGTCAAACTTAGAGTTCAACATATTCTTGGTAGATCAAATGACCCTATCATTACTACCAACAATGAGCATATCATCAACATAGAGACACAAAATGACATATCCTTCATCAGTGTCCTTGACATAAACACATTTGTCACATTCGTTGATCCGGAAGCCACTAGACAATATCGCATTGTCAAACTTCTCATGCCATTGTTTCGACGCTTGCTTTAGACCATACAGAGATCTACAAGCTTACAGACTTTCCCTTCTTGGCCTGGTACGGAAAAACCCTCGGGTTGTTCCATATAGATTTCTTCTTCTAAATTGCCATTTAGGAAAATTGTCTTTACATCCATCTGATGTATCTCAAGGTTTCATAAAGTTGCGATGACAATTACCATCTGAATGGAATTGATCCTTGATATCGGCGAGTAAGTATCAAAGTAGTCTAGGCCCTCTTTTTGCCTATAGCCTTTAATGACAAGCCTAGCTTTGTACTTATCTATCGACCCATCTACTTTCATCTTCCTCTTGAAGATCCACTTATAGCCCAAAGGCTTACTACCTAGTGGCAAATCCACCCGTTCCCACGTATGGTTCTATAGGATGGAGTCGATTTCACTTTTAATAGCCTCTTTCCACAAAGGACCTCCAGGACAGCTAACAGCTTCCTTATAATTCCGAGGCTTACTTTCAAACAAATAAGTTAGAAAGTCTGGACCAATGGACATTGATGTCCTAGCACGCTTGTTGCGTCTGGGTTCAACATCAACTTCCTTTTCTTGGTCTCCACAGCTATGATTAGCATGAAGCAATGTCTGTTTCACTGAACTGGACTCTCCAATGGATCTATACAGAAAATTGTATTAAAAAAATGACACATTTATAGACTCCTAGTCTTCTTGTGAATATCTAGAACTCTAGACTTAACCACAAGGAACCGATATGCAATACTATTTTGTGCATAACTAATAAACACACAGTCAACAATTTTCAGTCCTATCTTCTCACACTTAAGAGGAGGTATTGCTACCTTGGATACCAGCCCGTCATCACCATACTATCTTAGGTTCGAGAGCTCAAATACGAGAGGGGAAAGGTTTTACGGCACCCCTTGCCTAGTTCAAAGGCCGATCTCTACTTGGCTTTTGTGGGATCATATGAAATGCATGCAATTCAACCATGAGCAAGTACGGGGAATGGGGGATGGGAAGCCACACAATTATAATAAACACAACGATGAATTATTGTGTATGCATGTGCATTTTCCCTGAACCTTTTCTTTCTGCTTCTTAGCGACATCACCCTTCAGTCCCAGATTGACACTCTTGCCCTTCTACTTGTCAGACCGCTTGTCATGTTGGTTCTTTTTCACCCCACCTGAGGAAGGACGACCATGCTCCACCATGTTGGCCTTTGCCATTTTAGCCTCTTTGGCAGCCTTCTCCCTAGCCCGATTTCCTTCCGTGACATTGAGTTTATAGAAAAGAGTCTCCAATGTCATCTCCTTGTTCTTGAACATGAGATAACTCTTGAACTCCTTCCAAATTTCTGGAACCTTGTGGATGATTGCAACCACAAAAAATGGCTCAAGCAGTAGCATCTCCTCTGCTTTAATTTCATTGATAAATATCTGGAGCTCTTAGACTTGTACAATCACAAGTCTTGAATCTTTCATAGTGTAATCAAGGAAGCGGCCCACCACAAAACTTCTTAGGCCCTGCCCCCTCGATCTTATACTTTCTATCCAAGGCTTCCACAGTTCCTTGACAGACTTTTCATCATTGAACACAGTGTATGAGTCATCCAGAGCATTCAAGACGTAATTCTTGGCCACATAATCAGCATTTTTCCACTGATCCAGAACTTGTCGCTTCTAGTTGTTGTCTCATTTTCAGCAATAACTAGGGCATCCTCAGACAAGCACTCAATGAGATGAAGAGTGGTCAGAGAGAACATCATCTTTTGCTGCCATCTCTTGAAACCAACCCTTGGACCGAACTTCCTAGGCTTATCGACATGGGACATCATAATCGAGGGAACTTGATGCAAAGGAGCAGTAGCACTTGAGCTTCCCACAAGAGTATCAGAGCTCTACTCACTTGTAATTTTAACCTGAAAAATGACAAACCACAAATTAGTGAAATTATTTTCACAATCATGACAATAAGTATAGATTAACAATCTAAACTTAGCAACCAAACATGGTTTTGCACCCAAAACGCAAAAGCGTACCCAGGGGGTTTGCCCCCTGGTAGGGGTCCTAGGGGCAGCGCCCTGAGGCAGGAGTTCAAGGGCAACGCCTTCAACGGGGTTTCGCCTGCCTGAACAGGCGACAGGGGTCGATGGGTTATTTTACTTCAAGCAAAGCACACACACAAGGCCAAGCTAACCAACCAATGGCTGTTCTAAATACCTAGCACAAGGACTGATATTGCTAAGCAAATTTCCAGAGGACTATGGCTAAGCAACATCACTGCTTGAGCAGAGTAGGCTACTTCAGAAGCCAAACAGTCCACAGATCACTAGTTTTTGGCTGAGCAGTATCAAGGCTTGAGCCAAGTAGACTGCTTCAGAGGCCAATCAACTTATCAAAACAATGCTAGTTGCACACAATTGCCTAAAGCCGTGGCTTAAATAGTGAAGTTCAATCATGCACGATTGACTTAGGCCATAGCCAATCTATTTTTCTAATAATTTCCTCCCTCACACAAGTAATCTGGTCAAATTAATATGTTATCTCATATCAATGAGATGCCACCAATTTTGTTGCAACTTTGAATCTGTTCTTGCAACTCATATGTCAATACCAAAATAGAATTGTTTTCTAGACTTCAATTGCCAATCGATTAGAAAATCTTTGTTAAGCTTGTTCGAAAAAAATACAGTGGCAATCCAAATTCCAATGAAAAATTTATTGATCACATCGAAAATAAATTACATGAACAAAAATATTACATAATAATAGAATACAAATAGTTGATCAAAAATTGGAACCAAGTCGTGTGAAACCACACTCTCTTTAACAAAGATGTGCCACCTATTGTAGGTGTTGTAGGATGAATCGACATCTTTGTCCATAGTACCACAACCACCGGAACACCACCATTGGAAGACTTGGCGAACTGACTACCATTTGCCTCTCTCTCTCTCTCTCTCTCTCTCTCTCTTTCTCTTTCTCTCTCTCAAAGGCTTGTTTATCAGAATTTGGAACGTCAGACAAATTTCTGGTGCTCAAGCCATAGGCCAAAGCTGCCTTTATATAGCTGGAAAAAGGAGTTGGAACTTGAATATGGGATTAATGGGGGAACCTTCCCATTCAATAACGAAATTAAATTCTGCCAATGACTTCTGCAATTCATTTATGATTTTGGAACCCTAGCCTTCAATTCCAATTTGAATAGGATTTGAATTCTGTAAGAGGGTAAAAACTCACAAAGTTATTTCCTTACTCTTATGAGATCAAATCCTCTTCAAATGGAGCAACCTCGATCCTACAACACGAGCAAACTTGTCAAAGCACCCCAGCCTTTAGGTAGCAAGGGCCCTCCGATGCTTAAGTTAATACTGACAAACTAGAGGATAAGCCAAATGAGTGTATGGTAATAAGTTAATGCATACCTCTAGCATTTAGGGCTTGTCTTCTTATATAGACGATTATTTTGCACTTACATTCCTTGTGGAATTCTTCTTGGTTTAGAATCCTTCCAAGCTTAGGATTCTTCCTTATTGGGCATTGTAGCCTGCATGATTCTGGATTCCTTATTAGAAAAGGATTCTTGCCAAGATGACCACTTATTGCTCGTTCGGAGTTTTACCCTTCACGGGTGTTTGCTCCTTATTTGGTAATCTGATTGGTTTTCCATCTCTGTGGACGAGGCCATGGACGTGTAATATTTGTTACAAGGTCTAGACATGTTCACACCTAACCATGGACAATTTTAGGCATATTCGCGCCTAACCATGGATGAGGCCATGAACTTGCAGTATTCGCTGCAAGGTCTAGGCATGTTCGCATCTAACCATGGACAATTCTAGGCATATTCACGCTTAACCATGGACAACGCCATGGACGTGCAGTATTCGCTGCAAGGTCTAGGCATGTTCGCACCTAACCCTCGACAATTCTAGACATATTCACGCCTAACCATGGACGAGGCCATGGACGTGCAATATTCGCTGCAAGGTCTTGGCTTGTTCACGCCTAACCAAGGACAATTCTAGGCATATTCGCACCTAACCATGAATGAGGCCATGGACGTGCAATATTCACTGCACTAGGATTGATTAAGTGTGTCGTCCCCCCAATATGGGGTTTGGTCGTATAGTCAAAGCCCATATTTACTCAACATAAAGTAATTCAAACTTTCACAGACGAAAAGAAAATAGATGGTTTTATTCATAACCAAAGTAGTCTTGATACTTTATTCTCAATAAAGGTAGAAGAGTTAATTTCGTTTGTAAAGTCCTACTTCGCCTTTCAGGGCATTATTCAAAGAGAGAAAAAAGAAGACTGACTGCATAGGAGATATCGGGTCGAGTGATAGTGAGATAAATAAGTTTACCCACAAGTCTCTGATACAACTCAGCATCATCAACCAACTCACCATCATCAGGCATAAGTTTATGATTAGTCTCCATAGGAGTAGCTACAGGTTTAGAGCCAAGATAACCTGTATCTTTCAACAGATCGAGTGTGTATTTCCGTTGTGATAAACTGATGCCTGCTTTAGAACGAGCAACTTCAATGCCAAGAAATTACCGAAGCTTGCCTAGATCTTTGGTGAGAAAACTGGAACAAAGGTGACGAATCAATACCTGAATCCCATCATTGTCACTCCCTGTAATGACAATATCATCCACATAGACTACAAGAATCACAATACCACTGGTGGTCCTTTTAAAGAAGACAGAGTGATCAGCTTGACTTCGTGTCATACCATGAGAGATAACGGTATTACTGAATTTATCAAACCAAGCCCGGGGAGATTGTTTGAGGCCATAGATAGATTTGCAAAGACGACACACAGACTCCCCTTTGGACTCAAAACCGGGTGGTTGAGCCATATAGACTGTTTCTCCAGAAGGCTTATGAACAAGATCCCAAGTATGATTTAATGACAAAGCGCGCATCTCTTCTTCCATTGCAGAACGGCATCCAGGATGAGAAAGAGCCTCCTGATAAGACTTAGGAACAATAACAGAGGACAGAGACACAGAAAAAGCTCGAAAAGAGGGAGACAAACGATCATAGGACATAAATTGAGAGATAGGATGAGAAGTGCATGAACGAATACCTTTACGATGAGCAATAGGAAGATCGAGAGTTGGATCTGAAAACGCTTGAGGAGATGGTGTGGGCACAGAAGCTGTATCTGGAGTTTCAACAAGAGGAGCATTAGCAGAAGAACGTCGAACATATACCTTTGAAATCAGTGGTCGAGTAGCAGTCCCAGGAAGACCATGGTCAGTCGGTAAAGGAACAATCTCAGGAAGACAAGGTGGTGCCAACAAGGGTGGTGTCAACTGTGTACCCTCAAGAGAATAATATGGGATATTTTCAAAAAAGGTCACGTCAGCACTTACAAAGTGCTTGCGTAAGGAGGGACTATAACACCTGTACCCTTTCTGTGTCAGAGAGTAACCTAGAAAAATACATTTGTAAGAACGCGGATCAAGTTTATCACGACCTAGAGAGAGGTTATGAACAAATCCCGCACAACCAAAAAGTTTTGGGGGGAGAATATAAAGATCCTTGTCAGGAAACATGACTTGATAAGGAATTTTGCCATGTAAAATCTGAGAAGGGGTGCGATTTATTAGATAATTCGCGGTAAGAACAACATATCCCCAAAAATATTTTGGAATGTTCATGTGAAGCATAAGGGCACGAGTTACGGCTAAAACTGGCCCACTCTTCCGTTCAACAACCCCATTTTGTTGGGGGGTAGTGACACAAGTAGTTTGATGAACAATACCATGAGTGTCAGTAAACTGTCTAAATGGACGAGAAAGATATTCTTGGGCATTGTCAGTCCGCAAAATACGCAATTTAGCATTAAATTGGTTGACAATCTCAACATGAAAGACTGAAAAGACAAAAAATAATTGAGACCTATCTTTGAGAAGATACACCCAAGTTAAACGAGAAAAATCATCAATAAATGTGACAAAATAGCGAGCACAACACAAACTCGTAGTGCGCGAAGGTCCCCAAATATCAGAATGAACTAAAGCAAACGGTTCTACACATGGTGACTCAGTTCGTAAAGGAAAAGAAATTCTACGATGTTTACTAAGTTCACATGTGTCACACTTAAAAGGAGAAAAACTAGGTAAACAAGGAACTAGCTTGCAAAGGTTGGCCGAGGATGGGTGCCCAAGACGACAATGCCACTAATAAGATGTAAATGATGAGTATGTAAAGGCGTAATGGTTGGATGATCAAGCTCTTGCTATTGTTCCCCGAAGGTAATCTGAGACCATTCTTCTCATACCCCCCACCAATCACCTCCTTTGTCTTGAGATCCTGAAACTCATAATGAGAAGGAGAAAAAATGATAGAACACTGGTGAGTATGAGACAATTTATGAATAGAAAGAAGATTAAACGGAAATTGTGGCAAATATAAGATAGACTAAAAAACAAGACCAGAAGAACGATATGTACCAATGCCTTAGACAAGAATTTTAGTGCCATCAACAATAGTAACATAAGACTTAACAGAAGAGGTAACCACATCAGTCGAAAGAGACAAATCACCTGTCATATGATCAGATGCACCAGAATTGAGAATCCAAGGAGTGCTATGAGAAGATGAGTGAAGACACTGTAGACACCCCGATTTTTGAACCTAGGATACGCTCGAGCATCCCCAATGATGAGAACGAGCCAATCATAACTACCCGGAACTTGTGAAGATAGCTTGAATATGGTCAAAATCAACCAAACACCTCCAAATAACCCAAGAAAAACCAAGCATTGTTGAACCTAGTTAAGCCAAAATATGCGCCACCAAGTAACTTGGAAAGGCCAAGCCTTAGACCTTGAAAGGCCAATCTGACAGGAGCACCTTGAGCCTTCCAAGCCCACGGCTTTGAGCGCCAACTCAACTGAGCCATCGGGAATCTGCAGAGTATCTCATCATGAGATTTTATGCAGAGTGGAGCGTCTAACCACTTCTATACGTATTTCACACGTATAATAGACCCTACATTGTCCTAAAACTACACCTAAACTACACCTAGCATACAACCCACTTCCTCTCTCTCCTCCCTTCCCTCCACTCACTGCCTATATAAACCATCCACTACCCCTTGTTCAGGGGTTCACCATTTTTCTGCTCTACAGTTTCTACTTCACCCAGTAATCGTTCTCTCTCTCTCTCTCTCTACAAACCCACTCCCCTCCCACAGAAAATCATCTGTAAAATCACCTGTAAACACCAAATTCATCCAGTGTTCAACAATCAACCTCATACTCTACTCAATCCAGCTCAAAAACTGATCAAAAGCTCAACAATCCTTCACTTCCAAACCCACAATCTAGTTCAAGCTTCTAATCCAGTGAAAAAGGTAGATAGACAAGCTATTTTTGTTGTTTTGGTTCATCTGAGGGTGACCAGTGAGTTCAATCAAGTCCTTTATACTTGAATTGAACTCACAAAGGTCTAAAAGTTGTTTTGAAATACCGCAAAATTTACTGATTCTTTGCGAGGGTTGGCGCTCAAAACTCGTGCCTTGGCCTCAAAACCAATCTGCGATTTCTACTTTACTGAACTTTAAGCTCTATTTGGGATTTTGATCATCATCTAATAGTTAATTTATGCTCACATAATCTTTAAATAGTTTCCTTTCACTTTAAAGCCTCTCGCATGAGCTCAAATTAACTATTTTATGACAATAAAGTTCTAAAAGTCTTTAAAAATCTCATGTTCAAGTATGAAACAGTGTCTGTGATACTTCTTGAATTTTATACCATGCATTTGTGATCCTGAGAATCATCCAGAATCCTTCTTATTAATGAAAATCAGAAAATCACTTAATGGCTTGAGCGCTCAAAGCCATCCACTTGAGCGCTCAAGCTGTTCTTGAGCAGATTGTTGGTCCTTGGATATTTCGATGATGGATCATGGTTTATTCAAGTTTGGGTGTGTGTGTGTGTAATTTTATTATTGTGATTACGGTCTAGATTCCTCCTTCTCAAAGGACTTTCTTCGCTAAAATATTGTGATTTTCTTCTTTCTATCATTATTTGTAAGATCAATCTGTCTATTCTCATCTGGCCTTCCATGAGAAACATTCTTTTAATGTTTGATCTTATATATGGTGATTAAAGAAGTGATGGATGGATCAAAAATCACAGTATCCAGAAATGGGTTTGAGCGCTCAATCTATGGTCTTTGAGCGCTCAAACTGATTCAGAGAGATTGAGCGCTCAAGCCACAACCATTGAGCGCTCAATCCTTGTGCTGGAATCCAGATTATAAGCCAGTTTAATAAGTCTCATGTTCATGATTTCTGGAGTTGTGGTACAATTTACGTTACATTTTAGTTTTACAGAAATATTTGTTGTAATTTTTCTTTATTATTACCCCCCCTTTTTTCATGTAAATCATGTGCATAAACATCCATATTAAATTTGCATTATTCATTATGTTTTTATTGTTTATATGGATCCCATCCCTAATTCCCCATTTTCGTGATTAAATTGAATTTCAAACATTTTAAAAATCCCATGAAATATTGAGTAGAGACCGATTCATGAATCGGGCAAGAGGGGTGCCGTAAAACCCTTCCCCTCTCGTAACCAAACCCCCGAATCCGAAAAATCTTTGGTTCCGCCATGATCAGTGAAATCTTTTTCAAATGGGCAAACGAGTCATATTTTTATCGGTTTCTCAGATTTGGACCTCAAATCTGGGTGGCGACTCTAACAAATCACAATCTTTTTCGTGCGCGACGCACACTACACAATCTCCGTGGGCTGTCCACAGACACGTATTACCTGAGGTGACATGAGTTGCAGTGGAAGAAGAAGTAGATGGATTGGCCCTTTGAATCATAGAATCATACTCAGTCTTGGACATAGTAATCTGGGTAGGAGCAAGAGTAGATGGCTCCCCCTCAAGAGTAGCCTGATTAGCCCAAGCTGGATTGGCATGCAGCTTCCAACAAAATTCAACATCGTGGTTGGTCGCACCACAATGAGTACACTTCTTGGTGCCATGACCACCACGCCCCCCACGTCCTCCACTATGACTACCTCTCTTAGAAGAACTACCACGACTGTTACAGGAATTGTTGATTACCAAAATGTCCAGAAGATGAAGAAGGATGAGGAATGACCACCTCTCTAAATCAGAAGAATGAGGAGCAGCCCGTCGAACACGAGCAAAGGCCTCACCAACAGTGGGGACTTCCCTGCCAGAATGAATCTGTGAACTAAGAGGATCAAGGTCTGAATTTAATCCAGACAAAAATTTGCAAGTTCTGAATTCGTCTCTGTACTTTTCTGAACTTTTAAATTTGTAGAGAGAGGCTGGTAAACATTTAATTCATCCCACGTACCTTTTAAGGTAGAGAAGTACTCATCAACGGATCTATCTCCTTGTTGAAGGGAGAAAATATTTTGATAAATCTTAAAAACTCGAGAGATATTCTGATCTAATGAATATAACTCGCGTAGAGTGTCCCAAACAGCTTTGGACGTTTCTTGGCAAGCAACATTATTAAAAATGTCAGGTTCAAGACTATTCCACAGTAAAGTCATTATATGAGCATCATTTTGAGACCAAGTGGAATCGGGATCAGTAGGTGGATCATCGGTAATATAAGAACTCTCACCGCTTGCGCGTAGAGAGACAGTCACAGCTCGTGACCATGGCAAATAGTTAGATCCATTTAGTTTAACTGTGGTGAGAGACCGATGATAATCCTTACCAACTGCCTTGGTTTCCGAAGTTTCGGGCATGTCATTCTTCTTAAGTTTATCACCCATAATAGATGCAAATAACGAAACAGAGGTTGAATAGTCACAAGAGGAAAGAAAATCAGATCTGAGTCTTACCTAGTAAAAATAGAAGCAGACGAACACACACACAGAGATTGTCTGAGCAATCCAAGGACGAAGTGATCTTCGTCGGAGTCCAAACGTCGTCGACGGAGGTCGGAGTGGATTTCCGATGGCCAGCGAGTGTCAAGGTGGTGCTGAACAGAGAAGACGAAGTAGATCCAAAAGTTTCTAGACTACCCGAGGGTTGTCGGTGAACACAGAGAGGTTGTGGTGGTCGTTGGACTTTGTCGGAGCCAGAGGAGTTCAGATGGTGACTGACGAGGGCTATATATATGGTAGATCGGAGTTGTGGATGGCCCTGAATAGCACTTAAAAGTTTCAACGAGGGTCGCCAGAGGTCGAAAGCGAGTCGTTGGGGGTCGCCGAGAGTCGCTTGTGGCCGAAAAGGACTTGTCGGAGGTCAGCGAGGGTGGCTGATAGTGGTCAGGGTCGTTGATGAGTATGGGCAGAGTCTAATGTGCTGACTCTGCTTTTAACGCTACTGTGAAAGAGATAGAGAGAGAGAAACCAAGAGACAAGGTAACGGAAAAAAAAGATTAGGTTCCTAGAACTTGCTCTGATACCATGTTGAAAAGTTATCACTGATTATAATCGATGTATATTCTTCTCACTAGGAGGCACAATATATAGACTGTGTACAAGATAATTTGGGAAAGGAAATAATAAGGAAATTGTTATCTACTTAATAAGACTAATTACAATCTTCCTAATTGTCTAGTTGCCTAATTGATTTACAACATGTGCTGCAATATTTCTTTCCTTTTCAACAGTAAATAAGTTAAGAGTATTTTGTGACTCACAATTAGTTGTTAGCCAGCTTTTAGGAGAATATGCTACGAAAAGCGAGAAGATGGCTGCGTACTCGGAGGCAGCCAAAAATTTGCTTGACAAATTTGAACGAGCCGACATCTAACAAATCAGCTCGGGCCAGAATGCGCATGCAGACTCGTTAGCTTGCTTGGGGTCAGCAATCAAAACAAAGTACTGTCACACGGTGGCTGTGGACTATTTGACTGAACCAAGCATTGGCCGAGCAATGGAAATTGTGGTGGAAATAGAGTTTGTCCCGAGCTGGATGGACCCAATAGTGGCATACCTACGAGATGAGACCTTGCCAGAAGACAAGAAGGAAGCTCACAAGATCAAAACCAAGTCAGTACGCTTCTAGCTCCCTCCAGAAGGTCAGCTTTATAGAAAGTCTTTTCTTTTCCCATATTTATTGTGTGTACACCCAGCTTTAGTCTAGAAGTTCCTCCATGTTGGAACATGTGGAGGACACACGGGTGGGAGGTCAATAGCCCGCCAAGCAATATCCTAGGGGTATTGGAGGCCTTACATCCAAAAAGATGCAAAGGCCTTCATCAAGACTTGTGAGAAGTGTCAGAAGTTCTGTCCTTTAATCCGAGCACCAGTTGAGGATCTGTTACCTCTAACGAGCCCGTGGCCATTTGCCCAATGGGGACTGGACATCGTGGGTCCTCTCCCCATGGCAATAGGGAAATGAAAATTCCTACCCATTGGCACGGACTACTTCACTAAATGGATAGAAGGTGAAGCTCTAGATAAGATTACAGAATCTATGGTGGAGAAGTTTGTATGGAACAAAATCATTACATGATTTGGAGTACCTTTCTCTATCATCTCAGACAATGGATCCCAGTTCGGTAGAAAGTTCAAAGCATTTTGTGCTCAGTACGGCATTAGAAACTACTATTCAACCCCAGCTTACCCACAAAGTAATGGGCAAGCAGAAGTTTCAAATAAGACCATCCTAAAGAGTCTTAAAAAGAGGTAGGAAGATAAAAAGGGAAAATGGCCAGATAAGCGGTCAGCCGTACTTTAGGCATACAGTACCACCCCATGACGATCTACAGAAGAGACGCCATACTCCCTTGCTTATGGGACAGAGGCAGTGATTCCATTGGAGATAGGCTTGCCAACCATTCACATGACTCTTGTGGAATCAAGAGGTAACGAAAAAGCCTTGGCCGAGCTGCTGGACCTTGCCGAGGAAATATTAGAGCGTGCAATAATTACATTGGCAGCATATCAGGAGCAACTGCAAAGAAGTTACAACAAGAAGGTGCAACCAAGAGCATTCAAAGTTGGGGATCTAGTCATGAGGAAAGTCTTGGCCAACACCAAAGTATCTACTGATAGAAAGCTTGGGCTGAACTGCGAAGGCCCATAGAAGATTGTTGGGATCGTTGGCTTTGGGGCTTATCGTTTGGCTAACCTGGATGGAGACCCAGTACCACGGCCATGGAATGTCTTGAACCTATGAAAATTCTACCAGTAATTTGATTATATGATTATGAATATGATCACATCTTTTTTAGTGAATACGAATAGATTCCTATTGTTTTTATTAACTAGTTGGGATTATGAATAAAATCACCAACATTAGTTATTTAGATTTTTTATTGGTACAACAAGCATTAATCAAATTTCATCTTTTCTTATTGTGGTTTTGGATAATACGAACCAAAATTTATCTCAAATTTAGATTCCTATTAGGGAGCAGAGGGTATGTGTTTGTGTATTCCAATCATTGTCAAAGTCTAACTTAGATTTGCAACGAATATTGCAATAAATTTCTAAGTATGAAAAAACTAAGATTTGCAATGAATTTCTAAGTATGAAGAAACTTAGATTTGCAATGGATATTGCAATGAATTTCTAAGTACGAAGAAACTTAGATTTTCAACGAATATTGCAATGAATTTCCACGTACAAAGAAACTTAGATTTGCAACGGATATCGCAATGAATTTCTAAGTATGAAGAAACTTAGATTTCCAAGGAAAATTGCAATAAATTTCTAAGTACGAAGAAACTTAGATTTGCAATAAAAATTGCAATAAATTTTCTAAGTACGAAAAGACTTAGATTTGCAACGAATATTGCAATGAATTTCTAAGTACGAAGAAACTTAGATTTGCAACGGATATTGCAATGAATTCCTAAGTACGAAGACACTTGGATTTGCAATGAAAATTGCAATGAAAATTGCTAAGTATGAAAAAACTCAGATTTGCAACGATTACTGCAAAAGAAAGAAAATTCAAGTGTGAAAATACTTGGCAGAGCAGTCTAAGTATGAAGAAACCTGCGCTTTGTAGTTGTCCATGATCACGACAACAACATAGTCATAGTCAGCTTCTGCCCTGGCCTCTGCAGCTGCAAGCTGTTGACAGAGATCATGCTCAACCTCCTCAACGTTCTTCTTTAGCTCAACATTTTCACCGTAAGCTGTTATAAGCTTTTGCTTGGGGCCCCTAGCCTTGAAATAATAGTCGTTATTGGCTGTGGGGACTACACTATATATGTAGTGTAGATCCCACCAATCTAAGTGCAGGCCGAGCAGCCTGTTTAGGGCAACTATGCCCATAACCACCCTAACAAAATTAGGGCATAGCTGCATTGGATTGAGTTTGCACCTGCTGCAAACTTCTCGGAAGAACGGGTGTAGGGGGAACCTAAGGCCTTCGTCGACTATGAAAATCAAAGGGATATGGATTTTACTTCCATTTTGACCTTCTTCGAATAGGTCATAGCAATTGTTCAGATGAAATTGAACATCATTTGTGATCTCGTATTTTGTACGAAATTCTGCTATTTTTTCTGGGGTACTAAGAAGGGCCCTATGTCTTCCCATCTTTTACTAAGTTAGGGTTTCACTATTGGAACCCCAGGGGAAGAAGATGATGAACGAGAACCAAAGACAAGGAAAAAACTGCAATGGAAAAAATGGCAAAATCTAAGAATGAGAAGGCGTACTTACGTGAAAAGAGGGCCTAAGAATAAACTTTCCGACGAGAAGGAGGGTATTTTCTGACAAAAAAAAAGGCAATGAAATAGCTGCGGGTGAGAAGACTCAAAGAGTGATGCTAATTGAGAAGAGGTTTCTTTTTTCTCTCTTTTTTGCTTCTAACGAAATGGAGCAAATGAGAAGAGGAAGGGTTTTAGGAAATGATGATGATTATCCCACCCAAAACCCCATAAAGGTGGGGCATGACATATGTGAAACGTCAGCAAAATCGTCCTTTGGGCTTATTCAAGCCACCAATGGGTCACTTTGCATTAAATGCGAAAACAACCTTGTCTCCCCATGTGAGGGGGAGGCGTGCAAGAGATGCATCAGGAGCCGTTGAAGCTCTGTACACTATAGATGAATGACAGTAGTGATAGAGCTGGGGAGCAATTAGAGTAGGTAAACCTGATTACCCAAGTATAGGGCAAGGCACGTGCCCTATGAAATCACCACGAGAGGGTGAATAGCTCAACACCACATAAGGAGTCCTTAAGCCATGTGCCGAGCTTGGTTGGCCACAAATAAGGTCAGGTTGATAAGAGCGAACTAATAAGTCAGGATGCACTAGCTCGGTGTGGGGGGCGATCTAGGTAGGCTATGTGTATAGCCTAAAACAACATTCTGAAATACATAATTCAGCTCAAAGTGATGAGCTAAGTTATGTACGGGTTATTCTGAGCTACGTGGAAGCACAACACCACCACGTATAGGGCGGTGAGACATTCCAGAGTAATCTATGGTGGTTCTTTATGAGATAAGGAGCAATCCCGTAAAGTAAGGGATTGATATGGGAAGTGTGGACGGCCCACGGAAAACGGTTCGATTTCGCGTTTGAAAAAGATTGTGTTTGTTAGAGTCGCCACCCGGATTTGAGGTCCGAACCCGAGAAACCGATCAAAAATGACTCGTTTGCCCATTTGAAAAAAAAATTCACTGATCATGGCGGAACCAAAGATTTCTCGGATTCGGGGGTTTGGTTACGAGAGGGGAAGGGTTTTACGGCACCCCTCTCGCCCGGTCCATGAACCGGTCTCTACTCAACATTTTATGGGATTTTGGAAATATTTAAAATTTCATTCTAAACATAAAAACGGGAATTGGGAATGGGAATCACGTAAACAGTAAGGAAATACAAAAATGCAAGTTTAATGTGGATACTTGTGCGTATGAATTACATGAAAATGACAATAACAAGGGACTATTGTAACGATTATTTACAGAAGTGAACAACAACAAAAATGAACAAATAACTCAAGAAAATAGTGATTTGAAGCTTAACAAACTGACTTATAACCTGGATTCCAAAATGGGAGTTGAGCGCTCAAAGATGAGGGATTGAGCGCTCAAACCCTCTGAACCAGTTTGAGCGCTCAAATATCAAGGATTGAGCGCTCAAACCAATTCCTGGCTTCTGAGATTTCTAGCCTTTACATCACTTTTTTTGTTCATTCTTTGCAAGATCAACTACTCATAAACCTTTTTAATGAAGAAACAATTTAAGAAAATAAGGCATTAATCCTCCAAAGAATGATACAAAAGAGAAAACCTTCTCAATTCAACAAAATGGACTCCATCAGTGTAGATATAACAACATACTCACACCAGAAATCGAATAGATAACAATCCATCATGATCCATCATCGAAACAACCAAAAATCAGCAAACTGTGCAAGAACAGCTTAAGCGCTCAAAGATGAGTCCTTGAGCACTCAATCCGTAACATGGCTTTCTGATTTTTGACTTGAGAATAGGTTTTGAGTGATTCTCAGGACCATAAATACATAAAATGAAGGTTTATGAAACTGGAAAATCACTGATTTGCATTCAAATACAAAGTTTTCCAAGGTTTTAAAGCTTGATCATCATAAAATGGTTAATCTATACTCATGCAAAAGGTTTTAAAGTAAAAACAAGCCGTTTTAAAGATTATATGAGCATAATTTAACTGTTAAATGATGATCAAAATCCCAGATAAAGCTCAAAGCTTCGGCAAAGCGAAAATTGCCCGGGCGGACTTGGCTCAAGGCCTGAGGCTTGAGCGCTCAACCCCTGTTGCAACTGCAGATTTTTATAGTGATTTTAAGCAACTTTCAGACCTCTGTGAGTTCAATGCAAGTATGAAGAACTTGATTAAACTCACTGGTCACCCTCAGATGGACCAAAATAGTTGGATTCACATATCAAACTACCTTTTTTACTTGATTTGATGCTTGAACTGGATTGTGGGTTTGAAAGTGAAAGATTGCTGGGATTTTGGTCAGTTTATGGACTGAATTGTGTGGAGTATGAGGCTGATTGTCAAATAAAGGCTGAATTTGGTCTTTTCCAGGTGGTTTTACAGATGGATTTTATGGAAGGAAAGTGGGTTTGTAGAGAGAGAGAGAGGACCATTACTGAGAGAATTAGGAGCTGTGGAGCAGAATTTGTGAACCCCCAAACCAAGGGGAGGTGAGTGGTTTAAATAGAGTGAGTGGAAGGAGAGAGAGAAGAGAGAGATAGTGGGTTTGTATGCTAGGTGTAGTTTAGGTGTAGTTTAGGACAATGTAGGGGGTATTATACGTGTATAATACGTATAGAAGTGGTTAGACGCTCCACCCTGCATGAAATCTCATGATGAGATACTCTGCAGATTCCTGACTGGTTCAGAGTTGAGTGCTCAAAGCCGTGGGCTTGAGCGCTCAAGGTGCTCCTCACAGATTGAGCGCTCAAGGCCTGAAGCTTGAGTGCTCAAGGCTCTTGGTGGCAGACTGCTGGTTTAACTTGGTTCAACAATGGTTGGGTTGGCTTAGGTTATTTGGTGATGTTTGGTTGATTTTGATCTAGTTCAAGTTGTTTTCACAAGTTTCGGGTAGCCATGATTGGTCCATTTCGTCATTGGGCACGCTCGAGCGCATCCCGGGTTCAAAATCGGGGTGTCTACAGGAAGTCCTAATGTGATTAGGAGTATGCCCCATATAGGGAGGAATCCTACATGGAAAAGAAGACCTCTGCTAGACGAGATCTAGCAGGATATGAAAACTCATCCCGAACAGGAAAGTCCTTTTAAGAGAAGGATTGCTAAAGCTAATAAGAAACAGAAGGCACGAGATGCCTAAACTCATAAGGCATCCACACCTATAAATACAAGACAATAACCATGATGAGAGTTATGCTGTGAAACCCATTCATACACATTGTGATTTGAGAGTTTATAGTACGAGATACTAACTTAGGCATTGAAGGGCCTTTGCCGACGAGAGGCAAATATGCTCTAACCTTTTTTTGTCTTGCAGGTTTGGGGTTGAATCAATGAAGCACGTGACCTAGGCCTACGTGGATTTATTCCCCGTACGGGAGTAGAGGACTAAGAAAATAATTGCCGTAGAGGACTTAGAAAATTTGTGAAAAATAATTGTCGTAGAGGACTTAGAAAATAATTGTCGTAGACTTAGAAAATTTGTGAAAAATAATTGTCGTTGAGGACTTAGAAAATTTGATAAGTACCCAAAAAATATGATTTTGGGTGTATTGGTGGGTTTTGTGAAAGCATAAGAAGGTAAAAGGGAAAAAGTGTAATTTTAAAACAATAAGGAAGCTGTACGGCATAGAGATACATACCGCATGGTGCACATTAATATGCCGCATAGTGTAATTGGAATTTTTTGGCTGAAATTGTATTGTAACCGCCAAAACTTCCCATCTTTCTCGTTCCTTTGTTCAAAATCACGATTGGTCATACTTCAGAGTGAAAACCGACTTCCCTCTTATGAGTGAAATCTTCTTCATCCCAAAATTTCCCAATCGAAAGCTCTGATCGAAATCCATGGCTAGTGTTGTTAGCTGCGATGACCGATCGTCTTCTTCTGGTAAAAAGCACTCACCGTTGCTCCAAGGGGGGAGGGTACAGCTACTCAATCGACTATAGGTGGTCTATCGTTGACCAAAACTGGTGTGGCTGTTGTTGCTTCTAACCTTACCAAGCATTGTCCGGTGCTGATTAGGGGCAATACATCCCATACAATTGAGTTGGAGATACATACGGTTGATACCGAGATATGTACATCGGAGTCTAGTAGTGGAGAGCTTCATGCGATGGTGTTGAGTGATGTTCCTGCCAGAATGGTTGAGACCCTCAATTCGGTTAAGGGCAGTCCTGATGTCGTAGCAGCGGGTGAGATCTCAGCGAGTGGGGGCATTGCCGACAGGCCTGAAGGAAGTAGTGACATCGCCATGCAAGTTGGCGAGAGTGGCTCTAGGCCCATGGAGGTTGACGTGCCGAGTACGGGTGCGCAAGCTTTTGAGGTGGAGATGGATATTGGGGGCGTGCATGTCATGGTTGAGCAGAGATCCGTTGGGGAGCGCTTAGCTACTGGTTCTCAGGAGAGTTTGGTACCAAGCGGCCTTTTGAGTATTTTTTTGGTTACCAAGGTGCCCATTAGAGGAGAGCAGATGTCAGTTGTCATCCCACTGGCCAAGAGGAACTTGGGGAAGGAGAAAGTGATTGTGGATGAGGCTCGAGACTCTAGCAGTGGGGGTGAGGAAATGGAGGTTGGTGCTTTGGACCCACTAGTTGTTGCTACGGTAGTTGGTTCTTCCCGGACTCCAGGTTATACCATGGCTAATGCGCTGGAGGGAGTGAGAGACGAGGACCTGGTGCGAACCCTTCAGGAGGATCTGATTTTTGCTGAGGCTTTAGCTGAAGAGGGGGTGTCTTAGCACATTCAGGACATATTCCTTGAAGAGAGACAGAGAGAGGCTGAGGCTGCAGGAGAAGGAGCGCCTTTGTCTCTGGCGGCAAAGGTAGAGAGAGTTCAGAGGGTGAGGGCCCTATTTGACCCTGAGACTTACGTGCCACGGGTGCATTTCTTCATACCACTGGGGTGTGATGTGTACTCGCTAGTACACCTATTCTATGATGAGACCACTTTGCTATGGGATTCGAAGACCCATATTTCTGCACGTCCACTGGTATGTACTTTAATTATTGCTTCCAACCATTGTACTTGTCTTGAATTCTTGTATTTGCATGCTTTTTATTGCTTGAAAAATTTGCATTTGTTTTCTGAAACAGAGAAACGTCTCTTTGTTGGTCCATGGAGGTTCGTCAGATTCCTTGGAGCACTTTCGAGGCTTGCCAGGGGCAGTGAGAGAGGTTATTGAGGGCACAAGCTTCATGGATTTTATTCAGCTTCTGGTGCAGGCGCAGGCGGACCGCAGGTTGTTGAGAGCTCTGATCGAGCGTTAGTGGGACACCACCAACACTTTCCACTTGAGGTTTACTGAGATGACAGTGACACCATTGGACTTCTCAGCGATCACGGGTCTGAGAGCAGGTGGCAAGCCGGTTCTATTCTACTCGGGGCTATACAGAGATAGCGCAGCTATCAGGCACTTCTTCGGGAGGGAGATAGGTGATGGAGAGCCTATGCTGATGTGTGACCACTTACCAGCCTTGTGGGACCACGAGCCAGAGTTACCGACAGAGGTAGCTCAGATGGCTAGAGCTTACTTGTTGTACTTGTTTGGTGTGTCCCTGTTTTCGAAAAGGCAGACTAAGGTTCATTTGGGTTGGCTCCCGGCAATGGCAGATTTGAGTAGGGTGGCGAGCTTGGACTTTGGAGGCGTTACTCTTTGTACCCTTTACTGTTTCTTAGATGGTGTCAGCCGCAAAGTTGGGACGAGCCTTGGAGGCTTCTAGAGAGTGCTTGAGGTAAAACTTTACATGCTTTCTTCTTGCTTTCAAGTTCTTGAGATATTGCCATGTAGATTGCAGCTTGTTGATGATACCCTTTAATCATGCAAGTGTGGGCTTATGAGGTGCTGGCGATGTATCCGCCGGCGAATAGTCATGAAAATGAGGAGGTGATCCCACGAGCAGCAAAGTGGGACCAAGAGCACCGTGGTAGCAGTGTGCATGCAAGGAAAGTGAACGACTTCTGTTGTTTCTTGGACCAGACTAATTATAGCACTATAAGTTCCCGAATCTTGTGTTGCTTAAGCTTTTTTGTTCTACTTTCAATTTTTTTGAAGAGATTGAGTTTTCTTGTACATGCTCTGGATGCAATGACTGACTAGTACTTGGAGCGAAGCAGGGAGTTGACACGAGGACAGATCCTGCTGGAGTCCTTGTACGGTTGGCAATGGTACTTAGGAGAGATGGTGCCTTGTCAGTCACTCAGGTTGGCACGCTTCAGGATACTGGGGCATATTCCCCCTGGTGTATAGCGGTGTGCTGAGGTAGAGAGATACACTGTGCTGGACACCGTGCTTCCTTTTGGTAGCTCTCCAGACTATGAGGGCTTTCTGGCTAGCCACCTAGCTAGTTTTCTAGATATGGAGACCTGTATAGCAGCCATGGATATGGCCTTGCCAATGTTAAAGAGACAGATAGAGGTGCAGATGCCAGGGGGTATGATGGGAGTGATGGAGGTCCCCCGCATTGCTCCACCGCTTGATCTTACCTCTGTTCAAGTAACTTGTAAAAGAAAACACATTTTTAGTTTGTATTTTCATGAGCAGGTGTAGGCAAGGCTACCAGAGGAGCTAGTAGAGGAGCTGGCAGACCCAGCAGAGGAGGAGGGCATAGAGTTGGTCATAGCTCTTCTCCTGAAAGAGTACTTTGAGGTTGTCAGCATTCTATTGATAGGCCGGGAAGGAGTGCACTAGGGAGTTCAGCTCCACTATCACGGTGGTCTTTCAAGGAGGCAAAGAGTAGTGAGGAGGAGGACACAGGTCCTTCTGAGTCTGAGGGGATTAGGCCTCGTGCTTAAGTAGGTAGGACAAACTTACGTGCCTGCTTTTTGATTTGGGTGCCTGTTTGCCCGTTCTTTTCCTAGATACGGTCTGCGTGCCGTGGTAGTAGTTTTGATGATGTCGAGCCTGTTTTGCCCCTGGATAGACATACATTTTACTTATGACATGGATATCGGTTTGGTTTTTATAAAAACTCGCATTTCCGTTATGTAGAATGACTTACATCAACAAAAACTTGAATCTTAAAAAAAAAACAACCCAACATTGAGAATGTATGACATGAGATACTGTGGGGAGATAAAATGTGCACATGGATTGACTCGATGAAACCGGACACTTTTGGCTTTTTGTGGGAAGAATTGGAAAAAATGATGAGAGAGAGGAGTTTAGAGTAAAAATGCCCTGTAGCTAGATGTCTTGACTTGATGGACCCAAGAAATCCCAAATGTATGCAACAATGCTCTACTTGAAGTGAATATCTTGACAAGTTGTGAAAAAGTTTGCAAAATTTCTCCCGAGGCTTCGTATTCGGGGTTCTTCGGCATATCCGTCCATTGAGACATCTTCGAAAATGTGGAACAATCCTTCCATTAAGCCTTTGATGCTCACTTTGGGTTGCATGTACAGAAAAAATGGCCAAAAGAAGCTCAAAATGGGTCCCGGAGGGCCAAAATTGGAATTTTGGTCAAGAAATAGCCATGTACACCGTACAGCGTAGGAAATTGCACCGCACGGTGCAAGAACAGTGTCGTACGGCACCGGTGTTTGATGCCCCATTTCTGACGCTATCTTTTGCAATTCTAATTTCTTGTTTTGGCTTTCCAATGCTTGTTCACACGTCTTACAGCCTTGAAATGCTAAACCAAGGTTTATCTTGGGAAAGTTTACAAAACTTTTGCGCTATCCTCACGTTCTTCAATGTAGCACGCTTCCCGAGGCCCAGGTCTTCCGTGATTTTTGAACTTTTCTTCCTCGAATGCTTATAAATAGCATTACTTCTACAGCCCATTTATCCTAGAAATCATATTCCTCTTCTCCCTCCATATCTCATAAAGGGCTGTGAGTATCTCAGTTTTGGTTCGTCCTTGGCTTGACGGCCTGGGATGGTTGAACTTCCAAGACCATAGATTGGCATCTATGCATTACATTCGGGATTTAACCATACGTCCTGAGTTGCTCCATGTTGTTGTCCATTTTTGGGATCCAAAAGTGCATATGTTTCGCTTCGGCCTTCAAGAGTTGTGTCCCACGGCGGAAGAGTTCCACGCGTATGTCAGAGGTTTTGATCTAAAGACTCCCATTATTCCTACTATTCCTCTTCAGGGGGTGAATTATCCTGATGTGTTGTCCTCAAAGCTGGGCTTGAGCAAAAATGCGGCATGGTCCATGATCCAAGGAGGCATGCTCAACATTACACGCTTGATTAACCAGTTTTGACCTGAAGGCTGTGCGTTGTGTCTCATTATTCTTGCGGCGTTCTTGTTTGTTCGTTCAAATATCCAGGCAAGTGCGACATTGGTGGGAGTGGCAAAGAGATTGAAAAGCGCAAAGACGTAGCTCCATTGGTTTTGGCTGAAACTTTGATGGGTTTGGATGGAGTCCATGTTGAGCAGACAAATGTTTTTGAAGGCAATGCTTTGCTCCTATATGTAGGTTTCTTACTCAGCTCTCCTTTTTTCTGGTTCATCTCTCATTCTCTTTTTACCTCAACTCTCGAGTTTAGGCTTAATATGGCTCCATACTTGTTTTCTCTCTCATGTAGACTTGGCTTTGTGATAAGGCTACTCTTCAGGAGGCGGTGCCATAGAACAAGATCCATGAGACATAAGGGTTTATTCAAAGGGAGTACCAGGAGTTTCACAAGAGTGTTCCTGGTTGGGTTCAGGTGTTTTCCCAGCTTAGAGAGGACACAATTTCTTGGCGTTTGAATTGGATGGATTGTCTGACCATGACGGTGAGCAACATGGGACATCAGAGGATTGTTCTAGCAGGTCTAACTTGCTAGGACCTTTATATTCCTTATTGTATTCTCTGTTAGTTAGGTGTTGGCAAAACAATACCGCTTGTGAATCCTAAAGACTTCGTCATGCCAAATTTCAACCATGCAACTATCCAAGCACTTGGAGGGAGCGTGTGACTGTTCCCAGAGATCAGCATCCCTACATTGTACTCCCGAGGCGTTACAAAAGATAGTTGGTACAAGAAATTGAATCAAGAGAAAGTGGGAATCAAAATTGACATCTACTTTAGTCTTAATGTACCCGAAATAAATTGTTGGCTTATCACATGTTTCATGTGGGCCAATGCTTTGCTTTTTGTTGTTTTGTTATGAAAGAATCATGCTCAGCCATGTAATTGAAGAGATTATTTTGAATAAAAGAGAATTGTGGAAGTTTTCCGCTTTGATTCTCATTGATTGTGATTGTAAGCGCGAGTTACCGCTTTGGATCAACTCAAGGGAGGTTACAAAATGTTGCAATCGACCCTCAATGTGAGGATGCCTACGTATCCTTAAAAGGAATCAAGTCATGACGTCGTTTATGCATACAATTTTGGCTAGGGTTCACTCGAGTATTTTCACTCTCCTTTTGTGCTCTAATTTTTGCCTATTACCGCCCTCTCGGGTTTTTGGTCTAGCGAGCTCTTTTGCCTAAGCCGCCTGATGTGGGTTTCCAACTTAGTATACTTGCTCTAATTTTTGCCTGGCACTACCTACCCTTGCGATTTTCAGTCTAGCGAGCTTCTCTCAGGGGTAGTGTCACTTAAGCTAATCCATGTTGACCAATGTAAAGAATTTGTTGTCGTCAAGATCGATGAGCTGAGTTGCGCTTCCAGACAAGATCTTTTTGATAATGTATGGCCCTACCCATTTTGGCTGAAACTTCCCATGCGGATCGAAAACTGGAGCCCGGATCGCCTTTAGAACCATATCTCCTTCCTGGAAATTCCTGGATTTGACTCTCTTGTTAAAAGCACGTGGGATTCAGCATTGATACCCCTTGAATATGATACAAATCTTTGAGCCTTCTTTCATCAAACAACATGAGTTCTTGAACCTTGCATTTCTGCCATTTAGCTTCCTCGATGTCGGGTTCTATCATGACCCTTAGTGATGGTACCTCAAGCTCAATAAAGAGAACGACTTCCATACCATAGATCAAAGAATAAGGGGTTGCTCCTGTTGGAGTACGGATAGATGTCCAGTATTCCCAAAGTGCTAACGGCAGTTGTTTGTGCCAGTTTGTTGTAGACTGAATGGTTCTTTCCAGTATTGACTTGATGGTTTTGTTGGCAGCTTTTACAGCTCCATTGGCTTGTGGCCGATAAACGGTTTACTTGTGGACCTGGACCCCAAAATCTTCGAGAGCTTCTGCGGCTCTACCCTTGAAGTGAACACCATTGTCGGATACGAATGCGTGAGGTACACTATATCGGTAAACAATGTTCCGCTTGATTAAATGAGCGACCTGGACTGCTGTAAGAGTTGTGTAGGAGGCAGCTTCAACCCACTTGGTGAAATAATCGATAGCAACTAGGATGAACTTGTTCGCATTGGAAGCAACCGGGGTGATTTTGCCGATGACGTCAATGCCCCAGGTAGAAAAAGGGCCAAGGTGAAGTCGTAGAATGTAGCTCTGATGGTGGTATGTGCATGAGATTGGCATGAATCTGACATTTGTGACACCGTCTCGCATACTCAATGCACTCGGTTTCCATGGTAGACCAATAATACCCTTGTTGCAGGATTTTCTTGGCGAGCATTATTCCATTCATGTGAGGGTCATAGACTCCATTGTGTACTTCTTCCATGATTCTGGTTGCTTTTTTGCCGTTCACACATAACTTGTGCATTCTGTAGTGGGATCTTTGATATAGCCTGCCCTTGTAGATAATGTAGTGTGAATCTAGCTTTCGAAGAGCAATCTGGTCCTTCTTGCCAATTTCAGTCGGATATTCGCCTTTCTCAATGAAGTTCCAGATGTCGTGGTACCAAGGAAGACCATCGTAAGGCTCATCAATGGCCATGATGTATTCATAAACAAGCTTGTCCCTTTGTTCAATTATAATTGGTCAAAGTTTGACTCCGTTTGGTATCTCCACCATTAACGCTAATGTTGCCAAGGCATCAACAAACTGGTTGTTTAATCTAGGCACATGAGTGAAAGTGACAACTTGGAATTGATGGATTAGATCGTCAAGGTCCTTATGGTAAGGCTTCAACTTGTCTTCCCTGACCTTCCAGACGCCATTTGCTTGCAAAACCACCAAGTTGGAATCTCCGATCTCTTCCAACCTTTTGGCACCAATTTCGAGGGTAGCATCCATCCCCATGATACATGCTTCGTATTCAGATTGATTGTTGGTGACCTCAAAATTTAGCTTTAAAGCAAGAGGGATGTGTGACCCTTCTGGGGAGATAAGTAGAATTTCAATCCCAAATCCTTTTTGGTTAGTAGCCCCATCAAAGTATAACAACCATACATCATTGGTTCTAGTCATGACATTTTCATTGGGAAATTCAAACTTCACATCTTCTGGACCTTCCACCAGATGATTAGCCAGAAATTCAGTGACAACTCTTCCTTTCATAAACTTTGAGTTACGTACTTGATGTCAAATTCAGCTAATAAAAGCATCCAGCATGCTAGCTTACCCGTGAGTGCTGGTTTCTCAAATAGGTATTTGAGAGGTTCCATCCGAGAAATCAGCCTCACCAAGTAGGCTAACATGTAGTTTCTCAATTTCTTGGAAGCCCATATCAAAGCCCAACAAACTTTCTCCTAGGAGGTGTACCATTCTTCGCATCCTACCATTTTCTTAATAATACAGTAGTCCGCCTTCTCACTTCCGCCTTCGCCTTCTTGTGCGAGCATGCACCCCATTGCTAATGAGGTGACAGAAAAGTACATAATGAGGGGTTGCCTCGGCTTTGGTGGCATCAGCACTGGAGGGCTCTGAAGATAATTCTTGATGGCTTCAAAAGCTTTTTGGCATTTATCATCCCATTTGAATGGCACACCTTTCTTGAGTAATCGAAACATCGGCTCACAAGTTGAGGTTAACTTGGCGATGAATCTGCTGATAAACTGAATTTTTCTGAGAAAGCTTCATACTTCCTTTTTTGTCTGCGGTGGCTCCATTTTGAGAATAGCTTTGATCTTGGAAGGATCTATCTCGATTCCTTGTGTAGTGATCATGAATCTCAACATCTTTCCAGCTGTGACTCCAAACATACATTTCTTAGGATTGAGACGCAACCAGTACTTGTGAATCCTTTTGAAGAATTTTCTAAGGGCGGGTAAATATCCTTCCCTTTCCTTGGCTTTAACGATCATGTCATCCACATAAACTTCGACTTCTTTGTGGATCATGTCATGTAGAAATGTTGTGGCCACCCTTTGATAGGTCGATCTAGCGTTTTTCAATCCAAAAGGCATGACCTTGTAACAGTAAGTGCCCCACTCTGTGGTGAAAGTAGTTTTCTCACGGTCTTCAGGAGCCATGAGAATCTGGTTGTATTCTGAAAAACCATCTGTAAGAGGGGAAAAACTCACAAAGTTATTTCCTTGCTCTTATGAGATCAAATCCTCATCTAACAGAGCGACCTCGATCCTAGAACACAAGCACACTGTCAGGGCACCCCTGCTTCTAGGCGGCAAGGGCCCTCTGATGGCTAACTTAGTATTTGACAAACTAGAGGATAAGTCAAACGAGTGTGTAAGTAATGGGTTTAAGCATACCTTTAATATTTAGGAGTTGTTTTCTTATATAGGCGATTAGTTTGCATTTACATTCCCTGCGGAATTCTCTTCTGTATGGAATCCTTCCAAGCTTAGGATTCTCCCTTATTGGGCAGCATACCCTGCATGATTTTGTATCCTTATTAGATAAGGATCCTTGCCAAGATGGCCGCATATTGCTCGTTTGGAGTTTGACCCTACATAGGAGTTCGCTGCTTGTTTAGTAAGTTGATTGGCTTTCCATCTCCGAGTAAAATTGTGCTTATCTTCGCAAACCCAACTGATTCTAGGAATATCCTCGAATATCTTCTCCTTTCTTTATCTTCACAAGGTAAGGCTGCTGCTAGGGTTTCTCATGTATCGGGCCGTCCTTTCTACATTATCCGACGAGCAAATAGACTTGAGTGATTTACTGAATTATGGGCCTTGTGGTCGTTGGCGTATTGTTATGTGTTTCTTTCCTCATGCATGTCACGTGGTAACTCTGGACGAACTATTCTGTTCGTCTTATGTAGCCTTTGGAAAATGCCCCGCACATCATCCATGAAAGAAAGAAGCGCATGCCCTACAGTATTGTCAACAAGTACATCTATGTGTGGAAATGGGAAATCATCTATAGGGTTGGCCTTGTTTAGATCCTTGAAGTCTACACAGACTCAAATCTTTCTATTCTTCTTAAGAACAAGAACTATGCTTGCAACCCACTAAGGGTATTCTTTTGCCATCAAGAACCCGGTGTTTATCTGCCTCTGAATTTCCTTCTTCATTTCCAACATCCAATCAGGCCTCATTTTCCTCAACTTCTGTTTGACAGGCTTCACATCTGAATAAAATGGGATTCGATGCTCCACAATCTCGGGGTCGATATCGAGCATATCTGCATGTGACCATGCAAAAACGTCCTCAAATTCTTTCAGGAGATCCGAGTGGGCTTTGAACTCTTCTGGAGATAGTCTAGAACCAATTTGAACCATGTGCGGATTGCTTTCATCTCTCAAATTTATGGAAATAATTTCTTCTTTTATAGGCTGAGCATGCCTTTCTTCTTCCCTTCTGATTAGAGATCGAAGTTCTTCTGGAATTTTTTCCTCAAACTTAATCCCTTCATCGTCGGGGTCAACACAATTTATTTCAAATACAGCAAGATAAGCAAAGTCTATTTCATTGATAGAAATGCGGGGGCCCAGGGGTGTGATACATGAAGGTGGGCTCGAATTCAAAAGAAAAGTGATGACGCGAGGGAATGACAGATACATGTTTGGGGTCAGACTCAGATTCAGTGCTAAACTCGGACTCTGACTCAAATTTAATGCTAATGTAAATGATTCTAGGTACAAAAGTGTAATTTTTATAAACTCTATTGGCATCCACAATGAATGCAGTAACATCTCCCAGGGCATCCTGGCTCAGCATCATCAACTCTACCTCCTCGACAAGCTCCAAATCAGGCTTCAAATTAAACGGCATTGCAGCAGACTCGTCCTCTTCTACACCTATCAGGCTTTCTTCCCTGAACAGCAATTGGAGATTCCATGAGTCAAGAGTTTCGATCCAGTCAACTTGGAGTGCCTTAACCGGCTCTTCCCTCTTCTCGGCTTCATCATCACTGTCCCAAGTACTATTTGCAAAGATTTTAAAGCCTGGCAGCTTAGCCTTTGTTTCCATGTTCCAGAATGGTTCCAGTTCTCCTTGATAGATAGCTTTTGGAGCCTTCACAAACTGAATGGGCTTCTTCTTGGCACCAACTTGCATCGTCCTTCCTTTTCTTGGTTCGCTGTCAGTTGACTTATAACTGAGACCGAAGCGGTGCTTATTTGTCGAAAACTCGAGGAATTTAGCCATCCCCTGGTTGTTCAGACCTAACCCCAGGCCGGGTAGGTATTCCATCTTTCTCATCATTTCTAGAGCAGTTGAGCTGACTGAGAAGTCGTCGTCCATTTTGACGATAAGGACTGATCTTGAAGTGTCGAAAGAAAAGCCATTGAGAGTGACGTCCTCTTTTCCATGAGCGATCTCGAGTAATAGCGCATTGTCAGGAACATGGGGACAGATTCTTGAATCTCCATGAATGGTTAAAGTTCTCATGGCCAGACCAAGATGGACTTTTTGGTGTAAAGAAGAAGGGACCGCATTATGTTAGGTCGATGGAGCCAAGGCCTACCCACCAGCAGGTTAAAAAATGACGGAATGTCGAGCACGTGGAACTCAATATCTGTTTTGAAGTCTTCAATTACAACTCCCATTTGTACTATCCCCACTATGTCCATGCGCATGTTGTCATATGCGCACACTCCGAGGTTAGAAGGTTGGAAGCCTTTGTTCTTAAAACCCAAGTAGTGGGCTGTCCGCAGAGGGCACACGTTTAGAGTGGATCCGTTGTCGAGTAGAACGACTGGGACCCATTTTCCCATTCATTTGAGAGTGATGTGCAAAGGTTTGTTATGACTGGCTCCTTCTGGGGGTAAATTGATGAGCACTAAATATTGACATATAGAAGCCCCCATATCATATTATGTTAGTTCCTAAAATGTGCGTATTTATCTCTGTTTATTATCTTTTTAGTCACTTACATTTAGTTATTAGTTTGCAGGAAAAAAGGTGATAATGCCTTATGCTTCGGCCGTTGGATTCGCTAATATTCGACTTCAATTAAAAGAGGCGGGTCCGGGTAGCTCATGTATTTGGAGGCTCAATATTATTTTACTTGGTGTGGAAGCAAAATCTAGAGTCATTCTTGAAAAGGATATTCATGTGCAAAGCAATATGGAAAGTATTGAGCAAGAGTTCCACTAGTTTGGAAATGAAATTGGAAGAATTTCTGAGGAAGAGTTATATGGTAATATATTGCCAAAGGAGAAGTCGATTTTATTGGAAAAGGATTATACTTTCCCGATGAGTTGATTTGCTGTATCTAAAGTATGAGTATTTTAGAAAGGAAAAAAAAAAGATAGAGCAATTGATTTAGAAAGGTATGTTGGGCAATGTGGATATATAAGAAATGGGAGAGGACTTCGGGAGGACAGGACATCAAGCAATCATGAAACAAAGGCAGCAGTAGCATTTCGAGAAAGGTCACAGCTGGGTAGCAAAATAGGAGCTTGAGGCATACATCTTTTATTTTATTTGTAAGCTTTATTCAATGGAGTTCTATTATTATATGTTTATGTGTTTTGACTTCATGAGCAGCTAGTCGTTTAAACAAGGGTGGAGGACGAAACCCCATGTCTAGTAGTGGTTGATTACAAACTCTCAGTTTATTTTTCTTAATACATTATTTCATCGAATAATCGTTCTTACCTCTTTTTAATTTAATTCAATAGTTTTTGATATGGATTCAATCATGTTTTTTCCATGATTTGAAACTACTAGTTAATTATTTTGCCTAGTTATTAGATTTTGATTTCAAGTATTGGATATCCATTGTGATTTATTTGCTAGCGGATACATCGGATTTTTCGTGTCTTGAACTTTGAGATGTCGAAGAGCGTACATTAGATTTTTCTTTAAAACGAGCTTAATGAAGAAATTTTCCACAGTAAGAGAGTTTAGCCACCAAATTACTATGAAGAAAGTAAAAAAATAAATCACGAGTTTGTTAAAAATCACTATGAATACATGGGTGTGGATTCCGAAACTCTAGTTATCTTTCCCAACCGGTAATCTTCACTTTCTTTTTTGTTAAATTTTAATTGTTTTCTTTAGTCATTTTTACTTTAATTTTAGTCTACAAACCATTCACAACTTTTTGGAACTAGGTTAGGGTTCAATGGGTTTAAATTTATTGAGTTTCCTATAAAAATTTACAAGTCCTTGTGGATTCGACCTCGCTCTTGCAAAACTATACTTCGGTACAATTCGTGCGCTTGCGAGTACATTAAAATTTCACAACAATTTTTTGGCGCCGTTGCCGGGGACTTGATTTTTTTTATTGGAATTCTAGAAATTTAGATTGATTTTTTCCCTTCTACTAGTTATAGTTAGGATCTCAAAAAAAAAAAAAAAATTCACGATATTTCTTGCAGTAGGTTATAGTGAATTCCCATCAGTAGTTGTTTGAATTCATTAATTTATTATTATTATTATTATTTATTTTATTATCTTCTCTTTTGTCTCATTCGAAGAATAGCTTCTGCATTTAAATTACATTGGTAATTTGGTTTTAGTTAAAAAGAAATTTTAAAATACTTTCACATCATTACTTTATTAGGTTATTGTGAATCTCATTGGTACTAAGTTTGCATTCATTACTTGATTATTATTATTATTTTATTATTGTTATTTTTCTGTCTTATTAATAGGATAGCTATTCTTCCTTTCAATTACTGCATTGGTTAACTTTTTTAAAAAAAATTAATTTAACTCAGTTTATTTTCCCTTGTATTCTCTTGTTTCATCTTTGTTTCTTTATAAGTCTAACTTGGTTTGTAGTGCAGCAAATTTATTTATGCTACAGGTGTTTATTACTATAACATTGGGAACCAATTTAATCTTTATGCACCCACGCTAGTTGGAGTAAAAAACAACAAGTTGCAATTGTTGCAGTAAGCCTGCCTTTTCCCCATTTTTCGAGTGTCAGGTTTGTTTTTTTTAGATAGTAAGTTATTTACAGCATTGGTACTAGTAAAAAAAAAAAAAACAAAGTCTTCTACTTTAGCTACTATAATCTGCACATTTATTTTCTTTCTACTATAATCTGCACATTTATTTTCTTTTCTCATTTGTTTATTTTTATTGCATTTAGATTCTTGTTCAAAAACAAAAACAACTAGTGAGTTTGTTTATGTTTGATTGCCATTTGAGAAATTTAGAGTTAGTGTAACGACCCGAATTTTTGCTAAATAAAATTTTCGTTTATAAAATTGGTTTTTCATATTTTCCCTAATAAATTTCTTAAAATTATTTTAGTAAATACTATTTTGGGTCAATAATTATTTTTGTGCCAATATCAATATATGATTTTTACTACTATTCTAGCCATATATATGCGTGTGCGAGATCGAGTAACACATCTGTTACACTACCGTAGCACCCAGACAGAGAGAGAGAGAGAGAGAGAGAGAGAAAGAGAGAGGTGGAGTGTGAGTGTGTGCATAAATACACTTCACATGCTAGATTCTTGTTTGTTCACTTGCACAAGCAAGTTAGGGATTTTGAGGGATTCCCACCTAGTCTACATTTTGTACCCAAACTAGTTAGAATAAGTCTTGCTATTTTAGTAGTAACCTATGTATACCCACACAATACATGTATTAGAACACAATCTACACAACCTAGACCTATTATGCTTAACCTTGCACTCCAAGTCTCCATGAAATATGCTTCCTTGTTTTAGGGAAGAATATTCCCCTACTTTTTAGCCCACTAAGTCTACCCTTAGCTACTAGATACTTTCACATGCATTTTGTGTATATCCAACCCTATAAACACCCCATAACTAAGGTGACCATGCAAAAACCTACACAACTAAGAGCATATTTTCCCCCACTACTACTTTCCACCTTAAGTCAATGTACTTTCCCCCAAGATTCTTTCTTTGCTTGTAAGAAATAACCTAGACCTAGCCTAAAACTAGAGTGTAAGACTTGTGTACTTCCCATATGCCATCAAAACACCACATATTCTTCCCCCCACACAAAAGTTTCGGCCAATGCAAGGGGTGTGTACCGAAAATTCCTAAGGGAGGAGGGAGGGATCAAACTTGCCTATAAATAGCCCACCTTTTACTCATTTGAACCACTCTTCACTTTCCTTATTTGTTTCTCTTTTATTCCCCAACAAACCACCAACTTCTACCATCTTTTAGCCAACTTATTTTAGTTATAATTAGCTACTTAGTAAGTTAATTAGTGAGTAAGCTAGATAGATTAAAGAGCTCTACATCAAAGGATAGCTTTCCGGCTTCCGGTTAACACCCGAAAATTAAGGTAGATTACTCAATCAACCTTCTAATTAGTTATTTCTAGTTCAATTAGTTAATTCTAATTAGTTTTCTATGTTGGGATTTGAAGCTTGTTTAAGTTAATTTATGCATGTATTAAGGTACTAAGCACGTTTACTTACTTTCTAAGAAAGTTTAAAAGAGAGGATTTCATGTTGAAAAGAGTTAGAGGTTCTAATTGATTTCTAATTAGAATGTTTCTTCATAAAATTTGAAGATGGTTTAAAGAGATTAAATTGATTAGAAATTTATTAGAAGATGAGATTTCTAGAAAGTTTTTCTAGGAAGAACTAGTTAATGGAAGTAGAATAAATTATTGAGTTACCAATTTGATAATTCTTCCTAAAATTAGTAGCTTGTTTATGCATATAAAAGAGTTTACTTTTTACTAATAAAGTTTACATTGAAGTTCATTAGTTTATTGTAATAAAATTTGAGGTTTTAAATTAATAAATATGTAGAGAAAGAATTAGTAGTTATTCTTCTACAAGATTTTCTACTAAGTAATTATTAGCTATATTTATAAATATTTTGTTGTGATGAAAAAGAAAATGTTAAGAGTTACTTGAAAATTTTCTAGAAAGAAAGATGTTGAGAAGTATGTTTTTAAAATGAAGAGTTTTTCTAAAGTTTATTTGAAGAGAGAAAGTTCTATAAAAGTTTACTAGAAATGTTTTTACTAGATTATTGTGAACATAATTTTTGGACTTGATAAAAAGCAAAGAAATAAATAGAGAGAGAGTTAATGAAATTTTCTAGAAAGAAAAGTTTCCTAAAAATTAAAGAATAAAATTTTGGAAGGAATGGAATATTTTGAAAACTCATAATTAATGGAGTTAAATTTTGACAAGGGATTTTTAAAAAAGAAGTATGTGATTAATGGATTTTAGAAAAATAGATTGACTAGCTTTAATTCCTTGGAGAGGATAAAAAGAAAAGATGGAAATTGAGGTTGACAAGAAAAGAGATTTAAAGAATTGAAATATTGTTTTGGAAGAAAGTTGGTGAAATAAAAGTACGATTTTATGTGAGAAAATATTGCATCTTAGAGAAAATGTGGAATTAGTTGTTTGATTTTATGTGGTAAAATATCTAAGTGAAAGACATGAAAATTTAAAGGAACTATGAAATATTGCACGAGCATGATTTTGCATGTGGCGTTGAGAGCGTACGCGATATGATTACGACACTGAACTTGAAAATATCGAATAACGTTTTGAGGGAAATTAGAGATGAGAATGAAATGGATTTTGAAATGGGAAATTGAGATTTTCGGGAAATGAAATAAAATGAAATGATATGTGATGAGATGAATGATACCACCTCAAGTTCGCGGAGAGAAATTGGAGGAATGGTCGTGATGCGGTAGTGCAGCGAGAGCGCCACTTCCAGTTCACGGAGAGAACTTGGACGTTTGGGCTAAGCGTGCACAACACACAGTGAATGGACCTCATAAATAGACTGGTTAAGTTCAGTGATATGAGACGGTCCGGACTGTGTCATGTGAGTTGCGGCGCAGACGGACCGTGCAAAGAGACTAGTTAGGTTCAGTGATGCACGATGGCCGGGGCCTCGAGTGGAAAGGTTGGTACCGTCAGCTGAAAGGAGGCGTAAACGGACCAATAACTTTCGAGTGGTGTGAGATATATGAAATTTGAAGAAGAATGCTGAAAGAGGCACCGATTTGAGAAAAAGAGATTTTTGAGAAATTATCGATAAATGCGTTAAATTTGAGAAAAACGATTAAGAACGTTGCGAGAAATGACACGTGGCAAAATTTTGAGATATTGAAACGAGATATTGTTGTCGGCGCATGTTTACTCTGATCCACACAGACACGCATGATGCATTGCATGGTTTTACCGTTTGAAAAATATTATATACTGTTTTTAAGTTTATTGTTCTAGAATTGCTAGTTAGAGATTTGGGTAGTGTAGTCTACTAGGCGTTATTGCTCACGGTGTTTCACTTGTGTAACCCTGACATAATACCACGATGTTGCTCCACGACTCCGACGTATTATGCCAGACTATAGAGATGGACAGGAGGAGAGAACTATGGCTTGAAGGCTTACAGAGCAAAGTAGGACACTGCCGGGATTGATGGTCGTGTGATAAAGTAGAGAAACCTAGTCAACCCTGTAGAGAAAGATCGTATTTGGCAAGAGGATTTATGTAATTTCTTATGGGTTACTATTGTAAAACCCCAGTTATTGTATATGTATTCTTTATTAACAAACCCAAATTTTGGGGGCGTTACAGTTAGTACCTTTAGATCCAGAAATTGAAAGAACCATTAAACAGGGTTTAAAAAGTCAAAGAGTGAAACAGAATCGATTAAAAATGGGAGATATGGTCGACAACAATAAAACTCTTAAAGATTTCTTTGCTCCAATTACCACAGACCCACCATCCTGCATTGTGCTACCCACCACCAACGCAACACATTTTGAGCCAAAACCACAAATATTTAAATTGTTGCCCATATTTCGAGGTTTGGAAAATGAAGATCCTTATATGCATATCAAAATTTTTTTCGAAATATGTTCTACATTTAAATTTCAAATTTTTTCTGATAAGCCGATTAGGCTATGACTTTTTCCTTCTTTGAAAGATAAAGCCAATGGATGGTTGAAATCTTTACTATCTGGGACAATAACTTCGTGGGAAATTCTTGTAAGAAAATTCCTCTCCAAATTTTTTCCAATGTCCAAGACAAATAAGTTGAGAAAAGAAATTGCTGATTTTTGTTTGGAGGAACATGAAAAGTTTTATGAAAGTTGAGAAAGGTTTAAAGATTCTATTCTTAAGTGTCCCCACCACGGTTTCGATACATGGAGACTTATTCAATATTTTTACAATGGTTTGACTTGATCAAATCGTAATATGATAGAGTCCATGAACGGTGGTGGCTTTTTAAATATAGAGATCATGATGTGGATTATGCATTTCTTGGAAATTTATCTGAAAACTCTCAACAATGGGATTTTACTTCTCATCGAGACAAATCAACTTGCTAATCTAAAAGAGAAGGATTTTATGAAGTAAAAGAAGACATTGATATGAGGACAAAACTAGATAGTCTTACACGAAAGGTCAAAGCATTAGCTTTAAGTAGGACTATGGAGTCTGCCAATCAACTACAAAGAGAAGTATGTTCTCATTGTGCTAGTCCCATGCACACGTCACAAACATGTCCTTCCATGATAGGATATTCTGAAAGTTTTACTGAACAAGTAAATGCACTTAATAATTATGGAAAATCTTTTGGTAGTTGTTTTTCTGACATGTACAACCACAATACGCGAAAAACATCCAAACTTTTCATGGAACAGGTACACCCTCCCCCAAACCTCCAACAACAAAACCAATTTCCCCCAAGTTTTCGTCCTCCTATGTAGGAAAAGCGCAGCTCTCAGTGAAGACAACAACATGTTTTACGCGAGTTGGAGTGAGTAATGCCATCATGGTTTCCGGGGGAGTATCAGGTGGTACTTCCATGTTGGATAGAGTTTTGATCAGCTTTTGATGATGTTCCCGGGAGGAAGAGAATAAACCCTAAATTGAAACTGATGCTGGCGTTCTTTCAAGCTGTTTCTGAACCAAGTTCTCCACTGTTGCTCGGTTCTTTTGAGGTGGTTGAGTAGTAACTTCTGGCTCAATCGGAGATGGATTTTCTTGAATGGGATTGTCCCAGATAAATTCTTTTGGCTGAGTTCAGTGTGAGATGTTCCTTTGAAAGTTGGTTGGCTGGTAGATTCGGTCGCTTCTCATCACCCGATTGACTGTATCCTCCCAGAGTTACTGGTTTTCACCCCAGGAATATGCAAATCCTTCACTGACTTTGCACTTACCAGCCTTGACAGCTTCCCTTTTCTATTTTTCATGTTGATCTTTAGGCCATAAGTCTATCAAACTGCCTGGAGTTTCTTGGTTGTTGATATCAACTATTTCCAATCTTGTTTTCAGATCCGCCACCTCTGAATCTTTCCGAAAAGACTGGTCTAGGATGGATTTATTGACTATCCACACTTCATCATTGCCGACTCGGATGTCGATAACTTCATCTTCATTCCATGTGGTTGCCTGAGGATCTGTGACCAGAATCGCTATGTTGGAAGTGTGTGGGAATGGAGCGGATGGTCTCAGGAGAGATTCTCCGACAATGTATGCTTGAGGGAACCAATCATGATCACTGAAGATCGTTTTGATGGCTTGTTGATTTCCTTCTTCAAGAAGTTGATGTAGTGAATAGCTACCCGAAGAGTTGTGCTGGAATAAAGCTGGGAGTGAAACTATGTCCAGAGGGTCAGCACAGATTATTGTCTCTTCAACTTGGCTGATATTGAGACCTCTTAGTATGAAAACAATTGGCTTGTTATGAAATTCTGGGATGATGTACTAGCTCGGGTCCTGAGAGATTAGCAAAGAACCAAACAATGTTTGTCGGGAATCTTCCCACTCTTGATCATTCATGGCCCATTCTCCTTCTTCAGTGAGGTCACTCCATTTGAGTTTCTGTTCAAAAGTTCCAATGGCATAGGCCTCCGGGTCATCCGGCACCAAGATGAAGGGTTTTGGTTCAGTAATTGGCACGATGTACAGGCTTGGATGGAATTGAGTAGGGCTTAGGCCTTTAGAAGTGGAGCTGAAGGATATTTGGTTGATCTAGATGTTTTACTTGTGGTTAGGCAATGGATTGGAAATGGTGTTGCATTTTTTTGGGAATCGGGATGATTCCGTCATCAACCAAGTCTTGGATTGTGTGTTTGAGGTGGACAAAACTGTTGGTATGATGGTCGAGCATTTGGTGGTAGGCACAGTAGATATTTGGGTTGTGGTTTGCAGGAAGCTCTTTGGGTGGATCAAGAGGCTTGATGTCATTTTTCTCAAAGAGCTTTTTGAAGACAGTGGTAAAGGGGAAAGGGAATTGGTAAAATTCTCTTCTTGGCTGGGGGTATTTTGGATGGGTGGTGACTGAGTGGCTATCTGGTTAACTGGTTCAATTTTGATTGGCTTGGGATTGGAGGAACTAGCTTAAGTTGGATTGTAAATGTTTAGTCTGAAAAAGGTATTGTTGTTACCAGAGTAGACTTGCTTAGGTCGAGAAACAAATTCTCCTTTGTCAAATATGTCAATGCGGATTGCGTCTTTAACTGCAAGGCCAGCTTCATAAAAGGTCTTGAAGTCGGCGGAGGTTTGAAAATCACCAGGTGTTTAGCAAAGTGTGGTTCCAAGTTCTGAGTGATAATCCTCATCTGTTCTTTCTCCAAGGGCAAGTCCATCATCTGTGAAGCCTTCCCTCTCCAAGCTTGACAAAGTCAGGGAAAGATTCATTTTTTTCCATCTTTGTAGATTCTAACTCCCGAATGGTTATTTCCAATTGGAAGTTGTAGTTGTACTGAGCTATAAAGGTTGCCCTAATGTCTTCCTAGGTTTTCTTCTTTGAATTGTCTAAGTTCAAAAACCAACGGAGTGCTGATCCCGTCAGGGTTTGCTAGAACATCTAAGCCATGGCATTCTTCTCCACATCATACATGGACAAGGTACCCACGTACGTTTGAAGGTGTGCTTTCTGATCGCCACCTCCATCAAACTTATCCCAGTCAATTGGCTTAATCTTGTCATGTAGCTTGGCATCAGGTAACAGGCATAGTTTCTCCATATCAATGCCTATAACAGTGATCTTTTCTTGTTTCTAAACTGATTCCTCAAGCTTGGCTACCTTGGCCATCATGGCATCCATTTTCGGGTGATTATTTGATGATTCCCCAGAAGGCAATCGAGAAATAATGTCCTAAATTAAGATCATCATCTTAGCCATTTGCTTGGTATTAGCAGCTTGTTAATTTTTCAAAGCTTCTTTGAGAATCCGAACCTCGGTCTTCTCTATCTGTTCTGTGTTCTTGGTCATGAGTAGAAGGCTAGCTAATTGTTCCACTCTTGACTTAGTCCAAATTAATCGTTGTTGGGGAGTTCGAGCCCAACCAGGTGCAAGAGTGCTCTTATTTTTGCCAAAGTTATGTATTGATGGTATGAACAAGTTAAATCATACTATGCATGCAATCTATTTACATGAATGAGGTGTTATGCATGATGCAAGATTGCTCCAATTTCCTTTGGTTCTGTTGAATACAACGGCCGAATCGTGGTTGCCTATGTATCCACATGAAAAGGAATCAGGCCGTAGTGTAGTTCGGGACTGCAAATTGGCTCCCAAATTTTTATGAAATGATGTATTTTCTCATTGATCACCCAAGCATGGAATGATACAAAAGAAGTTCCGACAGATGGAAAACAGACTTGATAAGCAAAGTATAGGTCATCACAGACTCGGTAAATAACCCATACATAAAATAACAACAAACTCGATAAGCAACTGCAAAAGACTCAGCCTTTAGACTAGGCAACTGATGTTGGCTTTATTCCAAAAGAGCCCTCAACGGCTTGATCAGATCTAGTTATGGCGCGTGTTTCAACTTGTTCAGGTTGTGGCTTCACAGGATGGGATAAGTTGGGATGACCGGGGTGGATGGTGAACTGGCTTCACCGACCTTCTGCTTTCCTTTGCGGGCCTTGGCTTCCTTTTCCTCCTGTTTCTTGAGCTGGCAAGGGATACATCCTCATCGTCGAGAAGGTAGTCTTCGTAGCAGTGAAACTTAGGGACAATCCTTTAGGTGAGTGAAGTGAAACCTAGGGACAATCTAATTTGTGCATGCCCATAAAATGACAACAGTATATACAAAAAGCAATAAACAAGCAGCATGCTGACAGGGTATAGGAAAACAGTAAACACGCAGCAGGATATATCACGAAATCCTATCCTGTGGGTCTTGTCTTAGGTTAGAAAGTTCTAGGATTATCTATATGCAAAGGCTGGTTTTGATTTAAGGGAGTTCCCCAAATTGGAGCCAACATTTGCCTCCCTTGAGCCAAGAGTACTGACCTGGCAAGGGTAGTAACAGTAGGCCGACTCATCATCGTCCAAGGTTGTCGAGAATCCTAGGATGTCCTAACAGCAGCAAGTTGGGTAGGGTAACCAAGACACAGTAGTGAGGCTAGTAACCATGCACATGCAATGCAAAAGTTTATCAATAAAATCTTTTCAAAAATCCCACAAACATTTATCAAGTTTGGCTCGCTTTTTAAATTAATCAAGACCTTGAAATTTTACCCAACCAAACAACCGGAAAGCTCTAGTCCAGGGCTGATTAAGCTTTCACCCTAACATCAATCCTTTCTAGTACATCGTGAAGCACGTACTTGGTGTCAAACTTTCAAAGGGTTGTTTTACAAGTGTAAAATGTTAAAATAAAGATTAATTTAAAAAATATCGATCCCCAGTAGAGTTGCCATTTTGTCGACGCTCGATTCGGATTGTCCACGCATTTTTGGTGGTGTTTGTGAAAAAGGGAGATCCAGGAAAAGGAAAAAATTTAGAGTCACCACCCAGGGTTTAATTTTTGAAAAATGTTGGGTACCTGAGAAACCGTTTTGAAAAAGTAACGACTTTTGTGCCACTGAAAAAACGTTTGATCTGCGAAAAATAGAGATTTGGGTTCGGAAGCCAGGTTACCCGCAGGGAGGATTTTGTTCGAAAAATGCACCCCGTGTGTCCGGAATTTTCCTGTCTTTACTAAACATTTGTGGGATTTTTCTTTGAAAATGTTTTATTGAAAACTTCATGACACATAAACAATATATCAATTAATATCATGCTTTAAAATAAATAAATAACGATCACAAATCAAACAACACATAATTAGGTACATAAATGCGAGGAAATTAACTAAGAAGGGGAAATAAATGTAAAAACAGAAAGTAAGAGGGGTAAAATGCAATTAAACCCACTAGTTTTTCTTAAAAACAGAGCATCGGGTTTCGGAAAACAGAGCATCCAAAATTTTCTCCAGTGACACCATACGGTGTCCAAAATCACACCACACGGTACAAAAGGGACGCCGTATAGTGCCTCTGTGAGTTATGATTTTCAAAAATTTCGGATTTCACCCGATTGAAAGCAAGCTCTATTTTTATTTTTATTTTTGCAAAAACCACATTATTCGTTGGTGAAAACAAGTTTGGAAAATGGTTTTAGTGAATGAATGTACCTCATTTTTGGGTCTGCATCCCGCGACAATCGATAATGCCATGCGATACCTACCCGAGAGGCTTTGAACTTCCTTGAAATGTCTTCATTTGGACTCGAGAAAGAGCTTCAGAGCTCTCCTCAAGTCCTATGAAAACCTCCCTGTGGGGGTGTCTTAGCCGGATTGAGCCTTCTGAACCTTCTGGGAGTTGAATGGGCTGCGGTGGAAGAGGTGATGCACGCCTAAGGGGGACCTGCACAAGTAGGCAACCTCGTTAGTGCCTAGCCCGGACGGTGGTGGTCCGGGAAGGCACTCCTATGATAAAGTCACTCACCGGAGGGAAGAAATATGCTATATATTTCCAGAAAGAAGTGAAGTTATGAGGGTAGTAAATGAGGAGAGAGATCCCTTTAGTGGTAGTTGTGAGTGGGTATTTATAGGCGAGGAGAGGTGTCACGCCATGGCTTCGGCTCTCCGACGCCTTTGTAATTATTTCGAATGAGGTGGGGTGACCTCCCACACCCACCCCTGCATTTATATCCACGACGTCGTGCGACGCGGCTCGAGTAGTCAAATCACCTCGAGACATTCCCCGCAACCCACGTGCTGTTGTAGGCGGCGGTGACAGAGTAGGTGACTGCCGCATTTTATGCTCCATTGGGAAAGCGTGTGCGTGCACGCACGCCCCAGGCTAAGCGCCGTTCAGAGCCCCCAGCTTGCGGGTCGACTGGCTCGCAGCGCGGTGACTGAAACCCGATAACGCCGACCGTCGCCGATCGGCGGAGGTCCCGGGGTGCGGCCGAGCCAAGAGGGGGATGCCACACCTTGGGCACCTCTTGCTCGGCAAAGATCGTTCAAATCCTTATTCGTCCAAATCCACGCACATGTGCTCCTCGCCGAGGGTGCCATCCATTCGGCACTGTCGAAGCGGATCGAACTGCATTCAGTTTTGCTAATTCTGAGATAGTTGAACTTTTTCAGCTTCCCTGTAGTCTCGGGAGAGTGACCCTGTTGGTACCCTCGGATCCGGCCGCTACACTCCCCTCAGAAAATTGTTGTGATTTAAATGCGGCGGTTTATACCTTGAAACGAACCGAAATGATTGAAACAGGACTTTTGGCCTTTTGGATTTGTAGGGGTGGAGTACAGAGTAATGGGATTTTGAAAGAAGGGTGATTCTGCTAGGAAATTTTCAACTGGTTTGTACGAAGCCAATTCGGGTTTTGTTTTCGTTCGATTTATTTCCCCTTTTCCGATTGAACTCTTGAAACTGCCAGATGGCGTCGAATTTTATAGGCAAAGGTAGGCAAGGTTCATATGCAAAGTTGTCGAATATCATCATTTGCCGAGTATCGTCATTCGCTCTAAGCTGCTGGAGCAACTTGGGAATCCTGTTGATGGGACTAAGGTGTCGTATGGCGTCAAGCACATCGTAACACCACACGGTGCAAATGGATTTTCAAGCCGTACGGTTATGGGATTCAGGTCGTAAGGTCTAGGTGGGTTTTGGGTTTTTGGCTCTTTTCATCCATCCAACTAAAGTATCCGTTCCAAGGTATATTTCGCGCATTCTTCTTATCATTGGGGACGCATAAGTTATCAAAATTGGAGTGTTTACACCAAGGTTGAGAAACATGAGGATAAATGAAGATGGAACAATGGATTGGCAAAAACGAGTTCTAAAACCCTAAATAGCACTCACGAGTAAATGGGTTTGGATGGATTGCTGAGTAACGTGTCAATTTCTTCTTTATTCAAATTATCGCTCTATTTGTAGACTCAGTTTAGCTTTTTAGTTTTTGATTGTTGATTATGTATCTTCAGGGTAAAGCACTGGCTGGAAAAAATCAGCAGGATCTTCAAACTCAGAGGAATCAAGAAGAAATACATGTAAGTTCCCTGTTTTGTAAGTAAAAAGACATGTAATAAGTACCTTCTGCATCTGGTACTACATATATGCGTAGGGCAATGAATTCTGGAACGATTTTAGCTATGCTCACATTTTTTGGATTGTAGAAAAGATTGATCCTTGTTCCACAACTTGTTCATGAGTTTCAAAAGTTTGTATAATAATTCAATAGTTTACTACTGTATAATGAGGTCTTCTATTTGGTATCAAGAAAAATTGAGGGTTTCTAATAATACCTACCACTATGTCAACATTGATGTGTGTATGTTGTGGAATATAGTACAGAGACGGATGATGTAAAACATAATATTGTGTCTTTTTTTGACGAGTGGTACTGTGAAGTTCGATTCTTAATCACAAACGGAGGCTTTCTCTTCCATTTTTTAACCGTCATTCTTTCATAGTGTTCAGAATTCAGATATTTGATATGGGTGCCTTACTCTCATGTATAGAAGTTGTTGTCCCTCAGCTACAGCTTACATTAAACTTGTTTGGATTGAACTTATGTTGTTTCATATATTTGATTTTGATCGGCCCTTGGTTTTAGAGGATCGCTGAAACATTAGATGTGGAGATCAAGTAGTGGGCTGCAAGGAAAGAGGGAAACTTGCGTGCTCTGTTATCAACCATGCAATATGTGAGTTGATTATCACTTGCATTGTCAAAATGTAGTGCCCTGCATTATCAAAATATAGTACCCTGCATCTCATCTACGATGTTTGTTATTCTCGGCATCTCATCTACAATGTTGAAGAGTTTAGTTTGTGGTTTGTGTCGAGGTATTGGTTATTATGGTTCTTTGTTGAGTTTGTTTATTTTAGTTGTCAAGCTCAATGAATTTTCTTTTATTTGCTCTACAAGTACTGATGCAGCTATTTACAGTTAAACCACACTTTGGTGTGTGGTAGAATAGCTGGTTTGTCAATTTTACCTTTTTTACTATATGAATCTATGTTAAATTACTGTGAAAATATTATTTTGTGTATCCTCTTGTTGTGGATTTGCACATTAGTCAAAAGTTGTTAATTGCGTTGTCAGACTAGTTATTCTATGTATTTGGATTTTCAAATGCTATTGGTTTCGTAATTCAACAGTTTATTCAAAAGGATCTTGAAAATTAACATGGCTATGTTGGCTACTAGCTGCTTTCTATCCTAGCTATTTCCTCCGCTGATATATAGCTAGGTATGTGCTGATATTACCGCTATGAAACCGCAGGTGTCTCAGATGGAAGAGGCCAAGATTTCTTTCTTATGGTTCTGCATGTGTTATCTATCATCCTTTAGACTTTAGAGAACATATATGTTATTTGCTTCTTTTCAAGGATTTTGCTTTTAGTTACATGTCTTGTACGATTTTGTTGCAATGTCGATTCTGTTCATGATGTGATTTGCTTGGATGAAGATGTGATTTGAGTTTGGGGAAGTTGACCTTTAGGTGCCCGTAATTGCTTAAAGCTAATCAGACTGAGAATCTCCACACATCTTTTTTTTTTTTAATGCCACTTTAACCAAAAATAGAGGCATTAAGTTCTTGTATTGGTCCTGCCGTTATGATCCCTTGGCAGCTCATATGAGGCATTCAACAATGCTTCTTTCGTTGCTCATCAACAATATGATAAGGAAAAGAATATCATTCCTTCGGGAGAAAATTACAAACAGTAATATGAAAAAAGTTTCTAAGCAATCAAGGCATGGCCATTGAAGTGTAACAAATGATTTTACTATTCATATAGGTGCTGACCCAGTATAAATGAGCAGTGCGGGATAAGGGGTTCCAATTTATTGAAAGTTATTTGTTGAGGACTTTTGCTACCCTTTGTGGTTGCTATGTAATTCAAAGTGAATGCCTTGTTGTATAATTTTTATTCCTCTGTTAATCGTTATTTCAGACGTTATGCCTTCATCATTCAGATCAGTTCAATTTCGGATTTCAGAGGAGAGAATGCATACTATTTTTTGTAGTTTTTTTACTGCCTGTTTGGGCTAGTAGTCCAGTTTGACTCTCATTAGTGGTCAAAACAAACGGGCCCTTAGAGCCTATAGTTGGTGTACTTGTCCCTGTTGGATTTACAGTTTAGTAGTTTTGTCTGTTCCTTCTATTTGAGCTTGGGGTGTTTCTGTTTTTTCGACACTGATATTGTGTCATGTTGTTGAACACTAACTTGTAACCTATTGTTTGTTTTATGATCTTCTTCTTCTCACATTGTTGAAGCCTGCCAAGGAGAACATGAGAGAGAAGGAAGAAAATGAAAGGCCAAGACGTTATTATTGTAACTGTAATGGTCATACGTTTGTTACTATCAATCATTATTTTGATGAGAGGTTACATTTTGACCTTTTTTGCTTCTCGTCCAGGATTTTCTTTCATTTGATGTCTGGTGCGATATTTGTTGCAATCGTGCTTCTATGATTGGTTTCAAATTATGTTATTTGTTTGGGACGAATGTGTGGCTTGAGTTTAGGACCTTAGTTGGTTAGATTTTTGTTATGCTCTTGCATGTGTTTGGTGGCATTGGAAAAGGATTTCAAGTGAATGGCTTAATTTAATGGTATCAAAATTTCCCAAATTCAATTTTTTTTATTTTAAAAAAGGTGCATCTTTTCATCCTGTTTTTTGTGTGTGATGGTAAAAATAGAAAACCGAGATCTAAAACCATAAAACATCACGTTGTAACATGAAAAGTGAGCTATAAAAGGAGAAAAGATCGTGTGGAATTAGTTTTCATCTTGGTTTTTAATAGAAACCGTCATGCTTTTTGGGTGTGATTGATCTTCTCTTTCTGTCACGCTTTATAAGCGTGATAGAAAATGCAAACTTACAATCACACCCGGAGCCATCACGCTTTCATGGGCGTGATTGAAAGTGAAACATCACGCCTAAAAAGCATCACGCTTTCTGGTTTTCTGTAGTATGGGCCTATTGGCATATTTAGTTTTTAATCAAATATAATTCAGAGTTATTTCTCTTTCTTCTTGTGGATTCAAGAACATCGTGGATTCAAGACCTATTTTTGTTTGAACTAATACGCAACTAGTTTCTCATGAATTCCACTGCGTCAGGCACCAGCGAAGAATGTGGATGGGAGTTTCCGGTGAGGTCGTCTGTTGATGAAGGTGGCTTTATGTTACCGCCAGATTGGGGTTTTTACCGGTTGCCAGTTGCAAGGTCGTTTGGTGGCTGAGAGCATTCTTCTTTTATTGTCATTGTTTGCTTTGTTTTTGTTTTGGTATCTTGTCAACAATGTCTTGTTTTGTTCTCTTTTTTGTTGTGTTCTTAAAAATAAAAACTCGAATGGCTTGGAGGTAGGATTAGTATTTGCGAGTTGTAGTAATAGGAGTTTCTTCAAACCTCTCTCGATACATTTCTTTTTCTATTGTACCACTTTCATATTTGGCTCCTCTGGAATTAATGAAAATTTTCTTTGTTGTTCCAAAAAAAAGAGTAGGAAGTTGGTGGTTTTTTATTTACTATTTCTGTTCTCCTCCATTTTTCATTTCTGTTCATATTCTATTTTATCCCCTATGATAGAGATTTTTGTTTCTTGCATGGAGTTTTGTCCTCCCTTTGTGGTTACGTTTCCCTGTATTTGATGAATTCCTTCCAATCCACATGAACAACCCGAAAACTTAGGATCATTATTCCCAACAGAGGACTCCAGAATTTAGGTGAGTGAAGCCGTTTGGGCACTAAAACAATGCAACACTAATAAAATAAACTGTAGAAATATGTTTCTTTTTTTGAAGGAACTTTAGAATTAATTTGGAAAGTCAGTTTTTGGGATGGGCCCCTTCACAAGTTTCTACCATTGACTAAAGTTCTTCTCTTAACTGACAATTTTCTAGTAATTATCAAGCGTTGACAAACTGAAAGGTAAGGTTTCTATTTATATCAAACTAGAGATTTTAGGGAAAGGTTGCATCATCAGACCAATAATTGCATCATCAGACCACTAAGTACCACGACGTTCGACCAATCAGAAAGTGTCATACTGTTCAAACAATTAGGAAATGCCATGTCATACGATCAATCAGGAAGTTTCGTGTCGTTCGACAAATACAATTTAGCCGGTTGCATCTAACCAAAATGATGATTTTACAATGCGTGCTAATCAAACTAAGCTAATCAAGCTTGAGTTTGTGTTTGTTCATTTAAAACTAGTTCAATTTGTTACGCAAACAAATCAAGGTTAATTTTTTTTTTTTTTTTTGAAGCACTTTTAGTTTTCAAATTAAGCTCAACAAGATAGTACTCGGCTTGCGTGGCCTTACAATATATACAATAATCAAGCTACTCAAAATCAGCTCATGTTCAACTAGATTAAAACTCGTTTTTACAAGCTAAGGTAGAACATCTTTTGAAGCTCATTAATTTTTCTACCAAGCTTGATCAATTACTTGTTCGGCTCATTTATCACCTCAAAATTTAACTACGTCGTTCTCTTTACTGATGAGGTCATTCGATGACTTCACAACAATTATTGACTGTTCTCATCTATGGCCGAGAAAGTCATGAGATATAAATAATAACACCTCAAACGGCACTATTCGATTATTCATATTGGATATGAAATGAATTGTGAGTTCTCTCAGACTGTATTTTGATATTTCTCTATGGAATGCTAAAGTTGTAAGTGAGATCATAAATTCATTGATCATCCTATAGAAAATGTCAGACTGATGTGAAAAAAATAACTCTGTGATAAAAAAATATATTGACCTTCGAAAAATAGATCATTATAGGTAGTTCATTTTTATAACATGAATAGACTAATAATTTAAAACTCATACTGGTCAGACCGATTTCAACAATTACGGCTTCTAGTATATAATGTTGGGATGAAACCTGTTCTAAAAGCCAAGAGAGAGATCTCTGAAGTTTTGGTCCGGACGGGGTCCCGGGCGGTCCAGACGGAAAATGCAGAAAGCTGTCTGCAGGTTTTTGGTGAAATTTTGAAGTTGCTGAAATTCTAGTCCGGACGGGGGTCAAGTTGGTCCGGACGGGATTGGTTTTTGTCGGGGCCGGGGGTCAAGTCGGTCCTGGCCGTCCGCACCGACGGAAAAATGCGCCGGTTTTATGCTTTTTAGGGTTTCTGATGTATTGTGTCGCCTTACACTATAAAAGGGACACTTAGGGCAGCCCCCAATGTAATGTGTGAATTATTGTTCATCATAGTGAAACACCCCAGCACCCCGTGGAGTACGATTAAGCAATCAGCTTAAGTCGAAACCACGTAAAAATCTCTGTGTCTTGTTCTTTCTTGTTTCTCATTGTTTTCTGTTCTTGGTTTGTTCTTGATTGTGTGTGTTTTATGTCATGGGTTTCAAGCGCCGCCAATCCCCAACAACCGTATCGAGCTCGGGTTAGGAGGTCAAGGGTTACACAATGGTGAAGACAAAGTCAAGATCGAAGTTCAATGGTACGAACTATGCGCTACGGAAGATGCGATGGAGGATATTCGTATCGGTAAGGATCGTATCTCCCCATCGATGGCAAGAAGCCGGGGCGAGATGAAGCAAGCGGTTTTGACGGATGTTCTAGATCGCATAAAAGCCTGGGGATTTGTCGCGATTAAGCCTCCTTGTACGCCGCCGGGCCAAGGCGTCGAACATCGCCAAAGAAAAGACTACAAAACAGATTTGTTCAAAGCCTTAGAAAAGATGTCTGAAAAGCCTTCTGAATAATAAGGTATATCTTATGAAAAAAGTTGTTTAACCTAAAGATGCCCGAAAACTCTATTGTTCTTTGAACACTTAAATGAATTCAATACGGTCCGCGAATCGGTTAGAATCCGTGGGTATTGATTTCGATGATGAGATCAGGGCTCTTGTTCTATTATCTAGTTTGCCAGAAAGTTGGAACGGACTTGTTGTGGCAGTGAGCAATTCCTCCGGGTTTGCAAAGATAAAATTGGAGGATGTTGCAGGGTTGATATTAGGAGAAGAGGCTCGGAGAAGAGCATCGGGTGAGGATGTTGCTTCAGGTTCAGCATTGAGTACAGAGGAAAGAGGCAGACCTGTGAATAGGGGTGGCAACAACAAGGGCAAGAGAAGATCGGCGTCCAGGAATAGGGGCCGGAGTAAATCTCGTGGAGGAGATGAGGGTCGCTGGAACTGCGGGTCGGGAAGGCACCGAAGCGAGGACCGCAAGGCACCGAAAAAGCAACAGAATGTAACGGAACAATCAAGGAGGTAAAAATACCAAGTAATATTTCATGAGTCGGATAATGATGCTTTGATTTGTTCATTGGATTCTCGCAGTGAGTCTTGGATTGTAGACTCTGGAGCTTCATTCCATGCTACTCCACGCATGGATGTGTTACATAACTATGTGCAGGGAAATTTCGGCAAAGTGTATTTGGGCGATGATGAAGCCTGCAATATTGGGAAAGGAGATGTGCAGATTACTCGCATGCAGACGACGGTTCTTAAAATTGAAGGATGTTAGACATGTGCCTAGTCTAACACGGAATCTTATTTCAAGGTCATTGTCGAGGGGTGGAGTTGTCACATCGCTTACATCGACGCTTGGAAGATGAGCAAGGGGCCTTGATTCTTGCTCGTGGTAAAAAGAAAGGAACTCTATATGTATCTACGGGTACTTATAGTAGCATCATGGTGACAAAGATTGGGATTGATTGCGCTTACGCGGCATCGTGAGGTCGGGTCACATGAGCCGGGCGCGGGGATGAAAGTAATGTTGTCGGCGGAAATTGCCGGGTTGCAAGTCATTTGGATTTGGACTTCGTGGAGGATTGTGTTCTCGAAAACAAGAAGGTCGTACTTTTACAAAGATGGCAAGGACCTTGAAAACGGAGAAGCCGGAGCCGGTTCATACCGATGTGTGGGTCCATCAAAGGTACCCTCTATTGGTGGCTCAAGCGTTATTTTGTTACTTTTATTGATGATTCCACTAGAAAATTATGGGTTTATTTTCTTAAGCGTAAATCTGATGTGTTTGATGTTTTCAAGAATTGGAAAGCATTAGTTGAGAATGAAACAGGAAAGAA